>PVKZ01002729.1:0-195471 GCA_004027375.1 Macroglossus sobrinus | reverse complement strand
TCTCTCTCTCTCTCTCTCTCTCTCTCTCTCTCTATATATATATATATATATATATATATATATATATATATATATATATATATATATATATATATAAACACACACACAGTGGTTTTATGAACTCTGAGGTGGCTGTAGTTTTATCTCTAAGGATAATGAAACGCTGGCTATAGTTTATACAGTTGCATGGGGAAATTATAGAAGATGTGAAAAAGCAAGTTCTCCAATATATAAATAAGCCAGCGAGAGTCAAGAAATGAGAAAGGGGAGAAATAATGGTTGAATGGCAAAGAGAATACTGTGAGAGTATTTAAAGGGGAAGGAATAGATTAGAGTGCCCAGGAGGGGAGGCATAATGGAGCCTGTAGGTAGAGTTGAGTGAAGAAACTTCCCAGAGAGGTGAAGTGACCCTTTAATGTCACACCCAACTTTGCCCATGACATTTGATGAGGGGAAATAGACAGGGTGAAGGCTAGTGATATGGACACCAGCTAAAATCAGGCAGGAGAGAATAACTTTAGTCAAAGCTGGAAAGGAAATGAAAGATCAAGTAGAAGGACCAAGTAGATTTTCTTTGTTGCAGTCAGTGGTTGGTGGGATAGTTGTCTGTTGGTGGAAGCAGGAAGTCTGAATTCATAGTTGCTGAGGGATAAGTTTGCTGAAAACCGAGAGAAAAAAATGCTGTTTTAGCAACCTGCAATGTTAACTGTTCTGTCAGGTGGTGACAATGAAGATGCTAAGAACATCTCTCAGGAGGCTCAGTTTTCCCAAGATGCATCTGGATTTTAAGGATGCCAGAGTGCTTACAATCTGAGGAGTCCTGTCTCTAGGTCCAGTTTACACTTTGAAGGATGGTAGTAGAGAATGGAGTTCTGTGTCAGGAAGATATCATTGTTAAACTAATCATTATGTTTCTCACCCTCTCAAGTGAGAGGTTAATTTTCTATTTTCTATCCTGCCTGTTTGCCTAAAACAACAACAACAACAACAACAAACAAACAACAACAAAACCTAACCTACCACTCATAGTGGTCCAAGGACATCTCATCCAGATCTCATTCTTTGCCAACCAATACTAGGCACAAAATCAGATCTCACATTGGCTAAATAAGTTGCAAACTCATGGCTGGAAAACTGAAAACGACACAATAATTTCCCTGCACACCTGGTCCAAGGGTAACTTCAACAATGAGGAGCTGATAGACTTGGAGCTGTTATTTCATGTCTACTTCATTGGATTAACTCGGAATTTAGAGATTTAAGACTACACCAGTCAATTATAATTTTAATATAAATTCAATCCACTCAATTAGGGGATTCTCCAAAACAAAAGGTTTTATTTGTGAAAACATTCTCACACCTTTTGGGTCATTTCTTATTATTTCTATTTCACCATAAAAATCTTCATGCATAAATTTCTTGGGGGTTATTTCAGATGTGAACTCCTCAAGATCTTGTAGATTCTTTCTTCTTCTGGCTGTTTTTTTCTTGTGCTTTAAAAATATCTTTCCACATGGTCCCCCTTGTATGACCTAAAACCCAGAGTCACACAATTTTATCACTCTGTGCTTAAAATCTGATCTCTTAAAATTGTCCTTTAAAATCTTATCTCTTTCTCCATTCAATTTCCCTCACATGGGTTTCTCTAACTGCCCCTTCAATTTATATCATGCACCACCCCTATTATTTCCTCAAACTTTTTCAAATTTATCTTTTATACCCCCTTCTGCATTTCATTAATATTTTTTCCTTTTTTTTTTTTTTTTGCTGATCAAATGCATCTTTGGCTTAACTCACACCCATATAATACTTTCTTCTTGTTCCTCTTATTTTTAAGACCCTAGGTTCTTATTTCTCTCATGTTTTTCACTAATTGTTTTTTTTTTCTTTCTCCCTTTTCCTAGATCCCTTTGAATTACAGGTAACAGCGAGCTGTGAGCTACATTCTAGAGACCCTGTGAAAGACTTCTTTCAGGTAGCTTATCAAGGATCAGATTTCTTGAGTTTCCAAAACATGTCGTGGGTACCATCTCCAGAGGTTTAGAGTAGAGCCCATATCATCTGCCATCTAATCAATCAGTATGAAAGCATCAAAGAAACAGTGCATGGGCTCATCAGAATCACCTGCCCCTGATTTCTCTTGGGTCTCCTCTATGCAGGTAAGTTGAATATCCAGAGACAAGGTTAATTCAGCCCCTTCCTCTAAGACTTTTCTATACAAGTCTTGCCCCTTTCCATCACTTTCTTCAAAGTTAAGAAAAGGAAGAATTCAAGAGAAAGTGGGTTTGCTGAGAAAAATGTTTCTAAATGAATCTAATATGTGTATATTAATGAGATAATTTGTCCCTAAGTTGTTTGAGTCTTTATCTAAATACTTTTTATGCCCTCTGCAGTGAGGCCAGAGACCTAGATGACTAGTAGTCACATCCTTGGTCTAGCTAGCTGTTGCTGGTTTGTCATGTCTCCAGCTTCTACTCAAAGCCTATTTGGATGATGTAGATATGGAGTGAACAGGAGCTGTCAGGCACTTAGCAAGGTGATGTCTCACCCAATAATAATGGGACATGGTATCTTCAGGAGATCCTGGCTATGGAGGCTGAGGAGACAGCTGACTTGATTTGCCAAGTGATACACAGCAGTCTAGGAGACCAAGACATCATTCTCTACTGGGGTAAGTAATATTGAATCTGTAAGTGTGAGAAGGTAGTTCTTGAGCTTAGAAGGTAGAGCAGAGAAAAGTTTCATGATGCCAGAACTAGATGAGAGAGATATCAAGAAGAAAGGAATATAAGTGATTCCAGAACTGTAGAAATAAAACACAAAGGACATTCAGATGTAAGATATATAGGGAAAGATGAATAAGCCATCCTTGAGCAGGAGTGGGGATAAAGTAACTAAATAGAATGACTAATGGGACTCATACCCAATGCGCATATAAGGTAGGAAAATAAAAAAAAAAAAGTAGAATTGGCACTTGTTTAAAATGACATTCATGTCTCTCTCCAATATTCATAGCACATCAGTTTTCTATGAACTTGATCCTGTTGGCAATGATAGCACCCCTAATTCTTTTGATAGTCTTTGTATTTTGGCTTTAAGAAACCCTAGTGAGTTCTTTTTACTTCTTCATTGTTTCCCAATTTCTTATCCTAATTTTTACCTGTCTTAGCTTTTGTCTCTTGACCACTCCCTTTTACCCCCAATTACCATCTTCAACTTATCTAAAGTTCTTCCCCATTTCTTTTTTTTCTCAGCTCACATAAAGACATTCCATAAGATTTTTTTAATCACATCTTCCCCATTGTAATGAGAACTTAAGAGCCAGTAGCCTAGGACAACAGAGTGATGCCATCCTTTCTCTTCCCCACTTACATTGCATTTTTCCCCTGTTTCCGCTTTATAATCATTTGTTAATGCAAGCTAATTTTATGTTATAACTATGTGTGGAGCGCCTTCCTTATAATTTTTATTTGTTCTGTTGTTCTCACACTTCAAAACCCACTCCTGATGCCTCTTTTTTGATACGTAAGTGGGAAGCAATCTCTTTCTCAAGGGAATACAGATGGCAGTTCAGCCATACTCTGCTACATGCACACGTCACTTCTTACCCTGCATTACAGTTACTTAGGTCTTTCTTCCCCTAACAATATTTAACTCTTTTTTGGAAATAATCATGGCAAAGGTGCCTTTATGTAATGTAGGTTTGGTGACCATCAAAACAAAATGAACAAATTAAAACATATCCAAGTTGGATTAACTGTTGTGTTGATACTCTTTTTTACCATATTTATTCCTGACATTGTTGTAGTATTTGAAATATTAAAGCTTCCCTTTATAAGTAACTGTGTTTCACTTGGCCTAAAAATTTCCCACTCTTTTTGCTCCCTTACGTTCTCCCTAAACTGTTAAAAAAAAATTGCTCCTTGCCACATTTATTTTCTAACCACAGTAAGCTAACTCTTTTCTACTTGTTCCAAACACAAAGAGAGATAGAGTGTACAGACCATCATGAAGGGAAGTGATGAAGAAAAAGAATAAAGAGACCTGGTCCTCAGAATTAGTGTGGGATCAAGACAAGGGATGTAAACAGAAGAAAATCTCCCAAAGGATGGTGCTGTCTATAATATCCTTCCCTAGACTTTGATTCCTTTTAAGTTCTGCTTACTAATTCAAGTAATATTTGTTAAGCATTGAGTATGAGACAGATACACAAAACTTGTAAACTGGTGGAGGAGAAAACAAACCAAGATTGTACTATCTGAGTTGCAGTGTTTACTTCTTCAGTCTGCTCATGTCCTTTTTACTGGCTGCATTTTTTGTTGTTGTTGTTTTTTAAATTTCAAATCAACTTTATGGATGCATAATTTACATATAATACAATACATCTATTTTAAGTGTACAGTACCATACATTTTGTCAAATGTACACACCCATGTAAATATTACTACATTTAGATATAGAACATTTCTATTACCCCAATACCCCTCATACTCATTTATAATTAAACCCACTGATAGCTGGGCATCCTAACAACTACTGATATGCTTTATACTAGTTAAGCTTAGATTTATCTTTTCTATAATTTTATTAAAATTAAATAAATTCTGTGTATTCTTTGTATCTGGCATTTTCCCCCACCAGAATATAGGTATAAATAACTCACATTGCTTATGTGTGTTTTGTTGTCTATTCTTTTTTATTGCTTAATAGAACTACATGTATAAATATCCTATAATTTTTTTAATCCATTCATTCTTTGATGGTCATTTGATTTGTTTCTAGTTTGAAGCTCTTCAAATAAAGTCATTATTATTGTTTTGCTTTTTGTGTTTTTTTTTTATTTGTTTGTTTGTTCTTTTGTTTAATTACCTGCCTGGACAAGTTCTGTAGATTCTGGATGCCTAGCAGTTTGTAACGACCATTGGTTTTGCTTCTTTTAAAAAAACTATATAGAAGTTTATCTTTACTTCTTCCCTTCTTTCTCCCCTTCCCTCTTTTTCTTTCTCTCTCCCTCTCTTTTTATCTCCTATTCTTTTCCAATTCTCCTTCCCTCCCTCTCTCTCCACCTCTCCCTCTGACCCTTTTTTTGGTCTCTTCATTCTCTTCCTTTTCTGTCTTCCTGGGGGGGTCACTCCTAAGTCAACATAGCATAGTGGTACCCAATGATTAGTCAGAGGTTGTGCCCTTACACCTTAAAATGGTAAGGTTTTCATCTTTTGCTGAAGGAATATGTGTGGATTAGAACATACATTTACTATTAAAGCAGTTTACAAATATGCCCTGGTGTCTGCTTTTTCTATGCACAAGATTTCATGGCCAGGTGTAAGTACATATTTTTGCTCTCTTTGGTGTTCACTTAGTATGTGTGCATCTTTCAAACTTCTGGAAACAAGTGGAAGCTTATGAAAGTCCACTATGGCTATCTTGTCTCCCAAATATCTTTGTTAGGTGTTAGACTCTCTCTTCTTCACTTCAATTACTATTTACAGCATCAAGCAGCTATAATCTTGACCTTTGATTTTTTTCCCCACCAATTGCTATTGTTTTCTACAACTTTCATGGGCATCAGGCCTCTCTACGTGGTTCAAGATTTGGTGTATCCTTCTGCAACAATAAGACTTCTGGTCCTCAGCCTGTGGTACCAAGTCAGGGGAGGTATGAGAGCAGCCCCAGGTTAACTTGCCACCATTGTTTTTGCTGAGATTCAGGTAATTCTTGAATAAGCACTTCTCAATCTGCTGTGTGTCTTTAGTCATTTTTCTAACTTCTTAAATGGTTTATTCTGAAAATTTTGTCTAATATTATTATTGATATTTGGGGAAAGGATTTTCTGAGCTCCTTACTCTGCCATTCTGAATTGTCTGCTCCATGCAGATTTTTTGTATCATTATAAATCAAACAAACAAGTTTTAGTTCCTAAAAACTGAAAGCAAATACAACAATGAAAATAACTACTTATCAAGTTGATGACATACCATATGTCAGGGACTGTTTCAATTGACTTTAAAGCATAACAATTTGCTTATCTCCAGGGGATATACCCTAGTATCAGAAAATAAATTTTTAATTGTTTTTAATAATTATATTGTTGATGGTAAGGTTACTTTAAGACTATCATGCATATATAGTTTAGTGGGATATAGTATATAGTGGAATTGAGTGAATACATAATTGTGTTAACATATTGAGAACAAAAATTATCACATAGAAGAATTTGATATGAGATAGATGAGTAAAACTCTATAGTTCTAAACTTGAATCAGAAGCATAAATATGGTTTAACATAATATTTCTCTTAAAAAATATGTTCTGGCCACTTAAAAAGTCCAGAGACCAAGACTAACCTAGGGTTCAGATAATAGTTTCCACATAATATTTTTTCACTAAAAGTAACCAAGACAGCCTTGGAGAAAAAGAATGAAGAGTCTGGAACAATCTTACCGCACCAGAAAGTAATGGAGAGCTCAAAAATGAAATCACGTTGAAAGAATTCAGAAGCAGCTGACTTGAAAGAATCCCATGTCACTTGTGGTACAACTTGAGCCTGAATAAAAAAAAAAAATGTGGCTCAGTTATAGAGTCAAGCATTTCAAATATGTTAAAGTTCATAGGTATGCACTAATGCAAAAAAATAATTCATTAGTCACCTAGGAAGCCATATATAAATAATTCATTCTCTTGAAAAATGATAAATAAATGGAAAGATCAAGTATTTATTCTTTCTTTTGTTATCTCAGGGTCATAGATAGTTATTTAGGATAAAATAGTTCTTAAAAAGATTCTAATAAAGATAAATAATAAAGAATGAATAATATTTTTATCTATTCCCTAAAGAAATACCTAATTTTGGTTATTTGTTTTCAAGGTGTGCTCAGGAATACAAGTGAGTACCTGATATCCTTTCAGAGGGTCCATGAGTTCAAAACTATTCTTATAACAATACTAAGATGTTATTTTAGTGTTCACTGTTTTCCAGAGACTATACAATACTGCATGTACTATTGCATAAGTTTGTATTAAAAAATGTTAAAGAGAATTTCAAAACTATTTAAAAATATTTAAAAAGCTACAGAGTCACTATCCTCACTATATTTTGGGGAGAATTAGTAAGGATTTTATTTTTAATACAGATTCAGTTTGTTTCATTTCAAGTAGTTAACAAATACACACTTAAAATTTTTATTAGTTTTTACTTCTGATATAGTATTTATCATCTATTTATTTATCTATCATCTATCTATCTATCGATCATCTATCTATCTATCATAATCATCATCTATCTATTCTATCTAAAATTTCAACACTCACATGCTACCGGTGGAAATATCAAATGGTAATGCTTCTACAGAAAACAGTTTGGTAGTTCCTCAAATACTCACACATTGAGTTAACCATTTTACCTAGTAATTCCACTTTTAGGTTTATTCCCAAAAGAATTGAAAACAGATATTTAAGCAAATATTTCTACACAAATATTCATAGTTGTACTCTCCATAACAGTAAATACGATTAGGAAGACAACTCAAATATCCCACAATGAATAAATGAAAAAAACAAAATGTGCTATATACACACAATGGAATATTATTCAACCATTAAAAGAATGAGTGATACATGAGACAACATGAATGCACTTCAAAAACATTATGTGAAAAAAATCAGACACAAAGGACACATATCTTATGATCACATTTATATAAAAAATATAAAATAAGTAAATCCATAGAAACAGAAAGAGTATTAGTTAAGAGAGGCCTGAGGTGGAGGAGGTGAAAAGAGTGACTGCTTAATGACTACGGGATATTCTTTTGGGGTCCTAAAAATGTTTTGGAAGGTGTTAGACCTTGTAGTTGCACAACACTGTAAAGTACTAAATGCCACTGAATTGTAAACTTTAAAATGATTAATTTTATGCTATATCTCACCTCAATAAAAAAAATAAATAATTATGAGATATTTACACTATAATATGAAACTCCAGAGTTTAAGGATAAGATATTTTATTAGAAAAGAATGGAAGAAAAGATGGAAAATCTTTGGAGATAAAAAGTTGCCTACAAAGTAATACCAAATTGAGTAATAGAAGTTTTCTCATAAAAAATAGATTCAAAAAACCAATAAAGTAGAATTTGACACTAGAATTTGAAATCTAGATATACTTGGACATATATCTGCTATTCATTCATTAGGCCCATATGGACCATACTATATGCACTATTTTAAGTTAGACAATATCAAAAAGTAAGTAAGTAAATAAACAAACAAATAAATAAATAAATAACCTGCAGAAGTATCACAAAGTCACCACCAACAAAAAAATCCAGTTTGGATTAAAGAATCAATAAGGCAAAAATGCAGTGGTTTTGCCTATCAGACTATCTTAAAGGTTTAAATCCCTCCAAATAACTGGAGAAGGAAGTAAATTTTCACTGAAATATTTTTCTTACAGATCAACTTTGAGGTTCTTTCTAATTCTGAAGTATCAAATGATCCTGGACAAAATTAAGCTAATTAATATTCCTGAGGTTAAAAAAATAGTCTGTGAACTAATTTCCAAGTTTGGGAAAAGGTGGGATAAGTGATGAGAATTTGGAGGGTGAAGAGGTAGTGCGGAGCCACAATAGGTAGTAACAGTAGGCATTCAATAAATACTGTTGATAAAATGAATAAATGCATGAAATGTATAAGTAGGTCAAAATATATGTGTCATTGTGAATCTATTGTTAAATTTTATTACTTGGTTAAAATAACAAATTTTTTTTTAAAAAAAGAGTAACATGGGCAACTCACTTGCTTCAGTTTCCTCTGATTAGTTTAGCATCTTTAGGTACTGTGACCACTGCTCAGACTGTATAGGATTGCATACAGTAGCAGTCCTCAGACAACCATTAGAAACCAGAGCAGCTGGCTACCTTATACTTCAGTGGAAGGTCCTCTGTTGACCTCAGGTCTGCAGAAATCTTACTTTTGGATCCAAGGCATGTGTCTTCTTTACCTTTGGGGTAGAATGTTAGGGTATTTATTGTATTATTATTGTTAAGAACTTGGGGAAATCAGAGGTAAATTTTTATCTTTTAATTCCTACTCTCTCTCACTCTACTTTTTACCAAGAAAGGCAGGACCTTGTCTTCTGAGCCTCTGGATTGGAGTAATCTTGATTTTTGAAAACTTTGCTTCCAGTCATGCTTGTGTTGAGGGAGCATAAGACATTTGAGAGAAGAATCTTTATAGTACTAGAGTGGAATGGCTTGTGTAAAAATTAAGTTTTAAATGTTCCTCTTTTTTGAGGGCATTATCTTCATGTCCTAGTGAGTGTATTTAGTACCTGTAGTCAGATTTGCAGCCAAGCATTCAATAATAAAGGTGTTGGCAAAGGTACGATGAGTAAGAGTGCATTCAATTGTTTGACTCCTTAAAATGTGGGCTGCAATTTCTCAGAATCTCTGGTGCTTTTTGATTCTCAGAGCATGTCTGAGAATTTAAATACACACCAAGACACTGTGGGCACTCACATTGATCTATTTGGCATCATTTTCAAGGTTAACTGGTTTACCTCTCTATCACTGCCACATCACTGTCAGTGGTATATTTGGTGTGTGTCAAATGAATCTACAGAATCTACATGTCAGTGAATCTACAGTATAACAAATAAACTGAATCTTGGGTGTTCTATCCATAACTCAAGGTTTACAAAGAAAAAAAAAGATGTTAACATCAATGGCAGGTAATGTTAAGTCTCTGCTGTTTTCTGTGACTGTTATACCAAAAGTGAATAGATTATGTCATGCACTGAATTATGAGAATATTGTTTAGATATATATGCTTTGCGATTTAGAGAGTAATTCTGGACTTTATAATGAGGCAGTGATAATCTTGAATAAAGGCTATTCTTAATAATGTGAACAATTTATTTCTGGAAATGTTACATTACTTATTTTGCTGTTTCTTATATATGTGAATTACATCAGTTAGTGAAAACTCTTTATACTTGGAATGTTTTACAACCTTATTTCTAATAGATAATCTGTGCAAATTTGTCATTTTATTTTCTAAATGGAGAAAATCTAAGATATTTATACTTAAAGCCAACATTGATTAGAGTCCAAATATTTTACTCAATGGATGCTACATATATTGTTAAAACCTGCCAAGGGCATACTAAAATAAAATAGATGACATCATAAGACAAATAGCTCTGAATTTTTGGTGAAAAAAAAAGAGAAGATTATTGCTCACTTCATAATGTTTTATTTAGTGATAGGAAATGCCAAAATGTAGATTGAGGCTGTGAGATATTACATAAGAAGAAAAAGGTTCTACTGCTTATAAACTTTCTACAAAAAGTTAATTTTGATATGTGCTGAAGCTTCACATAACAACTTCCAAAGTTTTGCTTGTCTCAGAAAGATTTGTTGCTCAAACCTTTAAAGGTCAAGAGTTACTGAAAAGAATATACTAGTAGCAAATGTAACTTTCTTTCTCAAAACTTGCTATGACATAAGACAATTTTGTTTGGATTATAAACTGCAATATTTATCACATTTGATTCTGGCATTTGGGTCACTATAGTCCAGGTGATTTTTGCTGTCTTGTTTTATATTTTACACACTATTTGAATTTATTTATATGGAGTTCTGGAATAAGCAAAACTAAACTAGATGACAGAAATCAGTGGTTGCGTGCGTGTGTGTGTGTGTGTGTGTGTGTGTGTGTGTGTGTGTGTGTGTGTTTTGGGGGTTAGGGTGACTACTATAGAGGGTGATAAAAAAGTTTATACCTTGTTTTACATGCTGGTTATACTTGCAAAAATTTATCAAAATATGTATTTTATTATGTGTACAAATGTGTTATTGCTTTATTAGAAACAAAATGTGATGAGTGAAATGACTAACCACAATCTTCCCTTCTCTCTGCCTCTTATTTTTTCCCATCAGAATTGAGAAATCTACCACCTTGTGGCAACTCTGGCATGTTAAGAAATGTAAATTGAGTTTAATTGCAGAAAATGCAGTATGCTGTCTAGATGATGTTTTAAATACTCTGTCTTTGTAAATGATTGTCAACACATACACAAATACACTCACATAATCAAGAATGTGGAATTAGGGAGACCAGACAGAGTGATGAGGGAAGGAATAAGAGCCACTGGAAATGTGGAGAAGAGGTAATGATAGAGTGCCAGAAAAGAGAGGACCATGGGGAGGAAGGTTGAGTTGGGTGAGTCAACCAAAAGAATCTTTCTAGATTAAAGCAGGCTAGAAGCAGAACAATTGTTTAATATTTAACAGATATTGCAATAAAGGATTAGAGAGGTGAAATAACTTTTGAGGATCAGATAAGAGCTTTTTCAAGTTTGTAAGTATGAAGAAAGCTGAGGTCAGGAAGAACAACTGGAAGCTAGGGAGATTAAAAAAATAAGTCTAGAAATCAAGGGCTAGAGTGGAAATGAGAAGCAGAGTGGGAGGCCCAGGGCTGGGGGAGGTACAATTTTTCTCCAACGTGCAATGTGGATGAGGAGTATATTTGTTGGAAGAGAGAAGTTACTAAAGAGAAAAAGATTTGCTGAAATCAGAGATCATTTGTGAGCTATTAGGATTCAGAAGTTCTATTTCCCGGTGAAATGCTGCCTCTGTCACTTCTATTGCTAGCAGTTCTCATCTTAGGTGGTGACAACAAGGATGGTAAGAGTACTCTGGTAGCCCCCAGCATGGGTGTAGGGGGTCTGGATAAAAGCATGCTACACTTACCCCCCGCCTATGAGTCTGTGTCCTCCTGTATCCAGCCCTCCTCTCATTCTGCAGGTTGGGAATGGAGCCTGAGGCCCTGCACAGGCAAATGTCTCAAAATTTATTTTGTTCCTCAGACTTTGGATTTAAAAATCCTTCCTGCTTCTTCTTTTCTTCTCACTTTTTTTTTTATCTTTCTACTACCTACAGCTTTTCAGGGGCCAACCTCTTTTCATGTCATCCAGATATCATCCTTTGCCAACAGCACCTGGGCACAAAAATCAAGGCTCAGGCTGGCTGGATGATTTGCAGATTCATGGATGGGATAGTGACCCAGGCACTGCTATTTTCCTGAAGCCCTGGTCCAAGGGTAACTTCAGTGACAAGGAGGTGACTGAGCTGGAGGAGCTATTTTGAGTCTATTTAATTGGATTAATTAGGGTAATACAGGACCATGTCAGTGAATTCCAGATGAAATGTGAGTGCAGTCCTCGGATCTAGGTAGCTTCTCATTGAATTTTTTCTTTCTCTTGGTTTAGGCTGCTATTCCTCATGATCTTTCTCTCCTCTTCACTTTACCCAACTATATGCACACACTTCTCTAAAGTAGTTTCCCAGTCAGACTCCATTCCAGACTTTTCTTGCTTCCTGCATTCTTATCTGATAAAAATATCCTCTTGTAACCATCCATCTCCTGGTTTATTTGTGTATAATTTTTTCTCTCTCAAACCTTAAGAAAGAACTCCTTTTTTATTACATGTACTTAAGTAAACTAAAGTGTGACTTCCTCCCCTCCAATCCATCTCCTCAAGTATTTCCTGCTTGATCCCTCTTCTCCGTGTAATTCTCCTGTTCAACCTGGAATGTTGTACTCCTTACTTTATTACCCTGCTTCTTACACTTTGCACCTCTTCTCCCTTCTTACCTATTGTATGTCATTATGACAGCCCTTCTCTACTATTTTTGACATGCATACTTCTCCCCTACGCTTTTCTTTCTAAAAAGTCTCTGAATATAGTCATGCACCACTCAAAGACAGGGATATGTTCTGAGAAACATACTGTTAGGTGATTTCATTATTATGATAACATCATAGTGTGCACTTACATAAATAGATCGTATAGCCTACTATGCACCTAGGCTCTATAGCATTGCCTATTGCTCCTAGGCTACAAACTTGTACAGCATGTTACTATATAAAATAATGTGGGATTAAATCAAGCACAAGAGAAAATAATGCAATCAAGAGATACAGATGTACGAGGTTATTGCCAGTATAACATAGCATGCTGTTTTACAGCAAATGTTTTTTTTTCATAAGTAGGAAGAGTATACTCTAAAATAATAAAAAATATAGTAAATACATAAATCAGTAACATAGTCATTTCTTATCATTATCACATTTTATGTACTGTACATATTGTATGTGCTATACTTTTATACAATTAATAGCATAGTAGATTTGTTTACACCAGCATCACCACAAATATGCAAGTAATGTGTTGTTCTATGATGTTATGATGGCTACAGTGTCACTAGGCAATAGGAATTTTTCAACTCCATTATAATCTAATGGACCACCATTGTACATGTGCTTCATTGCTGATTGAAATGTTATGCGGCATATGATGGTACTGAGTTGGTTGTTGGCTCATCATTTCATATCTCAGACTTTTCTCCCCACAAATATCCAACACCCTAGGTTTTTCTCCCATTCATTTTTTTCTTGTTGGCATTTAATAACACTTTCTCTGGTTTTCTTTTATTCAGACCCCTTTGAGATCCAAGGCATAGCAGGCTGTGAGCTGCATTCTGGTGAGGGCACAGTAAACTTCTTGAGGAGAGCTTTAGGAGGACTGGATTTCATGAACTTAAAGAATGATTCATGTCTGCCTGTCCCAGAGAGTGACAGCAGAGCACAGCGATTCTGTATGCTCATTACTCAGTACCATGGTATCTGTGATATTGTAGAGAAGCTCCTCTTGAAAACCTGCCCTCAATATCTTTTGGGTATTCTCAGTGCAGGGAAGGCAGAACTGCAGAGGCAAGGTTAGTCCTGTTCTCTCCTCATAACCTTTTTATTTCACTTCATGATTTGGTTTCCAAAGTAAGAGGTCACTGTCCAAATTTATGGGTTTTTGAGTCCCTATGCTCTAGATTAAACCCATAATCTGACACTGTTCCTTTTCATTCATGCTACAGTAAAGCCCGAAGCCTGACTTTCAAGTGAACCCAGTCCTGGGCCTGGTCGTCTGTTGCTGGTGTGTCATATCTCAGGATTTTACCCAAAATATGCATGGGTAATGTGGATGAGGGGTGAACGGGAGCAGCCAGGAACTCAGCAAGGTGACATCCTTCCCAATGCTGATGAGACATGGTATCTCTGGGTAACCCTGGATGTTGTGGCTGGGGAGGCAGCTGATCTGAATTGCCGAGTGAAGCACAGCAGTCTAGGAGGCCAAGACATTATCCTTTACTGGGATGAGAAAGAACTGGGGCCCAGCTATAAATGGGAGAGGATTATCTTTAGGCATAGAGGGAAGATCTAGAAAAATGGTGAAACTTAATGGAGAGAGAGAGGGAGATGAGAGAGACAGAGAGACAGCGAGACAGAGAGAGATGAGAGAGAGAGAGAGAGAGAGAGAGAGAGAGAGAGAGAGAGAGAGAGAGAGAGAGAGAGAGAAAGAGAGATTGGAGATACCTAAGGTATAGAAGAGGTAAGAATAAAGGACCTATAGATTGTATGAGGTAGGGCAAAAGAGAGAGACAGAGGATGGATATGAATATATAGTGTCTGGAAATATGATAGAGTTACAAATGTCCATACATCAGCAGTAGATGAATAACAGTGCTGACACCCAGAAGGGCAAAGGAAGCTCAGGAGAATTAGAAAATGAGTTTTGAAGTGACATTCTATGTATTTCTCCAATTGCTAGGACACTCCACCTCCATTGGAGTGATGTATTCAGCAATAATAGTGCCCTCCTTGATTCTTTTGCTATGTCTTGCATTATGATTTTTGAGGCGCTGGTGGTGAGTTTTCTAAAATTTTGTCTTTTCTGTCTACTTCTCACTTTTGCACATCATTTCATCTATTTATATCACTTTAGCCTCTTTCTACAATACCCTTTCCCCTTTCTCCTCAATTTTAATCTTTTTAATGTAAATCTATTCTTTAATTGTGGTAAAATATACACAGCATAAAACTGATGATCTTAACCATTTTTAAAAGTATAGTTTAATAATATTAATTACACTCACATTTTTTGTGCATCCAATCTCTAGCACTCTGCATCTGGAAAAACTAAAACTCTATACTCATTAAACAACATCTCCTAAATTTTTGCACACCCAGACCCTGACAACCACCATTCTACTTTATGCTTATATAAATTTGACTATTCTGGATACCTCATATAAGTGGAATCATCAATATTTGCCTTTTTGTGAATGGATTATTTCATTTAGCATAATATTCTTATGGTTCATTTATATTATAACATGTGTCAGAATCTTTCCTTTTTAAGGAAGGTTGAAAAATACTCCATTGTATTTATATAACATATTTTACTTATTCATTCACCTATCAATGAACATGGATTGGTTCCACCTTTTTTGCCTATTATAAATAATGCTGCTTTAAAGTAAATGTACAAATATCTCTTACATCGAGCTAAATTTGCTGTGTTCTTAACAGGTCATATCAGAATATCCCATGAATTTTCATCATTTCTCATTTATCATTTGGAATAAGTACCCAGAAAACCATAATCTCAAGTTTTTGCCCAGGAATAAATCTCATCATATTTAATCAAATAATCATATTTGATCAATTCAGAGTTCTCACAGATTGTGAAATAAACTATAATTTATATGTCAGCAGAAAAATAATTAAGAACTATGAATTTATTATGAGATCTTATCAATAGTAGAATCCACCTAGATTTTATAAATGTGAAATGTGGAAAAGAATGTATCTCAGAATAAATAAAATAAAGTACAGGTGGTCTTACTTTTTTGCAACTTTAAAACAGTAAAACCATCTTACAATTTTACAACTTTATAATGGTGTGAATGTGGTAAAAAATTCAGTAGAAACTATACTTTGAATTTTGATTTTTTGAGGGGCTAGTGATGTGTGGTATGACACTCTCTCATGATGCTAGGCAGTGGAAGTGAACTGCTCCCACTTGACCAGGGTTGTTGACAACCGATACTCTATGATGTGTTCATTGTGTTAGCTGATTTTGTTTAACTGCAGGCTAATGTAAGAGTTATGAGCATATTTAAGGTATGCTAGGCTAAGCTGTGATACAGCAGGCTAGCTGAATTAAATGCATTTTTGACATTCAATATTTTCAATTTACATGGATATATTGGTATGTAACTCCATCATAGGTCAAGGATCATTTGTACACAACTCAGTGGTGACAGCACTTTGGCTTCCTATTTAATTTTTTTTTCTGCTTCTGCTGAAATATTATTTGTCAAAGTAAGGTTATTATAATTATGCTGAAATAATTGTATTTGCAGAAATGCTGACCATTTTTTAATATAATTCTTTTTATCTGCCTGGATGACAAACTTCATGGTCCGTCTGTGATGCTTCTTTCTCTGGGAAGCTTTACCTAATGCTATAGTGGAAGTAACTCTCCCTTGTCTGGTATCACTCAGATATATCCTTTACTCTGCATTCTCAAAACTGCAGTTATTAATGTTTTTATTTTTCTTCTACTTGCAAGTCCTTTGAGAGAAGACTTGCTCTATGTGAATCCCTGACAAGATCTTTAACTTGAATATGTATCTGTTCAGTAAAACTGCTCCAAGTTGATATAATGTCTATGTTAATACTCTTTTCTCAAAATCATTGTCTTCTTTTTTTCCTATCCAGTTAATATTCTAGATTTCCCTTTTATTAAAATATTTCTCACATAGCAAAAAAAAAAGCTTTCTCTCCTTGTTTATGTCCTGAACCCCTCTGAAGAAAACCACTTGTGCCTATACTAGAACTATACTTAACCTATAAAGACTCGTCAAGATAGGATCCTGCTCCTCATTTTTCTGTAAGCAAAAAATCAAGAGGGTTTTTCTTGCCCTCAGGGACCTTGAGATCTGTGATATATCAATTCAGATATATCTTTGTTTTACATTTACTTTTATTTATTTATTTTTGCTTATTCTATAGTTTTCTAGAAACACCATTTAAAAAATATTTAATCTCATTTGATTAAAATAGCAACAGGAGGGAGATGGAAGGAATTTGAGTACATTTTTTTTTGTAGTCCTTAAGAAGGGAGGTCAGAGCAAGCAGACCTTTTGGAAGAGCTTGGGGGTACTAAAAGCAGTTTATCCACCTGCAAATTTTAGGATAATATAAGCTTTAGGTTTGTGAAGGCTAGGAAATGGCTTAAAATATAGTTTTCTCCCCTCTCCATTAACATATTGAGTTACTTCTCCAGGATGCATTAAACTCCACCTCATCTTATAAAGCTGGAATGTTGTTGTATGCTTGACTACACACTCAGCCATAATCTAGGGTGCTGATTAGTCTATTTATCAGAGTATGAACTATGAAGCACCACCCGCAGTAATATAGGTAGGCTTGTTAGAAAAATAAAATTTCAGTACACTCTCTAGATCTATTAAATCAGAAAACCCAAAAATGGGGACCAGAAATCTGTGTTTTAACAAGCTTTTAGGTTATTCTAATATATACATTTAAGTTTGAGAGCCCCTTATCTAAAGATTTCTCAACCTTTACACCATTGATCTTTTGAGCCAAAGAATTCATTGTCATGGAGAGTTGTCTTGTGCACTGTAGAATTTTTAGCAGCATTTTGGGCCTCTACTCACTTGATGCCTTTCCAGGTTTAACAATCAAATATATCTTCAGATATTACCAAATGTCTCCTAGGGCTCAAATTTGACCCCAGATGAAAAACAAGGTCTAAGATAAGAAACAGCATTTTAACTCCAACCTCAGACTTTGTTATAATAGTTAATTGTATGTAAGTGACCTAATTTGGTCCAATCCAACTAAGCCTAAAGTTTATATCTGGTGGTTGAAAAAGAAGGGGCTCTTTCTTTGTCTGGATGACATGCTACCTTCAAAGCTCAAAATGGCTATAGAATTTTATTCCATAAGTAAAGCTGGCTCAGGAATAAAGCTGACAAAAGAAACAAAATGATTAATTGAGAGCCAAAGATCAAATCAAATTCATCCTAGAGACTGACCTACCTTTAAATATTTTAATTATATGAACCCAAATATCTTTTTCTTTTAAATCAATTGATTTGGAATGTTAAGTTGCTCAAAAATTTTGATATTACTATGATGTGTGAAGTCTTGCAACAGCTTCTTAACAACTTTTTTCTGTCTTCTTTGTTCTTGTTATTCCCTTTCCTCCCCATATCATCATCCTTCTTTTTAAATAATATTTTTTATTTTAAAATTATAGTCAGCATGCAATATTATATTAGTTTAGGTGTATGACATAGTGATTAGACATCTATAAAACTCATGAAGTGATCACTCCAATAAATCTAGTACCCATCTGACAACATACATAATTATTACAATATTATTGGCTATTTTACTTATGCTATGCCTTACATAACCATGACTATTTTGTAACTACCAATTTGAATTTCTTAATCTCTTCTTACCTTTTAACTGACTCCCCCCAAACCCTCTAATTTGGTGACCCTCAAAATGTTCTCTGTAGCTATGTGTTTGTTTCTGTTTTATTTGTTTATTTTGTTCTTTAGATTACACATGTACATGAAATCATATGGCATTTGCCTTTCTTTATCTGACTTACTCCACTCAGCACGATACTCTCTAGGTCCATTGTGAAATATTTTTCCATCTCTTTACTTTCAGTTTGTGTATGTCCTTTAATCTGAAGTGAGTCCCTTGTACGCAAAATATATAAAGATCTTATTTTCTTAAATATTCAGCCACACTTTCTTTTGATTGGAGCATTTAATACTTCTTCATTTAAGGTACTTATTGATAGATATGTAGTTCTTACCATTCTGCATTCACATTTTTATACCTTTTTGTTCTTTTTAAAGAAAATCCTCTAACATTTCCTGAAATACTGGGTTGGTGGCAATAAATTTCTTTAGGTTTTCCTTGTCTGGTTCTAGGTCCTGGATTTTTTTTTACCTTGAATATTTTTTCACCAAGCCCTTCTGGCCTGTGAAGTTCTATTGAGTAATCAACTTACAATCTTATGGGAACTACCTTGTAGATAACTAATTGCTTAAGATTTTCTCTATTTGGCGTTTTAATTATGATGTGTCTTGGAGTAGACCTCTTTAGGTTTATCTTGTTTGGGACTCTGCACTTCTTGGGCCTATTTCATTCACCAGATTGGGGATTTTTTCATTATTTTTTTTTTCAAATAGGCTTTAAATTTCTTGCTCTCTCTCTTCTTCTGGTACTCCAATGATGCAAATGTTGATATGATTGATGTTGTCCCAGAGACCCCTTAAACTATTTTTATTTTTTGAGGGGGGATTCTCTTTTCTTGTTGCTATTCTGATTGGGTGTCCTTTGCTACCCCATCCTCTAAATCACTGATTCTATCCTCTGTTTCATCCATTCTGTTGATTCTCTCTACTATACTCTTCATCTCAGATATTATATTCTTCATTTCTGACTAGTTTCCTTGCATGTTTGTCATCTCCATTTTTACATTTTTCTCTCTCCTTGTTAAAGATCTCACTGAGTTTATTTACTCTTTCTCTAAGTTCATTGAATATCCTAGTCACAAATGTTTTGAACTCTGCATCTTATAGATTGCTTGTCTCCATTTTGTTTAGTGCTTTTACTGGAATTTTGTTCTGTTCTTTCATTTGGGACATGTTTCTTTGTCTTCCCATTTGAGCTGCCTCTCTGCATTTGCTTCTATGTATTAGCTATCCTAAATCACCCAGTCTTAGAGTGGCTTTATATAGTAGGTGTTGTGTGGAGCCCAGCAGGACAGTCTTCTCTGGTCATCTGAGCGGGGTGCTCAAAGTGTTTCCCTCGTGTGGTTGCGTGTGCCCTCTTGTTGTAGTTAAGCCTTAGTTGTTGGTTGCACACCAATGAGAAGGATTGACCTTTGGGCTGATCAGCTGTGAGGATTAACTAATGAGGGGCTGACCCTATAAAGAAGGATTCACTTTAGCAGGGTTATGGTGTCTGTCTAGTCTGCCCTTGGGGTGTGTCTACCTCTGACGCTGCCCTGGGTGGTGCTCTGGCTCTGGCGTTGGTCAAAGCAGACCATTAGGTGGGCCAGCTCAAGGGCCTCCTGGGAGGGTCCCAGCTGCAGCCTGTGCCCCTCCAGGGCCACCTGATAAGAGTCACCAAGCAATCTTCAGATGGCTGTCAGCCATGCTGAGCTTATGGGTACCTTAAGAGGCCATGCCAGTAACTGAAGCTGGCTGCCTCTAATGTCATACTTGGGGCTGCTCAGCAAGGGATATAGGGCATACTGGGGACAGATGTGGCTTTTTGAGAATGTGTGAGCCCTTGAGAGATTTTAGAAAAGTCCTCAGCATGAGCCAAGACAGGCCATTTGTGTGGAATAAACCACTGGGGGCAGTTTGGTTGGGCCCACAAGGTGGGAGAGACAGTCTCAGAGAATATCCTAGGTGGAGTGATCTGTATTATCCAGATTGCTAGGTACTCAGATATGTTGGCCTTCTGCATTTGCATGCTGTGAGAGGACAGAGCTCAACAAAGAAACAATGGATACTGCCAGCACTTCTGTCCAGGACAAAGCCACTCCTCCAGTTCTAATCCTGAAGCCTGACAACTCATTTCTTCCTTGTATGTCTCTGGCACTCTTTAAGCAGCTATCAAAGTGCTCGAGCTCAGAACAAATGAATCTATCACTGAGTAAGGCAGAGTGAGGGCCCTTAAAGAGGAATTTCTGCAATTCCCTCAGCTCTCCATCTCACTCAGCCAGAATCTCCACTGGTTTTCATAGCTAGAGGTTGTGGGGACCTCTTTCCAGCACTGGAGCACTAGGCTAGAAAGCCTAGCATGGAGCTGGAACTGCTCACTCATCGAGATGGAGAGGAAGCTCTGCAGCCAAGATAGGTCTCTTGATTCTTGACCATCACACACAGTTGTGGGATCAGGTCATTTCATGTCTCCACCCCTTCTATTAGTCTCAAGATGACCTCACATATGTTCCCAGTTGTAGGACTTTTATTCAGCCAGACCTGAGGCAACACCCAGTGATGGTGTTCTGTTGTGTTGTTGTAATTTTGATGTGGTTGTGAGAGGAGGCAAGCACAGTCTTTATCTTCTACTTCATCTTGACAGAATCTGAAAAGTGGTATGGACTTGTGATTTTTCTCTAAGTGTCCTCATTTTGGAAATTCTTAATTTACTAATAAATGACTTTCAGAATTATATCATCTGCCTCAAAATACAATGGCTTTTCAACTTTTTTCTGTTGTGAAAGTGTGTGCAGGTGTATGTGACTTTTGCTAATATATAAAAGTATAATAGAACAGGAGTTTGTGGAAGATGGCAGACTAGGTAAAAGCAAGGTTCATCTCCTCACAGGTCTGCATTGAAATTACAACCAAATTATAAAAGAATCAACATGAAAAATCACCTGAAGTCCAGCTGATACTAACATCTAAGTCTCATAATATAAAGAAGCCAATTGAAGCTGGTAGGAGGGGCAAAGTCACTAATAGGGCTGGACCTACACCTGCAGTTATTGGAAGATTGCTGGGAGGGAGAGAGAGGCTGTGGAAGATTTCCTGAAAGAGAAGAATCTTGGTCTCATCTGGGGCTCTCTAGCGCAGGGACCCAGACCAGGGAAGAGGGATTCCAAAAACTCTGATTGTAGAAACCAAAGTGGATTCTGGCTGTTAGGGTGAGATTGAAGGAGACTGAATTCCTAGACATACTTTTGAAGGACCCACACACAGCCTTTCTGACCTGTGGACACTCACCTGGACACTGGCGGTGGGTCAGAGGCTTGTGTGGGTTTAGTTCTGAGAAAGTCTGCATTACCTGAAACCAGAATGAGGGCTGAAAAGGCAGCCACCATTGTGCCTTAGTCTAGCTACCCTACAGGGCAATTTAAAGACTGAATCACTTGACTTTGCAGATACCTCTCACAGAGCCATTAGGAAGCCCTGGTCAGAGGTTATCATCTGCCTCACCCAACCTGCAGATTGCCTGGGGAATTTATTGCTGGGTGGCTGTCATGTTCTGTTCTGATTCAGGGCCAAACATTTTTAGAGGATGGCCAATCCTGTGAGCTGCTTTTCTATTCCCAACAGATGACCAGCACAGTGAGTCATTTCCAAAATAGGGTCAGGCAGAGCATCGCTGCCAACACAAACTTGGGTGGATCTCAGGAACCTGTGGGCCAGTCCTAGGCAGTAGCTGGACTTGCCATATTCTGGGACTCCTGCAGGGAACTTGGGGACAGTTACCAATGTTATAGCAACACTGAGATTGTATTGATTTGTCTGCCACTGTCTCTCTGAGACCCCATCCCACCCTACCCACAAATTTCCCCAGGTGATGCATTGACAGTGAACTGCTACAGCTCTAATTTGTTCCTCCTCGGACCTCCCAATCCACATGGGCAACAAACTTTGGCTAGCACAAGGTGGGTACTGCACAGAAATTAATGGCAGGTAGATCTTTGCAATATTGTGTCCAGGGAGCCCAGGGGTCTGTAAAATGACCCCAGATGGCAGCTGGTTTCACTGTGATCTGTGTCTGCAGTGGTAATGCCCAGGCACAGAAGTTGCAGCAAAACTGAGGCTGTATTGGCCAGACAAACCTTGTCTTCCTGAGATTCCACTTTACTCAAGCCACAAAGTACCTGCAGCCCATTGACAAGCAGCATCTTGTGCCCTGCTTGGCTCTATAGTTGTATAGTCAGTGCAGGCTATAGACCTTGACTAGTGCAGAGAGTGCATTTTGAGTAAAACAGATGTACGAGATGCAATATCTCTTGAGGGAATTGCAGTGTTCTGTTTTGGCCTGATAGCCCTTGATTCCTTGAGCTCCTACCCCATCTACTCCTAATACACAAAGTGCCTGCTACACATTGGTAGGCAATTGCCCTTGCTCTGGGGTAATATATTTAGGCCCAGGGTAGGCAGCAGCTGACTTTGCTATGAGTGGAAACTTGTACAGGGAGCAACAGGGACAGCATTGGCATATAAAATGACACTTCAGTGACAGGGGGAAATTCACTCAATAGACCCAGGAGACTTTCAGGGACCCTGTGCCACCCAACACTCTATCACCCAGAGGCTCATCCAGTTTCAGAGACTTATAGGTAACCGAAAGGCAGTGTCAGGCTTTGAATGCACTGGTCCCTCTGCTAAACTATAATAAGTCAGGGACGAGGGATAACCAACCACTGCCTACAGTGTTGTCTCTTCCATTTACCTATAGATCCAGCATAGGCAACAACCATCTGCAGATCACTTTGTAGTTCTCATCTGATAGCCCTGAGTAATCAAAATCAGTGGCCAATTTGGCCTACTGGGGAGTACCTTCCAAGGGGCCACAAAACCAATGCATCTGGAGGCTGACACCAGACCACAATGAAATAATTTCTGACTAGTTCCATTAGTTACATACAAAGGATGGTAGCAACACATACACGAGCCTGTTAGGGCTAATCACACTTAGTAGGGTCAGCCCCCACACTGTATCTGTTACCCTGTGTGTGCAGCTAATTTCCATAATTAGTCAACCTGAGCATTAATCTCATCCACTGATCACCTAACAACAATAAAGGCTTGGTGACAACAGAAGATTGCACACAACCCATGCAAAGATCACATCTAGAGTCCCTGGCATAAAAGATCAGGGAGAGTGCACCACTGGGCCACACAGGATTCCTTCCACATTAGGCCATCTTGCCAAGGCTGAGAGACAAAGAAAACATTTCTGACACATAAAAACAAACACAGAAAGGCTAATAAAATGAGAAAACAACAACAAAAAAAACATGCTACAAATGAAACAATAGGAGAAAACTTCAGAAAATAAGCTAAAAGAAATGAAGGCAAGTACCTACCAAAAACAAAGTTCAAAATAGCGGTTATAAAGATGCTCAATGAACTTATGGGAAGAATGGATGAGCACAATGAGGACCTCAACAGAGAGATAGTATTAAAAAGAACATAGAAACCATATAAAAGAACCAGACAGAAATGAGGAATAATATAACTGAAATGAAGAATACTCTAGAAGGTTTTAACAGTAAATTGGATAAAGCAGAAAATCGAATCAGTGAACTGGAAGAGAAGGTAGCAGAATACACCCATTCAAAGAAAAAAAAAGACTTAAAAAAAATGATGATAGTGTAAGAGACCTCTGGGATAACATGAAGCATAAAACTATCTGGATCATAGAGGTATCCAAAGTAGAAGAGAGAGAGCAAGGGACTGAGAATCTATTTGGAGAAATAATTACAGAAAACTTCCCTAACCTGGCAAAGAAATTAGACATGCAAGTTCAGAAAGCACAAAAGCTTTTAAACAAGAGGAATTCAAACAGACCCACACCAAGAAGGAAAACTCTTGTTATTTGTCAATGACATGATACTATATACAAAAAACTCTGAAGATTTCACCAAAAAACTGTTAGTACTGATCAATTCAGTAAAGTAGCAGGATACAAAATTAATATTTAGAAGTTAGTGGCATTTTTTATACACCAATGATAAAATATCAAAGAAATTAAGAAAATAATCTCATTTGCAACTGCATCAAAAACAATAAAATATTTAGGCATCAAATTAACCAAGGTGATAAATGACCTGTTCTCCAAAAATTATGTCATTGAAAAAAGAAATTGAAGCAGATACAAATAAATGGAAGCATATACCTTGCTCATGGGTAGGAAGAATCAACAGCCATCCTGAATAAAAAAACGGCCATCCTGAATGAAAAATTCTCCCAAGAAAACATATATCTAACTAACATATGAAAAGATGCTCAACATCACTAGCTATTAAGAAAATGCAAATAAAAACCACAATGAGGTACCATCTCACACCTGTTAGAATACCTGTTATCGACAGGACAAGTAATAACAAGCCTTGGAGAGGATACGAAGAAAAAGGAACCCTCATATACTGTTGGTGGAACTGCAAATTGGTATAGCCACTATGGAAAACAGTATGGAGTTTTCTCAATAAACTAAGACTTGATCTACCATATTATCCAGCAATTCTTCTAATGGTCTTTACTCCAAAGACTTGAAAACCCATATCTGAAAAGATATTTGCACACTGATGTTCATAGCAGCATTATTCATGGTGGCCAGGACATGGAAGCAACCAAAGTGTTCTACAATAAAAGATTAGAAAAAGAAGCTGTGGTTCATCTTTGCAATGGAATATTACTCAATCATAAGGAAAGATGAAGTACTGACATTTGTGACATCATGAATGGACCTTGAGATAATCATGCTTAGCAAAATAAGTTAGACAGAAAAAGCTGGAAAACATAATATAACTTATATGTGAGATATAAACCTAAAAGTGACAAACAAACAGGACAAACAGAGACTCATGGACATGGATAATAGACTAGTAGTTACCAGAGGGTAGGGGAGCAGGGAGAAGAAGGGCGTAGATAGGGTAAAAGGGATCAAATATGTGGTGACAGAAAGAAATCTAACTATGGGCGGTGAACACCTAATACAACATTATGTATATTTTATTGTTAAATTGTATACCTGAAACATACTAGATTTTGTTAACCATTGTCACCATAATATAATATAAAAAAATAAATAAAATAAGACAAAATGGCCACACTACCCAAAGCAATCTGTAACTTTAATAAAATCTCTGCAAAATACCAATAGCATTTTTCAGAGAGCTCGAACAAATAATTCTAAAATTTACATTGAACCATAATAGATCTTGTATAGCCACAGCAATCTGAAGAAAGAAGAACAAAATAGGCAGTATCATACTACCTGATATCAAACTCCATTACAAGGCTATAAGAATCAAAACAATATGGCAATGGCATAAAAGCAGATAGATAGATGATAGATAGATAGATAGATAGATAGATAGATAGATAGATAGATAGATGATAGATAGATGATAGATAGATAACTAATAGGTACATACATACATACATACATACATACATACATACATGATAGGTAGAGATAAATAGATCAGTGGAACAGAATAGTGAGCCTAGAAATTAATTCATGCTTATATGGTCAGTTAACATATGACAAAGAAGGCAAGAATATACAATGGGATACAGATGTTCTCTTCAACAAATCATGTTGGAAAAACTGAATGGAAACATGTAAAAAAAAGAAAGAAAAAACTGGACCACTTTTTTACACCATATACAAGAATAGACTCAAAATGAATTAAGACTTATATGTAAGACCTGAAACCATAAAAATTTCAGAAGAAAACAGTAAACTTTCTGATACTATTATTAGTAATTATTTTTCTGATATGTCTCCTCAGGCAAAGTAAACAAAAGGAAAAACAAATGGGACAAAATCAAACTAAAAAGTTTTTACAACAGCAAAGGAAACTACCGACAAAATGAGAAGAGAACCTGCTACATGGGAGAAGATATTTGCCAATGATACATTAGATAAGGGGTTAAAATCCAAAATTTATAAAGAACTCATACATCTCAACACCAAAAAACCTCAAACAATCCAATTAAAAATATGAGAAGACTCGAACTAGTATTTCTCCAAAGAAGAAATCCAGGTGGTCAAGAGACATATTGAAAAGATGCTTAAGGTCACTCACTCATCATCAGAGAAATTCAAATTAAAATCACAATGAGATATCATCTCACACTTGTCAGAATTACTATCATCAATAAATCAAAAAACAAGTTCTTGAGGTTATGGAAAAAAGGAACCCTCATATACTGTTAGTGAGATTATGAATTGGTCCAGCCATTATGAAAAACAGTTTGGAAGTTTCTCAAAAATTAAAAATAGAACTCTCTTATGACCCAGCAATTGCACTTCTGGGTATTTATCCAAAGAAAATCAACTTATTCTTTGTAAAGATCCACACGTTCCTATGTTTACTGCAGCGCTATTCACAATAACCAAGATACGGAAGCAACTTAAGAACTCATCAATACACAATTGTATAAAAAAATGATGATATATATAATGCAATATTACTTCACCATAAAAAAAATGAAATCTTACTATTTGCAACAACGTGGATGCACCTAAAAGGTATTATACTGAGTGAAATAAGTTGGACTGAGAAAATAAATATTATATGATTTCACATATGCGGAATCTAAGGAATAAAGGAAATGAAAAAACTAAATGAAACAGACTCAGATACAGAGGACAGTTGGGTGATTGCCAGAGAGGGGAAGGTGGTTGGGAGATTCATAAAAAAAAAGTGAAGGAATGAAGAAATACAAATTAGTTGTTATAAAACAGTCATGGAGATGTGGAGTATAACATAGAAAATATAGTCAATATATTATAACCACTACGTGTAGTGTCAAATGTGTGCTAGAGTAATCATGGAGATCACTTCATAAATTATATAAATGTCTAACCATTGTACTATTTACCTGAAACTAATATAAAATTATAAAACATTGACTACAGTTTAATGAGAATATAAGATTTTCACAAAAGAGCTCTAGTATCAGATAATACACGAATACATATCTAAAATATGGTTTACTGATAATAACAAAAGTTTTTAGATTGTTGGTCTCTTAATGAAAATTATAAATGTTCTTTTAAAATATCTTCATCATTATTATATATTTAAATATATTTTTATTTATAATTGGGTTTCGCTTTATAATTTTGAGAAAATATTGCTGGATATGAAAATGTTTAGAAGTGTTGAATCTTCTTTGTGATGCATTTTCTCATTTATATTTAATAATGCTTTTCTGCCTTTATAGTTTCTTTATTTTAAATAGCTATACCAGTTTCCTTTTGGTTTAAATAAATCTACCATCTTATTATTGTTTTCTTCTTTTCCTGTTCCTTTTATATTTTTTTTCTCCTTAACTTTATGTCTGCTGTTTGGATTAAGTATTTTTAATTATACCATTTTGTCATTTATTAGCTTTTTGTTTTTTAGTATTTTACTATTCCTTTATTGATTATCCTAGAAACATTTACATTCATCATAACCTTATTAAATTCTAATATGAATTAGTATCTTATCATTTTATGCTAGTGCAATGACCCTAGAAGACTATGTAAATGATAATATAAATGAAGCCATTTAAAAATGAAGCTATAGCTGCTATCCTAGAAAAACTTCTTTGCATGTCTTATGTCTCAAACATTTGGAAAGTTAAAACAGGGCAAAAGAACCTTTGGGTTGGGTCTAAAGCAACATTGCTTCTCAAAGAATTGTATGCAAATATAAAAGAAAGCAGATATTA
The DNA here is from genome assembly GCA_004027375.1 of Macroglossus sobrinus. Lineage (NCBI taxonomy): Eukaryota > Metazoa > Chordata > Mammalia > Chiroptera > Pteropodidae > Macroglossus > Macroglossus sobrinus. The sequence continues at coordinate 167,314 of PVKZ01002729.1, read as the reverse complement.
TGACTACTTGGACTAACGGCTATTGAACTAAAAATTAAAAATATTGTTTGAAATTAGCATCTCTATATTAGCTTATCTGGACCAATAGTAATACCTTCCTTCTGGTGGAACTGCCCCTTTCCTTTCTCATAAACACCTCCTTTACTTTGTCTCCTAACCAAAACACTATTTAAGCTTCTGCCTGTATCAGTGTTTCTCAAAGAGCTATATTTTTTTATCTCAAATAAATGTTTGCTGCTTCTCACTTTGAAAGGACTTTTATTTTTAGGTTTAAAACTTTAATTCTATTTATCTTGAATTATATGGCTGCTGTTGTCATATATTTTATTTTCTTTAGTAAATTTAATATTTTAAATAAATTTATCTAACAGTGAATATTTATTTTATATATTTTCCCCTTTCATTGCTCAACTTTGCTGTTAGGATTGGATTTGGCAATGTCAGTTGACCTTAATCCAATCAGAAATTGCAATTATTCAAGTATAGATTTAAATTCATGGCTATAATATTTTTTAAATTTTAGATTTATTTATATTTTTATAGTATAGAGCTTTAGAATGTGAGGTTTTAGAGTTTCAACCTAAAGCCTGCGGTGTTTATATGGATTCCTAATTCTAACTTCTGTCTTTTTAGCCTCATGATTCTGTGGAAGGTTCTTCTGAGCCTTGTGGCATCTCAGGCACCATGTTTTGAACTGGAAGATACCTGTAGGTGAAGGAAATGTTCTTAATGCCAGCTTGGTTTCACCTCTCAGCATTTCTATCTTTTCCTGGGTCAAAGCCCTCCAATTCCTCACTGTCTTGATAGCTATCAGTTCTTTTAGCACATCTAGGTAGACACCATTACTAGGGAGACATTTGTTTCTCCTTGTAACAGAGATTATATGTGATGATAATGGTGGTGGTGGTTCTAGTGATATCAGGAGCTAATAATTTTAAGTGTTACTCATGTGCTTTTATTACAAATTCCTCATTTAATTCTCACAATAAGAACACCAAGAAGGTGACAAAATTGTTCTCATTTCACAGATGTGGATGCCAAATTCACAGAATTGTGCAGTTTGTTCAAGTTATATCCATATAGAGCCAGGAGGCCTAAGAATAGTCTTGTTTCAAAAATATATATTTTAGTGACTTTTTGGAGAAAGAAGGGCTTAGAATATTACTCAACTTGGAGAGTTGATTTAAAAGGAAAGTTAGGGAAATGAATAAGCAGAGGCAAAAGTGATCCTTTTCATGGTTAGGAGAAGATGTGATAGCAGGTCTTCCAAACCCTAGTAAAATCCAAAGCATAAAATAAATATATATGTATTTACACAATTATAAATAAATGATGAATAAATTTTAAAAAATAGGAGTACAGGGACAAACCTTCCTTATACAAGAACTCCAAATAATTGATGTAGATGATCCTCTTCCAGGAGGTGGAACTTGATTTCTTCACCTTGAATTGGGCTGGACTTAGTGTCTTACTTTCAATGAATAAAGTGTGAAGAGGTAAAATAGTAACTTTACAGTAAAAAAATAATAATAAAGACTGGCAGACACAACCTTAATAATATGATTTAAAAGTCATATTTATATAATGTGCCCTTAGTGTGATGTGATGAGAAGAGCATGTTGCCTCTGCAGTATTCTTTCCTCAAAACTACAACCCCAAACTAATCATAAGAAAAGCATCAGACAAATCCAACGTAAAAAATAATTCTACATAATATTTTACCAGTACTCTTTGAAATTTTCAAGGTCATGGAAATAAGGACAGACTGAAAAGCTGGCACAGATCAGAGAAGACTGAAGAGACATGATAACTAAACACAGCGTGTTAAGTTGGATTGAAACTTTGAACAGAAAATTAAAATTAGTGGAAAAACAAGTAAAATCAGGAAAAATCTATTTTTTAGTTAATGATAACATACCAAAGTTCATTTCTTAGTTTTGGGAAATTTGCCAAAGTTAAGTAAAATGTTAATTTTAGGGGAAGTGAGGTAAAGTTACACTTATCATTGAACCTTTTTATTAAATCTAAAATTATTTCAAAATAAAATATTTATTTAAAAAGGTCTTAGTAAGATCTAAAAAAATTCCAAAGTTTCTAAAGTATACTACCTATGAAGATAACCTACACAAGTGTGTGCCTCATAAAATAGCACTTACTCTGAAGGCATACACTCTGATATAAACTAAGAACAACTGAAAAATAAATTCCTGGAGTATAAACAGTTAAATAAAAATTTAATTATAAACAGATGGACAACATGTTGAATGCAATAGAATAAAAAATAAAATGGCTGAAATTCATTACTGAATCTGTTATTCAAATTCTTTGTCATTGGAAAACTTCATGAACCTTTGAGAAATCAACTGTCCTGGTTGGAAATGATCAAAAAAATGGCACTTGAAGTAGCAAGAAACCAGCCTTATGCAATGGCCATTCCATCTTCTGTTATACTTACTAATAGTATAAGAAACAAAGAGACAGGAACCTTTAGGGATAGACTATAAGATATCATGGACTGGGAAGTATGAATAAAAAAGGGTAATAAGCTGTGGTTATGAATTCTCCAAACTCTGTAAATAAAGCATTGTGGTCAACATGAAAGTGTGTCAGGTATTCCAGCTTGGGATGAATAGTGTCTGTCTTCAGGATTCAGATATGAGGGAATTTATGGGCTGGACACATCTGATTCATAGAAAGTCAGAGAAATGTGGATAAAAACGAAAAGGTATTCATTTCAGTTTAAACATGAAGACTGTACTTTCCAAATTTAAATTACATTAATTAAATTAAATTCTGTACTGGACAGCACAGAATAGGACCTTTCGATAGCAGTTCTATTAGACAGTAATATTCTAAAATGTGGTTAGCATAACTTAAAACTCTTTAAGCTACATAACAAAGATGTACCTAAAAGTGGTGATAAAGACAGAAATTTCCATTTGAATTTAGTACTTTGAGGGGCTCATGGCACACTGCAGTACTTTGGAGGATGTGGAATCAGTTCACGTCAATAGCCATGATTGTAATGACACATGACAGGCAGTGACTGAGGGCATGGGAGATAGTGCCAGGAAGTTTCCCATAGATTTTTAAAAATGGGAGCTAAATGGACTCATTGGTGAGTACATGGAAAAAACACAAAGGTTCACTTAGAAATAATTATTTAAGACTTTGGAGGATCTGAAGGCCATGCAATGAGAGGTAAGGGCAATGAACAGATTCATATGATCAAACAGATTTTTTTTGTATCCTTCTTCTATGGTTATCTGAGTCAGCATTGGCTTCATAAGTTTATATAAAGGGGATTCTCTTTGTAAGATAATTAGACCTCAGAGAAAAAAATGAAAATAAGCTTTAGAATATGACATGAAAAAAAAAAGCTAGAATATATAAACCTTCTGAAAATTAACAATAGGAAGGAGGTGTTGGCAGAGTTAGAAGATTAAATAATTGCTGAGTAGATGAATGAGACTGAGAAAAGGCCTAGTTGTGTAATTATATAGGACAGTCTGGGCACTTAACTCTCTCCACCTTTTTCTGCACCTATGATGAAAGAGCAACATGTTCATAAAAAGATGAGATTTTATTATACAAATTTTTATTTTGCTATCAAATGTTTATAGATATAATAAGAGTTAACATTATTTTATAACTTCTGTTAACATTTTATTAAGTTGGCATTATTTATTCTAATATCATTAAAGTTGTAAATCAGACTTCTTCTTCGAAGGAAATACAGGAAGGTCAGGAGACAGTTACAGCTTTTAATAGTAGCCAGTTGGACATATCATTACATTCATACAAATTTATTCAAAACCTCTATTTTAAATAAACTGTAGGTGATTTTCCCCCTCATCATTTTCTTACTTAGGAAGAGTGATTTGTCTAAAGCACTTCTTGTAATATGTTTCCAGTAATTTTTTTGCTTTTGGCAAGTAGGTTAGCAAAAGAAGATCTGTGAGTATGACTAGGCCATCATCAGGAAAAAACATAGGAGGGGGAATTTCTTCTTAAAAGAGACTTGGCCAGAAACAGTGAGTATTTTTAGTCCAAAATGTTGATTAGAAACTAGTGAAGCTAGGAGGAAATAATTATACCATGTTACATGCCAAAAAATTAAGATGAAAGTTAGATATTTTTTCCTTTGACATTTGCTTCTACATTATTTTGATTTAGAAAAAATTTTACTAATGATTTTGTTAAGTATTGTTGGATTATTACCAGAAATTCATTTTGGCTTTGTCCAGTTCATTGTGGATTCAGTAACCTCAAAATTGAAAAATAGTGTGTAGTTATTTTTACTGGTTAATAATGCAATCTCTTGTGGAATAATGCAATTATTTTATTTTCTAATATACATTTTCTTTGTTATATTTTGTAAATAATCCTAAACTTCCTCAAAATACTACAGTTAGTTATAACACTGATGTTGGGCATATGTCATTACAATCTTTTGACTATTTTTTGTGGATTAGTATACATTTTTTTCAATCTCTATCTTTGTCTATAGTTCATAAAGGTATTATGAAACCAAAGTAGATTTAAAGAACAATTTATAGCTTTAAATGTATTTGTAGAGGAGAATAAATGTTGAAAATTAATAATCTAGAATTTACTCAGGAAACAAGTAAAGGAACCATAAAATGAATCCAAAAGTGTAGAATACAAGAAGTCAATATGAAGGCTGTATTATTGAAGTGGAAATTAAGAAAAAACATATTATAAAAATTATCAAATCAGCTACAAATTGTTTTTTGGAAACTTTAATAAAATATAAAAGTAAATTCTAGTAGATTTGATGAAAAAAAATAATGGACAAATAAACAGCATTGGGATTGAAAAAGTGGTGCTAATGGATGTGGTAAAGAGTAAAAATGAATAAAAGAAGGCATAACTTTATTTCAAGTTATTTGAAGTCAAAATAAGATAGAAATTATATTAAAAATTATAAATGACTACAATAAGACTCAAAGGAAGAAAAAATGCTAAATATGTCATTTACCATAAAAAAGTTGAACCTGATAGCAGTTATAGCTAACCTAAAAGGCCCTAAGCTGTGATGTATTAATCAATTTCAGGATATAAAAAAAAGAAAAAAAACCTTCAACTTGACACACACACACACAAAACTTGAAACAAATAAAAACAAAGCAAACAAATAAACCAAATACCTACTACCTGTTATCCAATTTTACTTATGGATGGAAATAAGTTTAGATGTACATGTAGAGTTTTCACCAGTAATGTAAGGATAATTCAACATTAGAAAATACATTAATGTAATTATCTATATTAACAGATTGAAGAAGAAAATGTATATTATTTTGTATATTTTACTGTTGCTTTATATTTTTCTGTTCTGGTCTGATCTGTTTTCACTATAGAACATATTAAACAACAGAGAAATTAATGTAAAAAAATTCAGCCACTTAAATTAATAAAAAATTAACATGCTAAATAAATATAATACCACAGTATAAATTTTTCCATTGAGCTCCACTTATCCAAAATGATATCCAGCAAAAGCAAAACAAAACAAAGCAAAGTATACAGGAAAAAATGATTTAGTGGCAGAAAAAACAGATTAATTATTTAATACTTATTTAGATTAAAAATGAATACAAGTATTACAGTTTTGTTAATTTTATTCTTTTTAGTTTTTATTTTTTGGTGTTTTTGTAACTGCTAGAATTTTTCTCCATTTACTTAGATCTTTAACTATGCTCAGAAATCTTTTTTAGTTTTTACTTGCATTTCTTTTATTAAATTTATTCCTATGTGTTTTATTTTTTGAGGCTTTTATGAATAAAATTGTTTCCTTAATTTTATTTTTAAAATATTTATTGTTAATATATAGAAATATAATTGATTTGGGTAGATTTAGCTTGCATCCTGTTAGTAATTTACCATACCTTTTAATTCTAGAATTTTTATTTAGTTTTTAAAAAATATTTTCTATTTATTGATAATTTCTATTTGATGCATCATTGCTTTCATACTTTCCTTTAGTTCTTAAATGTGGGCTTTATTTTTCAAAATATTTAATGTTCATTTTTTTCTAGCTTTAAAGTGTTTTTGCTATGTCTAACATCAAAGGTAATTCTGTTAACTTTTTTTTGTCCTGTATATATTCACACTTTTTTCTTTCTTTTTATGTCTCTTACATTGTTGAAAAATGCATGATCTCCCTAGAGTTATTACTGATGCTTTAATTTTTTGCATGTATGTTTAGTGACTTGCCTTGACTAATTCTGTATAGTCTGAACCCATGGCAGTATGTGGTCACAGATGTCTCTACTATTTTTTTTTAATTCTTGTTTTTCTTTTTAAGCCTGTTTTTTCTTTCTTTCTTTTTTTTTTTTTTTAGGGATTACTCTTGTGTCAGCATAGTTTAGTAAGCTGTGTTCAAATACTGAGCCTGTAAGTCTTCTATCCCTCGCCAACAGATTTCTGTTTGGGTTTGGGTGTGTATTCAAAGTTCAGGAAGTTTACAAGTTGGCTCTAACATTTACTTTTTCTTCTATTTTCTTGTTTCTCTTTACAGAATGTCCCAAGTGTCCTGTTTATCCAGGAACCTACTGAAAGCTGGAGTTGATAATTTCTGATTGCTTTGGAGCATGCATGCATACAACCTTGCTCATGTAGGCATCCTTTCAAACTGCCAGGAATATATAGATGATCATCATGGCCCACTATGGCTATCTTTCACAGGATTTAACTCTAAATTTTTCTTGCTAGTTGCTAGTACATTGCTTACTCCTGGACAATGTTGCACCCTTAGGCTAGCTAGGAGGTTAAACTTTTCCATTTACCTTTGAGTTTACTATTGGTTTTAAAATACTGTCCCTGGATTTGGGTTTCTTTCTACTCCTCTCTAAATTGAGTTAGCCAATTTCAGCAGGATTTTCATGGCCTTCCCCGACCTGGTAGAATTTTACTAAGGGTACTGAACATGGGAGGCTGATGGAAATAGCTCTGATTAGAACCTCAGCTGTGCTTATCTCAGATTTAGTAGTTTTTCTATAATAAACAATTCTCAATTTATTGTTATGACTATAATACATTTCCAGAGTCTTTATATGATTTTTTAAAAATATTTTTTAGTTTTATCATTGTTTAGGGAGATAATATTAGCCAAGCTCCTCACTACAATATTCTGAAGGTTCCCTATACTAGAGAAATTGGAGGGTAGCACCTTTTTGACTGTATGGTCTTAGAATGCATTGTGAACATTTCTATTTACTGAAGGGCTGAGTGTCATAATAATAATAATAATAATAATAATAATAATAATAATAATAATAATAAAACTTAAATAAAAGCTTAGGTGGATGTTTAAAAGGGCCTTTGGAGGCCTGTTAGGTGGTGGTGTAGTGAAGTGAAGTACTCAAGCCTTAGATCACATCTCTGTAACATGGTGGGGGATATGGAAGAAAGACTCAGAGTTTATCTTAGAAGCTGTCATTCAAAAAGTTTTGGCTGAACATCATATATAAACCTGGTACCTCAATGAACTAATGGATTAATGAGCTCTGGAATATCCATTACTGAGTTTGAAATTTGCAGATACTGCAGGATACTACAAGTGGACTATATTATTATCAGATAATCAGCATCCTGAATACATTACCTAGAAATAACATGATATAACTTTTATCAGACTATATTATGGAATTCAGGTCATAATCATATCTTAAAATATCTTTTACCCATTTTCAAAGAAACTATATACTTAAAACAGAAGCAGAGTTTAATGATATTTGAGAAGTCTTGTGTTATGAAATACATGTGAATTGTGATCTTTTTCAGTTCCTCAGATATGATATACTCCCTGGGTCTTTGCATATATTGTGTTCTCTCTTTCAGGTTAACTCCTAATATTTCCTCAGAAAGCAGATCTGTTATCACTTTATGGGAATCCTTCCTGATCTTCTAGACTTGGTCCATTCCTCTCATTATTTATTATCACAGTACTATGTAGTTCTAAATTCAGTGTTTATAACAATTTTATTAATACATTCATTTGTATAAGTCTTTTCATTCACACTAAACTTCACCAGGATAAGAACTTTATACCTCCTTTTCTATTCTTTATTTACTCTTCCATTATATTCTCTGCTTGTAGTAAAATGACTGCATATAGTAAGTCTCAATAATTCTTTATTTAATAAATAAGGGAAAAGAACCAAGGCTTCTGGTCAAGATAATGAAATAGGTAGATGCTAGGCTTGCCTCCTCTCACAACCACATCAAAATTACAATTAAATCACAGAATAACCATCATTGAAAGTCTGGCTGAACAGAAGTTCTACAACTGGGGAATCAGAGAAAGAAGCCACCTCAAGGCTGGTAGGAGGGGTAAAGTCGTGAAACTGGTTGGTTCTACACCTACATGTGGCTGTTGAAAGTTGCAAGGGATATCTCGGCTGCCAAGATCCCCTGGAGGATCAAGGGGTCCTAGGCTCACCCCAGGCTCCTCAGCTCAGAGTTCCAGTGATGATAAGAAGTGTTCCCCAAACTTCTGGCTGTAAAAATAAACAGAGATTATGACTGAGTGAGAAGAATAGTTGCAGTCCTAGGCATTACTCTTGCAGGGTCCTCATGCAGACTTGCTGGCTGATGGACTCACTTACTCACTCTGAGCTCCACTGCTAGGGCAACAGCTTGGATAGTGCCAGAAACATATGAGGAGGAATTGAGTTGTCATCAGGGTAAGGGCTGAAGGGGCAGCTTTCTTCCAGATACAAATGCTGACAAAAGACATTGTTTCCTTGTTGAATCCCTCCCCCACTTGCCGGAGCCCGCCGGCTAAGATCGAACAGTTCCTGAGAGGGGTAGTGAGGATTGAGAAAGAGGGAAAAAGAGAGACAGAGAGAGAGACAAAAGATAGAGTCGGGAGGGCTCACAGTGAATACTGTGGCCTTGAGTTTATTTAACACTGCATATTTATACCCTTGACAATGCATGAAAAATAAAACCCACACACCTGTAAACAATTGCTTGACATTTGCATAACTTCTCTTAACCATTTTCCACCAAGCCAAACTTCCTCCATCTGCACAAAGACCATCTGCTCTGCAAACTTCTAGTTTGCAGGCAACTTTTAACCTGGTCTGTAGGGCCTTCAGCTGTAGTGCATTCGGCAAGAATGGCTCCCAATACCCACTCAGATTGCAGACACAGGAAGCTGCCATATCTGAGTCTCCATCAACCTGGCTTATGTGGTCATCCCACTCAACTTTCAATTCCACTCAAGCCCAGCGCTAGTGGTAGCTGACCTTAGTTTGCAGCTTGGCTTCTCAAGGCACATCCAAGCACAGTGTGGGTGGTAGCCATCTAAAAATTTCTTAGTGGCTCAAGTGAGGTGGCTCTTGGAAGGACAATCTATAACTGAACTTGGCTTATGGTGGAGACCCTCTCACGAGGCCCCAGCCTGCAAGTGAGGTGGTCAACTTGAGTCTGAGAAGGAGTAACACCTGGGGTCACATACAAGAATAACACACCCAAAGGACAGACAGGGCAGGCACAGAATCCCTGCAAAAGTGAATTCTGCTCTAGAAGGTCAGCCCCTATACCATGCCTCCTCCACTGTAGTAACTGGCCAGTCCTTACAACCAATCAGCCTAAGGATTAATCCCACCTATTAACATGTAAATAGCAAGCAAGACTCAATTACAACAGAGAACACACACAACCCATACGAGGGACACACCTGAAGCACCTGATTTAGGTGTCCATGGAGACTGCACCACTGGGCCCCACAGAACAACTACCACATAAAGCCATTCTACTAAGATCAAGAGACATAGCACCTCTGCCTAATACCCAGAAACACAGGGAGGACGCCAAAGTGGGAAGACAAAGAAACATGTCCCTAATGAAAGAACAGTGCTAAACTCTAGAAAAATAACAAAACATAATGGGGACAAGCAATCTACCAGATGCAAAGTTCAAAATACTGATTATAAAGATATTCAATGAACTTTGAGAAAGAGGAGATAAACTCAGTGAGAACTTTAAAACAGAGATAGAAAACATAAAAGTGGAGATAGGAAACATAAAACATAAAAAAGAACCAGTCAAAAATGAAGAATAGAATAACTTAAATAAAGAATACACTGGAAAGAATCAACAATAAATTTGAAAGACAAGGCAGTAGAAAACACCCAATCAGAATATCAACAAAACAAAATAAATAAAATAAAATAAATAAAATAAAATAATACAAAATAAATAAAATAAAAAGAGATAGCTTACGGAGCCTCTGGGACATCAAGCAAACCAACATTCCCATCATAGAAATACCAAAAAGAGAAGGGAGATCAAGGGATTGAAAATCTATTTGAGGAAATGTGACAGAAAACTTTCCTAATTTTATGAAGGAAACAAACATACAAACTCAGAGAGTCCCAGTGAAAATAAACACAAAGAGCCTTACTCAAAGACACATCATAATTAAAATGCCAAAGGTAAAAGACAAGCAAGAATCTTAAAAAATGACAAGAGAAAAGTGGTTATTTACCTACAAGGGACTTTCCATAAAACAGTCAGCTGATTTCTCAATAGAAATTTTTCAGGACAGAAGAGATTTGCATGAAATAGTCAAAGTGATGGGAAAAAAAGAGGATATTCAACCAAGATTATTCTACCCAATAAAGCTATCAGTTAGAGTCAAAGGCAACATAAAGAGTTTCCTAGACAAGAAAAAGTAAAAGGAGATTATCATCACCATGCCAATGTTACAGGAAATATTGGAGATAATTTTTTAAGAAGGAGAAAAAAGAGAAAAATGTGAGTAATAAAATGGCCAGAACTACATAACTAGCAACAATTGCTTTACATGTAAATGAAGTAAATGCTTTTACTCAACAGATAAGGTGGCTGGAAAAATTGGACAGATACATGCAAAAAAAAAAAAAAAGTGGACCACTTTCTAACACTGTATACAAAAATAGACTCAAAATGGATTAAAAACTTAAATGAAAGACTCGAAATCATAAAATTTCTAGGAGAAAACATAGGCAGTAAACTCTCTAATATTACTAATAGTAATTTATTTTCAGATATATCTCTTTGGTCAAGGAAATTTTAAAAAATTAACAAATTGAACTACAATCAGACTAAAAAGTTGTACAGCAAGGAAAACTATCAATAAAACAAAAAGACAAGTGACTGATTGGGAAAAGATATTTACTTATAATACATCTGATAAGAGGTTAATATCCAAAGTATATGAAGAACTCATACAACTCAACAACAAATAAACAAACAATCTAATTTAAAAATGGTCAGAAAACTTGAACAGATATTTTCCTCAAAGGAAATACAGATGGCCATAGACATATGAAAAGGTGGTAAAGGTCACTAATTATCAGAGAAATGCAAATTAAAACCACAATGAGATATCACCTCAGACTGTCAGAATGGCTATCCTCAATGAATCAAAGAACAACAGGTGTTGGCAAGGATGTAGAGAAAAGGGAACTCTCATACACTGTTAGTGGGATTGCAACCTGGTACAGCCACAATAAAAAACAGTCTGAAAATTTCTCAGAAAATTAAAAATGGATCTACATTTTCACCCAGCAATTGCATTTCTGGGTATTTATCCAAAGAAAACCAAAACAATAATTCATAAAGATCTATTCACCCCTCTGTTCATGGCAATATCATTTACAATAGCCAAGATATGGTAGCATCCTGAATACTTATTAATGAATTTGGACAAAGAAGTTATGGTTCATATATACACATGGAATATTACTCAACCGTTAAAAAAATGAAATCTTACCACTCACAATGGACCTAGAAGTTATTATGGTGAGTGAAATAAGTCAGACAGAGAATGTTAAATACCATATTATTTCACTTATATGTGGAATCTAAGGACCAAAAATAACAAACTAATCAAAAACAGACCCACAGATATAGAAGACAATCTGGTGAGGGCCAGAAGGGAGTGGGGTTGTAGGGCTGGGAGTATGGGGTGAAGGGTTAAAGAAGTTCAAATTAATAGCTGATAGATGGTCATGGGGATAGGGAGTACGGCATAAGGAATGCAGTTAGCATTAATGTAATGGCTAAGTGGAGAGCCAGAGGAGAATAGAGCAATTATTGGAATCAGTTTATAAACTACATAAATGTCTAATCAATGTACTGAATACTTGCAACTGATAAAATAAAATAAATATTCTTGGAAAAAATGATATATGTGTATGTGTGTGTGTGTGTGTGTGTGTGTGTGTGTGTGTGTGTGTGTGTGTGGAGAGAGAGAGAGAGAGAGAGAGAGAGAGAGAGAGAGAGAGAGAGAGAGAGAGAGAGAGAGAGAGAGACACCCAGATTTACAGATATCTACACTTCTTTCTATAGTACCATGTGCTTGGCAAGTTCTGTGAAGTCCATAACACTTCGTTCAACCTATATGCTGTAAACCACTGAAACATCTCAAGTTTGAGCCTCAATCTCAACATAACCCAACCTGAGCAGTGCATATTAATACCATCTTTTCCAAGCTATGTTGTGTACCTTCGTGGATGAGAACACCTTATCTCCTCCTGGTAACATTTTTTTTTAAATATCTACTTCTCTATGTAAGTTTTTACATATTTTCCACTTGATTTAACCCTAACTTTCTAGTATGTTATACTATATGATAAGGAAAATACCCCATTTATTATTCTTTAGCAAAAATATGTTGGATCTTATGCTTTTTGTTTTTTAAGAAAAAATTTAAAAATATATGTCAGATCTACTTGAACTTTTTGTAGAGTTAAGGGCTACTAGGTAGAATGCCCCCTTTCACCTTTCTGTGCATATGATACAATTGATCCTTTAGTTTCTAGCAAGAACAAAAGAAGTTGGGGATCTGTTGCCTTTGATTTTGATCTGCTAATCTTTTTTGTACAGTGCCTTTTTTCAGGCTGGAATATTTTCCAGACAAACATGTCACTGTGCTAAGAGAGTAATTGTTGTGTTACTGTCATATGATAAAATGCTTTTGCAGCCTGAACCTTAATGAAACCAGTGTTAATAAATAATTCTCTAATTAAATAGTATCATATTTTTTTTGTTTTCATTGATATTTATAGTATGTGTAAACATCCTCTTACATTTGTATTATTTTTTCTGTATGTATTTTGAGCTGTGTATTTTGAAGTATTTCATCTCCTTTTTTTTGAAAGACTTCTTTAAGATTTCTCTTCAGTTGTTGAATCCCTTCAATGTTTTCTAGAATGATATAGACGTAGTCATTTTTTTAAAACACATATTTAAAAAAAAATTTAAGTGTCATTAGAGATATGGGCTAAATACATGTGCTCTCTGTCACCTTGAATTAATCAAGTTTTCTATAGACATCATAATTTAAGTGATTTTTCTGGCTTATATTCTTTTCTTGTGATCAATAAGATAGAATTTGAAACAAACCTTATTTTTCTTCTTTCTTTTCATTTCTCTCTCTGGGTTTTAGTAAAGTATAATAGAATTTAATTCTTTGATCATTATTAACCTTTTTTTCTGAAACATTAAACAAATACATTAAATTTTACATGTACATTTAAATAATTATTTGGAATTAACTATATAATTTTAAAATAACATTTTAAAATTAAATTTATTAGTATAACATTGGTTAACAATATTATATAAGTTTCAAGTATATAATTCTATAATACATGATTTATATTATATTGTGTGTTCACCACCCAAAGTCAAATCTCCTTCCAACATATATTTCACCCTCTTTATTCTTATGTAACTTCCCTTTCTTTCCCTCTGGTAACCACCAAACTGTTGTCTGTGTCTATGAGTTTTCATTTGTCTTTTTCATTTGTTGCTTTTAGTCTTACATCTCACATATAAATGAAATCACATGCTTCTGATTTTTTTTTCTGATTTATTTCACTTAGCATGATAATCTCAAAATACATTCATGTTGTCCTAAATGGCATTATATTTCATCTCTGATTATGGTTGAGTAATACTCTCTTGTATATATGTGCCACCTCTTCTTTATGTACATTTTATCTATTTTTTATTAAATTTATTGGGGGTGACACTGGATGGTAAAATTATATAAGTTTCAAGTGCATAACTTGATAATACATCATCTGTATATTTCATTCTATGTTCACAACTCAAAGCTGAATCTTCTCTGCCGCCATATATTTGACCCCCTTTACTCTTGTATACCCCTCCCCTCCCCACTTCCCTCTGATAACCACTAAACTGTTGTCTGTGTCCATAAGTCTCTATTTGTTTGTCTTATATGTTTGTCATGTTTGTTGTTGCTTTCAGTTTTATATCCCACATATAAATGAAATCATATGGTTCTCAGCTTTTACTGTCTGACTCATTTTCCTTAGCATGATAATCTCAACATTCAACCATGTTGTAGTAAATTAAGTATTTCATTTTTTCTTATGACTGAATAATATTCCATTGTATACATCTTCTCTAACCAATCATCTATCAAAGGTGACTTCAGTTTTTTCCATATTGGACACTGTGAATAATACTGCAATGAACATCAAGGTGCATATAGTTTTCAAAATTTTTGGATACATAAATGTTTTCAAAATTTTTGAATAGATACCCAGAAGAGAGATTGCTGGGTAATATGGTAATTCTATTCCTAATTTTTGGAGGAACCTCTATACTGTTTGCATTGTGGCTGCACCAGTTTACATTCTCACCAGCAGTGTATGAGAGTTCCTTTATCCCAATCTCTCCAACATTTGTTATTACTTGTCCTGTTGATGACAGCCATTCTAACAGGTTCAAGGTGGTATTTCATTGTGGTTTTGATTTGCATTTCCCTAATAGATAGTAAAGTTGAGCACCTTTTCATACGTTTGTTGGTCGTTTGTATGTCTTTTTTTGAGAGAAGTGTCTGTTCAGGTTCTCTGCTCATTTTTTAATTATATTGATGTTGTTTTGTTGTTGTTGTTGTTGTTGAGTTGTATGAGTTCTTTATATATTTTGAATAATTGTTTCTTAGTAGAGGCATTGTTTGCAAATATTTTCTCTCACTCAAGGGAGAAAATATTTTAGTTAGTTTGATTCTTATCAATAACAATAACAAAAATTCTTTTGTTATTTCTTTGCTTTGCAGAAGCTTTTTAGTTTATATAATTTCAATCCTTTTAAATATATTAAAATTTGTTTAATGGTCCAGAATATGGTCTTTCTTGGTGAATGTATTCTTATGCTCTTGAAAACACTATGCTTTCTGTTATTGTTAGGTGAAAGTTTATGTCAACTAGGTCACATTGGTTGATAGTGTGGTTCAAGTCTTTTAGACATCAAAGGTTTCTTTTATCTTCAATTTGTAATCCCTCTGCATCTTGTGACAAAATATTCAGCACCAAGCCACAAGCAATAACTGAATTATCTGAGCTTTTTTGAGGAACCTCCATACTATTTTCCATAGTGGCTGTACCAATTTACATTCCCACCAACAGTGTATGAGGGTTTTTTCCCCCCACAACCTCTCAAACACTTGTTATTATTTGTCTTGTTGATAATAGCCATTCTAACAGGTGTGGTTTTGATTTGCATTTCCTTAATAGCTTCCAGAGCCTGCCGGCTAAGATGGCTAAGATCGAACAGTTCCTGAGAGGGGAGTGAGGATTGAGAAAAAAGACAGAGACAAAAGATAGAGTAGGGAGGGCTAACAGTAAATAAAATACTGTCGCACCGCGTTTATTTAGCACATCATATTTATACCCTTGGAAGAGCATGAGAAGTGAAACCTACAGATATGCAGTACAATTGCTAACATTCACACAGGAGACCAAGTGTTCTCAAAACATCCCTGCTCCTTACGTCAAGGACCCTTCAACTCTTTGCCTTGAGTCTTAATCAGAACGCCCTCCTCATGCACCAGCAGACCACAAAGTCTGCTAGCTCTGCAAACTTCTTGCTTTGCAAGCAGCTTTAACCCTTTCTGCAGGGCACTCATCAAAAATGGCTCCCAACAAATAGCTAGTGAAGTTGAACATCTTTTCACATATCTATTGGTCATATGTATGTCTTGGGAGAAGTATCTATTTAGGTCCTCTGCTGATTTTTAAATGGATTTTTGTTGTTGTTGTTGAGTTGTATAAGTTCTTTATATATTTTAGATATTAACACTTTAGCTGAAGGGTTGTTTATAAATATTTTCTCCCATTCAGTCAGTTGCCTTTTTGTTTTGTTGGTGGTTCTTTTTTGCTGTACAGAAAATTTTTAGTTTGATGTAGTCTCATTTCTTTATAAAAATAATTTTAAGACAGAATTTTTTTCATTATGTTTTGAGTTCTTCATTTAGATTAATTTTTTACTTTACTCAGATAATTTGTTTCATAAAGGCAGTTATGTGGCATATTTTTGGGTTTTTGAATATTCAAATATGTATTAAATTTTTTCTTATTGAGATTTGATCATTTGCTTGAATAAAAAAACAGAATTATCTCAAAATTCTGAAGTATTTTTTCATTGTATTGAACATGAGGTATCTGAAGCCAGTGTCATTCTCTTCTTTGTAAGTAGCCACTATTTCATGTGAAACTTTATAAGATATTTCTTTACTTTTAGAATTTAGAAACAACACCAGGATGAGATTGAAATCAATCACTCTCAATAACTCTGAACACCATTCTTTGAGTCTTCTATATTATAAAAGTAGAGGTTTTTGTCTCCTCCACAATATTTCTTTCTCTGAAATCTTAGTATATGGCAAATCTTTTGGAACCAGGTGGGCTCTGAGTAAATGTCAGTTGCATTCTTATATGAAAACAAAACAAAGGAATAGTATTTCAACTGTACTCAGACTGCCACAGTAAACATTGATGAAAGGAACAAAAATAAAGACACAATGCAATAATTAATTTTTCTATGAATCTCTAGTCTTCTGGAGTCACTTCTCTGCCTTCTATGAAACTTCTTTCTAAGATCACCACCAAGGGGACACCAGTGCTCCCAAGCTATGGACTGTAAAAGAAAGTCTGCCTGACTGCCTTTCTACCCAAACTGAAGCTTATCCACTGACCTATAGACACATTCAAGTTATTTGGGTAGGTTAAAGATTCAAAGTCCCTGAGGTTACTTTATAGACCCTCTCATACAACGAGAGTGAAAATATGCCTATCACCTCATCATTACCAGGTCAAGTAAGCCCAGTCATGGATTCTCATTAACACTGACAATTGGTCTGACTAAAGAAACAGAAACAAAGGCATTTTTCTTAGATTATCTGATAATCTATATTGCCATTGCTGCTCCTTTTTCCTATAGATTATGAAGATTATATAGCTACATTCAAAGCACCTAGTGTCTCTGATGATTATTTTGTAAAGAAAAGAATTAAGAGACAAAGGGGAGTCTAAGGGGACAGAGAGAATAGACAAGGCAATGAGAAGAGTGAAAGTAGACTCCAGAAAAAAAATAGAGAAACACAGGAAAGACCAAGAAGACAAAGAAATGAAACAGAGTGAAAGAAGAGAGGAAAGCAAATAGATAAGGAGTGAGAAGAGTGCTGTAAAGGCCACTGGGCACCACTGAGGACCTTCTATCACTTATTTTACAGAAAAGGACATTGAGAACCCAAGCATAGACTTGATTTCTCTAAGGTCAAAAGGTACCAAATTTTCCAAGCACATCTCAGACTACAACTTTGTCATAAGCTAGGGCTTCTTTTTATAGTTCTTAGTGCAGTAGGAGATGTCAGGAGGCTGACAGGAGCAGGAAGAAAATCTGAAAGCCAGATAGTGGGAGATGGAGGGGAAATGAGAGACCCTGTGAGAGCCTGTGGTTGAGGGAGGCAGTAGGGTTTCTCTGACAGGGAAGTTTGTCTGTTTGTGTGGCAAGGGAAGTTAGATAAGAGTGTGAGAGGCTTTGGAGGGGAGCTGATATCTGAGTTCTGAGGGAAACTTGTCCTGCTGAAGCATTCTTTGCCTAACAAAGCTTCAACGATGCTCTTGATGACCTTGCTCTTCAAGAAACTTCTCTTTTATAGGGCAAGCACAGTGGGTGAGAAAAACCAAGGTGGAAAGATACCTGTGGTTGGGAAAAGCTGGGGGAGAAGTTCTAGGGAGAACCTGGGGGCAGAGAGTAATGCTGCTGCTGGATGCCCTTGGAATCTGCATGCCAGGTTAGTATCCTTAGGCAAAGTATCCTGCCCGCCCCCACTCTCAGTTTCTCTCTCTGATTTTGGGGAGGGGAAGTTGGCCTAACGGGTAGGTGATATGAAGATATGTGCAAACATTATATTTATATCTTTCTTCTCTTATGTGGCCCCCTCTTCTCCTACCCTTTTGTACTTTCTCACTTGCCATTTCTGTCTCTCAGATCTCCAAGTTCTAAGACCCCATCATCTAACAACAGAAGAGGCCCTAACCTTCTATTTGATCCAGATCTCCTCCTTTGCTAACCACAGCTGGGCACACACTCAGGGTTCAAGCTGGCTGGGTGAACTGCAGACTCTCACTGGAATGGTGTTTTGGGCACTATCCAATTCCTGTGGCCCTGGTCTTGTGGTAACTTTAGCAAAGAAGAGTTGAAGAACCTCCAGGCACTATCGCAGTTGTATTTGCATGGTCCCCACAGGGAGGTACAGGCTTTGCCAGTCAGTTTCAGTTTAAATGTGAATTTGTTTCTGCAAGCTGCTATTTATCTGAGATTTCCAACTATCTCTCAAAGTGAAAGATGGTGTATGGGCTGTGACCATTATCCAGACTTCCTGACCTTGTTCCCTGTATTCCTTGGCTCACTCTCTCTCCTCTGTTCTATGCTTCACCACCATTCTCACTCTAACCCCCTCCCTACTGTATACACTGAAGGACTTACATGTACATTTCTCTTCACACTCCTAAATATATCCTTATATTCTAGCTCCTTGGAATAGTTGTTTCCTTTTGCTTTTCTTCCAAGCAACACCAGGCTCAAACTCAGCCTCTCCCAACCAGGATCTACCCACCTTTCTCCCTGGCCTGGGTGATCACATGGACCAGCCTACACCTAACTACTTTTCCTGACTGGCCTCTAATATTTTGACAGTCTTCTCATCTAGTTCCTTTACAGTAATTGTTTCAAAATACCTTTGTTATCTTCACATTTTCTTTTCACAAATTTCTTTCTTCTTTTTCACCCCAACTCTAGTCTTCCATGTGATTTCCCAGAAATTTTTTCTTCCCTTAAATTTATTTTTTTAGACTCTTTCCTTACCCTCCTGATAATTTATTTCATACTAATTCTCTTTTTCTTGTTCACCCCCAGATCCTTTTGAGCTCCAGATATCATTTGGCTATAGAATGCATGCTGGGAAGGACTCAGGAAGCTTCTTAAATGGGTCATATCAAGGATCAGATTTCTTGAGTTTCCAAGGAAATTCATGGAAGCCATCTTCAGGAGCAGGGAGTCAGGCTCAGAATGTCTGTAACATGCTCAATCACTGTAGAGTTATTAAAGAAATTGTGCAGATCCTTCTCAGTGACACTTGTCCTCGATTTCTGTCAGACCTCCTTAGATCAGGGAAAGCAGAACTGGAACGACAAAGTGAGCTCAACTTTCTCTCTTCTCATATGAGTTTTTTACTCTTTATTATCACTTTGAAACACATAAAAAACTAGAGAGTAAAATGTGTATGTTTAGAACTGTTTCCAAGACAAGAGAAAGAAGGGAATACTCAAACCGCCAAGCTACCTTAGTCACTAAGCTATGATCTAGAGTATCCCTATAAACTTCATTTCTTCTCATCTTCCCCTCTCTCACTAGAGAAGCCAGAGGCTTAGGTGTCTAAAGGCCAAAACCATGAGCCTGGCCATCTGCTGCTGGTGTGCCATGTCTCTGGCTTTCACCCAAAACCTGTGTGGGTGATGTGGATGCGAGGTGAACAGGAGCAGTGGGGCACTCAACAGGGTGACATCATTCCCAATGCTGACAGGACATTGTATCTCTGAGTAACCCTGGATGTGACAGCTGGAGAGGTGGCTGGCTTGGCTTGTCAAGTGAAATTCAGCAATCTAGGAGACACTGATATAATCACCCATTTGGGTGAGAAAAAACTGGGGGTCAACTGTGAAAGCATAGTCTTCCCATAGTTCTTGGGCTAATGAATGAGAAGCTAGAGAAATGGATAGGAATGCTATGCACAAGAAGATAAAAGTGAAAGAATCCAAATAAAGAAGGGTGAAGAATAACAGCAATTAAATTTCAAGAAAACAGAAGTTGAGAATTAGAAGTATTAAAAAGAAAAGAAAGAACTTAATGATTTGGTGAAAGAGAGAGGGAAGGGGAGATCAGGGACATAGATAGAGGAGAAATTAAAATGAGAGCTTTAGAAAATATAAAGAAAATCTCTTAAAAGGCTTCACTTCTGTGAAAGAGGAAGAATTAACTAAGGTAGAATAGGGAGTATTTTGTAGGTTGACACCCTTATTTATCCCCAAACAGATGGATACTCCATCCTCCTGATATTGAGCTGCTAGACTGTAATAGTTACCTGAGTCATGTTGGTTGTGGTTGGCTCATGGTTTAAAAAACAAATGTGAGACTTTTCTTGTTCTGTTTCTTCAACTTTTTATCAACTCATTTTTATTTTCTCTAACTTCTTTTTCTCTCTTCTTTCTTTCTGATTGCCCTTCTTTGATATCAAGATCCTCTTCCCACAGCTCAAATCAGAATATCTGCTCTCCTCATGTACCCAGTCCTGCCTTTTCTTCAGAAGTCAACACTCAAGACCCCAGGAATTCAGGAAATCACCTCTGCTTGGTAAAGAAATTAAGGCTCAAAAGCAGATTCTTGAAGAAATGAAAAACAAGCCTAAACCAACTCTGATGATATTTGTTTTACCTTGTACATAAAATTCTTGTCCAATCCTTCTTAAACAGTGTGCATATCAATGAGCAAAGCATGATTTTGTTAAAACAACTTGTTCTGTAAAGAGATTCTAACTCCTTTGGAAATCTGTCTCCCAACCCCATCTTCCAGCAACCTCTCTTCTGCTTTGGCCACATGTTCTCCACTAGTAATCTTTCATACTCCAATTCAGACACTTATTTCTCCCCTAGATTGCTCAATTGAAATCTCTTATGTTCTCTTCAGATCTTCCTAAATATAGTCATCTTTTCCTACTCTAAATGGTAGTTTAGGTTTTTGCTCTTCTTCTTTTTAAATCTCAATTCCTTGAAAGCTTGTTTAGATGTGGTTTAGATGTGTTTTTTTTTTTTTGTCCATAATCAAAAATTTAACCTGGATTCAGGACCAGCTGCAAGGGCATGTGACCTGTGCCATTGTAACCATCTTAAAATTCTTAAAATTTTTTGAACAACAAATTAATTTTGTACCAACATTTTCATATAGTGAATTGCCCCACAAATTATACAGCTGGTTCTGTTTAATGTAATATTTCTCAATAATGTTGACTATAATAATTTTTATCAAATTAATGTTGTCTTAATTCATTTCCTATTTGACATCTTTGCACCATTTTTCTGTGTACTTATTAAACTGCTTCCTCTCTCTATTTGTCTCTCACCAGAGGATATCTCCTGTCAAAACAAGGATGAGTTTAAAATGGCATTCCAGCTTCTCTGAGATTGTGTACATGTTCATTTTGGTAAATGTGCATATTCAGTGGATAAATTAATATTTTGAACAATTAAGAAGAAAATATGGAGGTTGGGGATTATTTTGATGGGCAGAGCTCAGACAATAAAGAAAAGTGTGATTAGATTCTAGTTATTATTATTATTTTGGTTTAGTATCATCATTATTATTTATAGTTTATTTTCTCCTTATTTTTATATACATTTAAAAATTAATAATTACTTTAATGAAGATACATTTAAGTCTGTTGGAGATTTGAAGCTATTAAGATCAGAATTTGTACTGATGTCCAATTAATATTTTCCTTTGGATGGGATAACTGAACAGATTATGTAGACTTCTTAGCGGAAGTTTTTATTTTCAAATTAACAGACAGAGTTACTTGATAATTTGTCAAGGCTATACTCTTACCCATTAGCAAGGTTTTGGGCCAGCCCTTTCACTGTTGAGAGCCCAACACCTTTTGTATGACATGTTCAGACAGCGTATCTAGAGACAGGCTATTAGAGACTAGGGAGAAAGGTGGAATTTTAATAAACTGTTTAGAACAATAAATAATAAAATGGTAGCAGGCCACAAGACATGACCTCTATGAAAATGAGAAGTCTCAGATAGGGACCTTTCAGTTTCTAGCACAGATATGTAGTACAAATATTTCTAATGTTTTTTATTTGAATGGAGTTTTCTCTACAACTCTTTTTTTTGTCATAATAATTCTTGAATTTCTAATCTGGTTCAAGCTAGCTTCTTTGGTCCTAAGTCACTTCTTTCCCCCACTGTATATTATGCTTCTATGACACTAGACTTGATGACGGAGCAAAGGTGGAAATAGCATGACTAATTTCAAGCCTATTGTAATAATTCAAGAAGATAAGTATAGTAGTAAACTATAGCACTTGAAGTGGAGGTGGTAAGTGAGACTTGAAACTGTGTGCGTTTTAGAAATTGGACCAATAGTACTTGATGATAGATTTTAACCTGTTGTGTTAGAAAAACAAGAAATCAAAAATGAGTCCAGTTTTTTGTCTGGAGAGGCTGAAATTTCATTCATAATTATTATTAACTAAAATAGATAAGAGTATAAAAGAGATGGATTTGGAGGACAAACAGAATTTGATTTTGAGTGTTTGATTTAAAATGCCGGTTAAGATTCAGAATGTAAAGATCTAACAGACCATGGTTTAGGTCTAGAATTGAGATGTATCTATGCTAAAGACACTTATTTGAGGACAATAACAAGAAGTCTGAGAACTATTATACAATGGTGGAGATAGTCATATGAACAAATAATTGGAATATAATGTAATTTCTAGTTAGAAGCAAGTACTTTGTCTCGTGGGTTATGTTGAAGACATAAAGGAAAGAGTGGCTTGTTCTTCCTGTTGGATTGCAAAAAAGGCTTTAGTATTCCATTTAAAATTAGAGTTGAAAGATGGTGAGTACATCAGGCTCACTCCAAATTGAGGAAGTAAGGCACAGAGATAGACAATATTTCAGTTTTGAATGTTATGGAAATTCTCAGCATTTGAAGGTTCCTAAAGCACAGAGCTATTCCATTCAAAGTGTGGGCCAAAGAACAGGACAAAACTTAGGAAACATTTGTTACATTTGTCTGTGATGAGGTATATAATAATTGAAATAAATGTTTAAAAATTTTTATAACAAACAGAACAATTTTATGTATTTTAATCTAATAGTGTAACAAGAAAAGGTCTTTTGTGGCTCTCTTAAAATTTTGTTTCTTGAAATAATTTATTTCATTGTATTTTTCAAAATTATTGGTATGTAATAAATTTGGGGGGAAAATGAGTCTTTCACCTCAGGTAGATTGAGAAGCACAGACACAGAATATGAGGATGGAAACATGGCTTTTTGTAAGAGTAGACCACAGAGGTCTTTGCATGTCATGTTGCATTATTTAGATGTTATCTCAGGAAATAAAAGCCATGTGTAAAATTTTATTAGAAAAAATATATGTCAAGTGTGTGTCAAAATTTATTAATGTAAATCAGCAAGTTGATGAAAAATTAAAGAACAGTACAAGTTTCAGGGATGATATAAAATTGGAAGAGTGATAAAGTTGGTAAACAGAACAGAATACTCATAAAGTAAGAGTGATTATATTTTTGTTTTGGTTTTATAAAAGCATAATGGACAAGTGTTTTTTTGTTGTTGTTGTTGTTTGTTTGTTTTTAACTCAGAAAGTCTGTAGAAGGATGATCTGAGATGCCAGGTGTGCAAACATTAGGTCAGAAGACAAAAATAAATAAATAAAGCAAATAATAGAGATATAACTTTGTCTAAAATTGAACTAACATGTTTCATTCCTCAACAACTAACATAAAAACTTAAAACTGTCTCAAATGGAGACCTAAAAGAACAGAAATTCTGATTTTAAGCATTACCATGGAATTTTTTTTTTAAGCTGTAAACAAATATGCTGATGGCACAGTTCACTTTTTTCTTGCTTTGGGGATATTTTGTTTTATGTTTTTGACATGCAGAACAGTTTTTCATGGGAATGAGTTATAACGTTTTTATTTTAGAAAGATAACTATATCTACAATGTAGAGGATGGATTTAAGAGGCCAGTAAAGAGACATGTACAGTATTTACTGTGTAAATTGAGATAGGATAAACTAAAGTAGCAAGGATAGATAAATCTTGGCTACACAACCACCTAAACTAAATTAGAAATTAGCAATGCCTTACTGGGGAGAGAAAAACGCCAGTCTGTGTTAAGACAAAGAAGAATTACTATTTATGGTCTTTACTTTCACTCTTTCTTAAAATTAGACTATAATCATGTCAGTAGTTATGATATAGTCTTAGAAGCCACTGTGAGGAAATTAAGAGGAGGCTCTGATCCTGTAGTTGGGGCCACAGTAAACTGTGCATCAGGACCATTATTATGGGAACAGCACTACTGAAGACAATATTGTCTTGAGGGGCTCTAAGATAACAGACTGGAAAGTATTAATAAAAACAATGATAGTTTAACAATGATGAATTTTGCTTTAAAGAAATAAAAAAGAGAATAAAAAATTTGGGATGTGCTAAAAGTAATTTTCCAAGTACTTCAATTTAAGCATTGCCTATCATAAAGATAATGGCCTTTATTTTTAGGGAAAGTAAGACCAGATATACTAGAAAAGTGATAACATTTAATAAATAGATTGATAAGAATAAATATGTCAGGGATAAATGGAAAAAAAGCTAAAGATGTTTGTGATATTTTAGTTTGAACTTGAGGAAATATAAAACATCAAAAGATAACTGGTTACAGTAATTAATATTATTGTAAATGTCTATATTTGTCAAAAATGTGAGGAAAAATTTTTTTCAAGAAAGAAGCTGTATCCACGATTCAAAAATAATCACTATCTCCAAAAGTGGATCCCTTCACGCAAAGAATAGAATTTTAATGGCTGGTTTAATCATTCAACTACATGGAGATTACTTCCAAATACATTTTTATTTCATGGAAAGTTGCCTCTCACCTTGAAGCTAAAACCATAATAGCTGCATCTTTCAATTCCCCTATGTATCTAATTTTGCCCGAAACTATTAAGTATGTGAAATGACCTTTGCCAGAACATGAACCTAGATATGGGATGAGTCTACTTTGATATGATTGTTGAAGAATGCTTAACTTGTATTTTGGAGAGGGGATTCTCTACTTTCTTTTTCAAGGTGAATGTAGACTAAATAGCAACACTTTTTATTTGTTCTTGTTTTGTTTTAGAAAACATAAATTCCTAAATTTTTTATTTATTTATGTTTTTTAAAATAAGGCCACCTCAAATACTGTTATCTTACCACAAAAGAAAAACCTTCATTTTTCTGAGAGTAGATATATAAGATCTATGAACATGCGGTATTTATGTGGTGGTGAAGAAGTCATGCATTTATCTTTAGTGAAAAGATATTGGGTTAAGCTCAGATAATTTCGTTATTGCTTGTGGCTTTCCTGAATAAACAGCCTCAAAAGAGAAAGATATTCTTGTTCTCTGGAGATAGATGAGCTTATTGCTCATATAACAGATTCAGTATATTTTTGTCAAAGCAAAAATATGTCAATGTTAAACAGGCAAGGAAGACTTTATTCATGGGTATTATAATAGAGAGAGACCACAACCCAGTCTGAACTTGGAAATACTGCCATTACAAAGAGAAATGATTCTTAAAGGATGGTGTGAACTAGTGGAAAAGTACAGGAAGACTTTAGGCTATCTGTATTTGCTAATTGACTTTATCTAAAGAAAAAAAGTGAACTTCTCATAACTTTATAGCAGGAGGTAGTTTTGTAACTTGTAGCAAAGCACCTTACAAACTCACCAAATTTAGGCTCCTACCCTCCAACAGAAACTGAAATATAAGAATAATATCTCCCTTAATGATTACATTCAAACAATGGTTCCTAGGTCCTTAAGAAAAACATCCCTGGGTTAGAAAACTGATGAAAGTATTTTAAAATAATTTACATATCAGAGGTACAGAGAAATAATTTACAATACAAATTTTCTAAAGTAAATGCTCTAAGAAAAGGAATGTCATGAATCTAGAGTCAGGAAAAAGCCTCCCTGAAATTTAGTCAAGCTGAAACATTAAGCCTGTCCTGGTCACTTGCTCTGGGTTGCTCTTCTATAACACACACTACTGTATGTCCAGGTGTCACCTGGCTTCTTCATATTTTCTTGTAGGAATTGAGGCTCAACATAAGTTTTGATACTCTGTCTACTGCAATTACTCTAAGTAATAAACTGTTTTTTGTCTTTGACCTAGGAGTCTTTCATCAACATCCATAAAATTGTAGCAGATTAACTTCTTAGCTTGCAACTAGTGTAAAATTTCAGAGTCCTAACCATTTTTCACACCAAACATGATTAATTTAATTAAGCAAAAATAATAGTTTTGGGGCTTGTGAGCAGTTCATATACAGGAAAAATGAACTCATTAAGCAAGCCGTGTAAAGTAAACAGAGCAAGTAAAAAACATCAGCTGAAGGATTTTATTAATAATTTTTAAGGCAATTGTCATTGTACAGTTGTCAGCCCCTCTGTCTCTTCAAGATTTTAAATCTTATGTGAAAGAAAATGCTTACCTCTTTGAAGTTGCAACCCCAAACCTCTGGTCAGGAGGACTCCCTGTAATTTATTTCACTAATTGGCTTACATGGAGTCAGAGAAAGATAGTTCTCTGAAGGAATGCTGAACAAATAAAAATAATGATTCTCTATTAGATTTCAATGCTAGGTTTTTAAGTATGTACACATGTGTTTTCACACACAGAGCTATCTCTTTCTTTATCTAATTCCCAATCCTTAATCTAATAAAATACTATATACCAAGCACTTCTGAGATTTAGGCATTTTTCTAGTTAGAGGATATATTAGTGAACAAAAACAAAAATTCTGCCTTAATTGAATTTATATTCTATTGCTGAGAAAGAAAACTAAGCAAGAAACAAGATATATTAATAAATAATATAATACATTAGAAAGTAATATGTACTATGCAAAAAAAGTGGTGCAAGGAAAGAGAGTGAAGATATTGGGAGTGATGATTTTAAATGGGATATTTAGGGAGACCTCATTAAGAAGAGATTTGAGCAAACCAATGAAAGAGGTGAGAAAGTTAACAGTTGCACACATATCTAGGAAAAGAGCATGATAGGCAAGAAACAGTACTCATTGCCAAGCTTCAAAAACTAGAACATGCCTGGAATGTTCTAGGAAGACCAGGAAATTATGAACTGTAATGGAGAGTTGGAGGATAAAAGTGGTAGCAGATGAATTTAGAGAGTTATTATCTATGAGAATAAAGAGGGATCTGTAGGAAGATTGTTTGGTAATCTAGCTGCATGCAGGTTAAGTATAATAATATAATAGGGATAGA
Organism: Macroglossus sobrinus; assembly: GCA_004027375.1. NCBI lineage: Eukaryota > Metazoa > Chordata > Mammalia > Chiroptera > Pteropodidae > Macroglossus > Macroglossus sobrinus. Next base: position 139,832 of record PVKZ01002729.1, on the reverse strand, counting down.
TACTGACTATTGAATCAAGCAACATGAAGTAAAAAAATAAAATTATATTCATTACTCCTGAGAAGAAACTACCCCAAATCACAAATTAGCTGCAGTAACAACCTTTCAGTCATTTTTATTCCTCCTTTAGTTTTATCATAGATCTACCTATTATTGCAATATTACACAGCTATTGAACTAGGTGTTCAATTTAAGAACCACCATTACACTTTTTAATACAAGGATATGTAATACAAAATAAACTAAAAGTTTTTTTTTAAAAGTGAAACTACATTGGGGCTATGATCCTCACTTCTCTCACTTTATTATAGTAATATAATTACTATCTATTTATGATTCATCTACACATTTACCTTTGCCATATTTCCTTACTTTATTTATCCTAAAATTTGGTTGTCATTTGATTAAATCTCTCTTTCTGAGAAGTCATAATCCTTGGAGAAAATGACTTCATGGGAGTGTAGGTGTCTTCTTATATCTCCATGACAGTACAATAAAAAATGAAAATGATTCTCAACATTCCCTCCATTCTTTTTATCTACATAATATAACTGTCATTTAATTTTCCTAAGGTTGAAGGGTAAGTTACCCCAAACAACACTATAATTGCTATATTTCCTCATTTGTTTAACAGTTTGGGAAGCCTGAAATTACCAATTCTTTTAATTGATTTAATGACTCCTTTATTAAATAAGCTTGGGCCCAGATTCTAGAGTCCAGTAGAGAAAAGTCTGAGAAGAAAATATTTTAAGTAAAATTGGAGAATTTGGGGAATCGATTTCTATCTCACTCCCAAGGTTTCTACAAACTCACCGTATACCAATTAATGTTTCAGAACTTATATTTCTTCTACAAGATGCTATAAGTCCTTTGTTTCAAGACCTTTTCTCAAAACTGGTATCATCCTGAGTTTTTGATAGGTCTTTCCAGAAAGTATAAGGCATAGTTGTGACAAACAGAAAAAAAAATCTAAATTCAATGTTAGTAAATATTGCTGGTATTTAGTAGTGAGTGAGAGTCAGGTAAATTTTTGAGGCAAAACAAATGATGAGTGCATAAATAGCTTACACCACTGTCAACATAGCTGCTTTGTTTATCATCCCATTTGGTACATACTGGGCTGGCAGAAAAGGAGGATGACTGTAATCTCCAAGTAGGTTGCCTTATCTCCTGTATTATTAACATTATTTTGTTTTAAGAAAGATCCTAATAATAAAATTTTATGAGGAATATTATTATGTTTGTATTCAAGGACTATTCTTAGAGATTGTTCCATCTATCTCTTTCACCAGTTACCTTGTTAATGATAATCTAATCTTCCTTTCAGTTCTAATAATTTGACAAGACCATAGCAGTTTGGATTGTTCAAGAGTGTGTTGCTTAAGTTCCACATAACTGTGAATTTTCTAGTTTTTTTCATGATTTTTAATTTCTGTTTTTATATTATAGTGGTTGGAAAAAATACTTGGTATGATTTCAATCTTCTTAGTATTTTAAAACTTGTGTTCTGACGTAACATATGATTTAACCTAGAGGATGTTCTATGTGTGCTTGAGAAGAATGTATATTTTGCTTCTGTTGGGTCAGTTATTCTATTTATGTTTGTTAATTTAAGTTGTTTTAAAGTATAGTTCAAGTCCAATGTTTTATTACTGATTTTCCATCTGGATGATCTATCCATTGTTGAAAGTGGGGCATTGATGTACCTTACTACTATTGTATTTTTGTCTAATTCTTCTTTTATATCTGATAGAATTTGCTTAATATATTTAGGTGTTCTAATGTTGGGTCATGTATATTTAGAATTGTTATATCTTCTTGATAAAGTGACCTTTTTATTATTATATAATGACATTTTTTGTCTCTTGTTCCTATTTTAGTTTCTTGTAGGCAATATATAATAGGTCATTCATTTTCTTATCCATTCAACCATTCTATGACTTCTTTGGATAACTCAATTCATTTATGTTTAAAATAATTATTATTAAGTAAGAACTCACTATTTCCTTTTCATTAATTATTTTCTGATTTTTTTAGTTCTTTGCTCCTTTTTTTCCTCTCTTGCTGTCTTCCTTTGTAAGGAATTTGTATATAACTGCTCGTAATGTTTTTTTTTTTTATGAACCTATGTATTTCTGTGAAGTCTGTAGTAATTTCTCATCTTTCATTTTTAAATTTATTAATTTGGGTCTTCTCTCTTTTTTTCTTGATGAGTTTGGTTAAGGGTCTATTAAATTTGTTGATCCTTTTAAAGAGCCAGCTTTTGGTTCATTAATCTTTTAAACTGTTTTTCTAGATTCTATTTCATTTATATCCTTTCTTTATTATTTTCTTCTTTCCATTAACTTTGGTCTTTGTTTGCTGTTCTTTTTTTAGTTCTTATAAGTGTATGAGTAGATTATTGAGCTTTTTTTGTTTCTTGAGATAGGCCTGTATTTACAATGAATGTCTCTCTTTGGGCTGCTTAGGCTGTGTCTCATAGATTTTGAATCATTATATTTTCATTTTTATTTGTCTCTATGTATCTTTTGATTTCTTTCCTGATCTCATTGATAACTCATTCATTGTTTAGTAGCATGTTATTTAGCCTCCATATGCTTGTGTATCTTACAGTTTTTTTCTTGTATTTGACTTCTAGTTTCATACCATTGTGATATGATTTCTATCTTCTTAAATGTATTGAGACTTGATTTGTCTCCTAACATGTGGTCTATCCTGAAAAATGTTTCATGTGCACTTGAGGAGAATGTATATTTTGCCTCTGTGGAGTAAAATGCTTTGAAAATATTTATTAAATCCATATGGTCTAGTGTTTCATTTAGGTCTGCTCTTTCTTTGTTACTTTTTTGTCTAGAAGATCTGTCAGTTGATATTAATAGGGTGTTAAAGTCTCCTACTATAAGTGTATTACTGTTGATCTTTCCTTTTATGTCAATCAATAGCTGCTCTAAGACTGAAGGTCCGCCTATTCTGGGGCATATATATTTACTAGGGTTATGTCCTCTTGATATATTGATCTCTTTATTATTACACAATGCCCTTCTTTGTCTCTTATTATAGCCTTGTATGGCTTTATTGAAATATAATAGACAATTAGTTTGTATCTACATATGCAATTCAGTGAGTTTTTCAATTATAGTTGGCATAGAATATTAGATTCAATTATACAGCATAGTGATTAGAGATCTATGTAGCTCACTAAGTAATTACCCCACTGAATCTAGTACCCCTCTTCCTTCTTACATATTTATTAAAACATTGTTAACTATTTTCCTTATACTATATTTTATATTTCGATGTCTATTTTGTAACTATACATTTGTACTTCTCAATCCCTTTGTTCATCTCCCCAAGCCCCCTCCCATTTAGTAGTTCTCAAAATATTCTATGAGTTTATTTCCATTTTTTTTGTTGATGTTACTTATTGTGTTCTTTAGATTCTACATGTATAGGAAATCATTGTTATTTGTCTTTCTCTATTTGATTTACTTAATTCTGCACTATATCATTTAGGTCCATCAAGGCAATATCTTTTTCCATCCCCTTCCTTTTAGTCTCCATGTGTCTTTTAATCTGATGTGAGTCTTTTGCCATATGTTACCATATGTAGGGGTCTTGTTTTCTTATCCATTTTGTCACCCTGTCTTTTAAGGTACTTGTTGATAAGAATATAATTATTATCATTCTTCATTTCTGTTTTTGGTACATGTTTTTATTCTTTAAAAAAGTCCCTTCAATGTTTTCTGTAATACTGGCTTGATGTTGATAAATTCCTTTAGCTTATTTTTGTCTAGGAAATTCTTTTTCTTTCCTTCAACTCTAAATGATAGCTTTTCTGAATAAAGTTTTCTTGGTTGTAGATCCTGGATTTTCATTCATCATGTCAAATATTTTGTGCCAAACCATTCTGTTCTGCATAATTTCTTTTGAAAAATCAGCTGCCATTCTTATGGGTGCTCTTTTGTAGTTAACCAACTAATTTTCTTTTGCAGCTTTTAAGATTCTCTCTTTGTATTTAATCTTTGCCATTTTAATTTTGATGTGTCTTATGTGGGCCTATTTGGTTCCTGGTTTTTAGCACTCTCTGAACTTCCTTAGATTTTATGTCTATTTCCTCCACCAAATTAGGGAAATTTTCTATGATTATTTCTTTACATATGTATTCAACTTCTTATTTCCCTTCTTTAGGTACCCCTTGGCATGGATGCTGTTTCTTTTAATTTTGTCTTATAAACTCCTTAAATTATTATTATTTTCTTGGTTACTTTTTCTTGCCATTCTGGTTGGATGTCTTTGGCTTACTTGCTCAGAGATACCCATCTAGTAAGTGCTGGAGACATAATTTAAACTCAATTGGTTTCTCCTCCAACATTCATTCTCTTTTTATCACTCTTCCCTGTCTCTTTGGGATGTTTACATGTAACTTACATACTTGATATACCAATATACAGAAACTGTTTGTAGGAGTACAGACAAACAATGAAACTCTAGAGGAGCAAGCCTTGTGGTCTCCCAACCTCATCCATTTTTTTTCTTTCTTACCATATTTTTTCCTGAATCTCTCACACAATTCAATTACTAACACTATTGACTAAACTTTCTACCACAAAGGAAGCAACACTTTTTAATTGTTAAAGATTCTTATTGAAAACAACAGAATCTACTTTGGTTAGTTGTTTTTTTTTTTTTTTAATTTTATTTTAATATTTGGTACATAATTTTTTAAAGATGTACTTCATAATAATCTAATAAACATATGCATTATTAAGACTATTATAAAGAATATTATGAGAACATTATAAAGAATATTAACCTTTCTGATCATTAGGAAGGCTGAAGGAGCAAAGTCAAGTCTAAACTCACATAAAGAAACCACCAACATGGTTCTCCTCTCCTACCCAAATGCACACACTTTAAACAGGAAGGAAAGTTATTCTGAATGAGCCAGTTCAGTGCTTCTGCCATGGTGTTTGAATGAGATTGAATTCATTCTAAACATAAAATATGCAATGCTTATGCCACTTCCTTATCAAGAATTCAAACTTGCAATTGCTGCTTTCACCTCAAACCTAGACATCTCTGAATCTTGCTGTATTAGGAGCCCTCTGTAGAGCCTGGTTCTCATGTCGATGAGTTTCAAATCAAGCCTCATGTGAAAGTATGTGACAGGGCAAGCCTATGCCTCATGTGTCCATCTGGGCTGCAAGAGAAATTGAGTGCTTGACTTATAAGTTGGGGAGGTGAGAACCATTATATATGAATTATTAGAAAGATGTTATATAGCCAGAATATTACACATCTACTATAAACCCATTCAAAAGAGAGTCAAGAGTTACTCCTAGATGTCTGGCTCATAAAAGTATGTGAATCATAAGGGCAACAAATAATGGAGCACTGGAGGAGAAGTACATTGGGACAGGTAAAAAGAGTGTTGCTTTAGTGCCAGAATCATTGAGTTGGAGGTACCTATGATATATAAATGGAGATATTTAATTAAATATGAGCCTGGAGTTTAGATAACAAGTCAGAACTCCAGATAATAATATGAAAGGCATCAAACTACACAAGTCAATTGATGCTATAGAACAGAATGAGATGATCAGGACAGGGCATATTTAGTAAGAAATGGCATCTTTTGGTTGAAGCACTTAATTCTTTTCCATTCGAAGTACTCATGATAGGAATGTAGTTATTACCATTCTTTATTTATGTTTTTAATATATCCTTTTTTAAAAAATCCCTCCAATATTTCCTGAAATAGTGGGTTGGTACTGATAAATTCATTTAACTTATTTTTTTTTTCTGGAAAGATCTTTTTCTGTTCTTTGTCTCTAAATGGTAGCTTAACTGGATAAAGATTTCTTGGCTATAGATTTTGAGTTTTCATCACTTTGAATATTTTGTGTTATGTCCTTCTGTCCTGCATACTTTCTTTTGAGAAATCAGGTGCCAGCTCTATGGGTACTCCCTTGTAAGTAACTAACTGCTTTTTATCTTGCTGCTTTTCAGGTTCACTCTTTGTATTTAATATTTGGCATTTTAAATATGTGTCTTGATGTGGGCTTCTTTAAGTTTATCTTTTCTGGGATTCCCTGAGCTTCTTGGGATTGTTGATTTCCTTCACTACGTTAGACAGTTTTCCATCATTATTTCATCAAATAACTCTTTAACATTTTGCTTCCTTTGAAGGATCCCTATGATCTGGATGGTTTTTTTTTTTCATTTAATTTTGTCCCATAGGTTTTTAAAATTATTATTAATGTTTTGGCTTCTTTTTTTTTCAGTTATAATTGAGTGTCCTTGATTTCCCATTCTCAATGTTGGTGGTCTGATCCTCTTCTTATCCACTCTGTTTATTTCATTTAATATACTTCTCATCTCAGATAATTTGTTCTTCATTTCTGGTTCTCTTTTATAATTTCCATTTCCATTTTTATTTTTAATCTCTTTGTTAAAGTTCTCACTGAGTTCAACCACACTTCCTTTCAGTTCATTGGACATTATTATAACCAGTGTTTTGAACTCTTCATTTGTTAGATTGCTTGACTCTATTATTCCTGGATCTCTGTTCTATTCTTTTGTATGATTTCTGCTTCTTAGTCTTCCCCCTTTGGCTGCCTTTCTCTTTCTGTTTCTATGTATTAAGCAAAGCTCCTAATTCTCTGGGTCTTATTAGTGCAGCTATGTGTGGTAGGTATCCAGTGACACAGTCCTGAGAGGGGTTCAGTTTCAGACCAAGTTTAGCCTCAGCCTGTTAAGCTTCAGCAAGCAATCCACAGATGCTGTGCTTATAGTTGCCTTAAGAAACCACACCAGAAAACGAGGCCAGCTCTCAGCAAGAAGCACCTGATTCTCCGAGAACACAACTGAATGTGGCTTGAGAGGGGCTGTGAGGGGGAGGAGGATTTTCAGAGAATATTCTAAGTAGAACAACCTCTGTTATTCAGTTTGATAATGTCTCAACTATCACAGTACTGCATTCATAGACTGGGAGAAGGAAGGGCTCGACAGAGGAGCAATGGATACTGTCAGCACTTCTGCTCAGGAGAGAACCTCACCTACAGCCATCACTCTGACAACTCAGTATCCCCCTGTAAGTCCCTGGTGTCTTTGTCCCACCCTACCTTCTACAGTTGCAGGTTGATTAATTATTTCTCTCTGTAGTTGTAGTGTTTCTGTTCATCTAGATCCCAGGTGACTTCACTTCCTGTTTGCTCTATTTTTGTCACAACTTTGATTTGGTCACAAGAAGAATGAATAAAACCTCTATCATCTATACCATTTTTTACCACTGACCTCTTCCTCCATGTCTTTTTCTAATTTGAGAGTTTTTTTCTTGTTCTCATATTTTTATTAAACCTCTCAATTTATTTTAACTTTTATCAGCAAAATAAACCTGGTTTTGAGGTTTAGTGGTGCCCTTTTTTGTTTACTTGGAGATTAAACAATAAAAAGAGAAGAAATTTCTGCAGATTTATATTCTTGTAGCTTCTCTTGAACACCACTGTCTATTTAATTGACATATCCCTTTTTAAACAAAGGCTTAAACTTTCAGCAACAGAATGTGGGTGGGAATAGGCATGTCCCTCAGTGTTTGTGATACCAACAGGTGGAGACCCAGGCCTAGATCCCAAGTCAGTTGGATGGGGATGTCTGATACCCAGGCAGGCTTCTTGGTTCCAGAGTTGAGATGATACTCTTCCTTCTTGTTTTATTCCTCACTTTTCTTTGACAGTTCTCTTCCTCTCTGTCTCTGTACTTTCAAACTTCTCCCTTTCTCTCTTTCTTGTCACTTAATTCCCTTCCTTTTGTTCCCTCTGTCCATGACTCCTACCCAATTCCTGACTTTGTTTCTTAATTCTTACCACCTTTTCTCTGGATATTGATAGCATCTTCTTTCTGACTGAGGCAGTGCCACAGAGAAAGACCTGGTCCACTCTGCTCCTCATGAGTGAGTTGGATGGACTTGACCCTATAGCCATTATTTTAAAGTCTATTTTTTCTAATATGAGTATCACGAATCCGGCTTTTTAAAATTTTTATTTCCATTTATGTGAAATATTTTTTCTATCCCTTTACTTTTAGTCTGTGTAATTTTATCTTAAGTGAGTCTCTTATAGATAGCATATGCATGAGTCTTTTTTTAAAAATCCATTCAGCTATCTTATGTCTTTTGATTGGAACATTTAATTCACTTACATTTAAAGTGACTACTTATAGGTACACAGTTACTGTCTTTTTATTATTCACATTTGTTATTTCTATTTTCTTTTTTACTCCTTTTTTATACAAGTTCCTTTAATATTTCTTGTATGCTGGCTTGTTGGTGATGAATTCCTTAAGTTTTTCCATGTCTGAGAAGCTCTTTATCTCACCTTCCATTTTAATCAAAAGCCTTGCTGGGTAGAGTATTTGTGGTTGTAGATTCTTGTTTTTCATAATTTTGAATATTTCTTGCTAGGCCCTTCTTTCTTGCAAAGTTTCCACTGAAAAATCAGCAGATATTCTTATGGGGGTATCCTTGTGAGTAACTAACTGACTTTCTCTTGCTGCTTTTAAGATTCTCTCTCTTTCTTTGAGCTTTGACATTTTAACTATGATGTGTCTTGGTGTAGGTCTGTTTGAATTCCTCTTGTTTGGCATGCTTTGTGCTTCCTAAAATTGTATGTCTAATTTCTTTGCCAATTTTTCTGTCATTATTTCTTCCAATAGATTTTTAATTCCTTGCTCTCTCAATTCTCTTTCAAGTACTCCTATAATATGGATATTGTTACACTTCATGTTGTTCCAGAAGTCTCTGAAACTATTGTCATTTAAAAAAATTATTATTTTTTCTTTTTGTTTGATTATACTACCTTGTATTCTAGTTTACTGTTGGGAGCCAACCCATAGGAAAGTTTAACTGAGAAGTTAACCTTTGAACATAAGTCTCACAAGTCTTGCTAGGCTCCTAGGAAAGTCCAAAAGGGCAAACACAAGATAAGCCCGGAAATGACTGTAGATATCTGCAATCCAAGGTATCCTGTTTGATTAACTGCCTATCAACAGACCATTAATGGCTGCCGGAGCCACAGATCACCCCATGCCTACCTCCCCCTTTCCTTTGAAAATATATATACCCTTGTGTGTAAAATAAACTTTGAGGCTTGATCAGAACTTTGTCTTGCCTCCATTCTTCGCGTCTCCTGTCCCCCATTCTCTTGCAGATTGTCTCCTCAAGTCTCACGTCTGGTCGGAGCTCCCGTTAGTCCTCCCGTGGGAAGGGACAGTTTACTAATTTGATCTTCTGCTTTATCCAATCTACTGTTGACTCCTTCTAAGGTATTCTGCATTTCAGGTATTGTATTCTTCATTTCTGTCTGGTTCATTTTCATGGCTTCTGTATCCTTTTATGCTTACTATCACTCTGTTGAGGTTCTCATTGTGCTCATCTATTCTCTTCTTAAGTGTGTTAAGCATCCTTACAACCATTATTTTGAACTCTGTCTCTGGTAGGTTGCTTGCTTCCATTTCATTTAGCTTATATTCTCCAGTTCTTTCATTTATGGCATGTTTCTTTCTTTTCTCATTTTGTTAGCCTCTCTGTGTTTGCTTCTATCTGTCGGAAATATTTTTTTTTTTGTTTCTCAACCTTGGCCAGATGGCATTATGTGGAAGGTGTCCTGTGTGGTCCAGTGGCACACTCCCCCTAATCACTTTAGCCAGGGGCCCTGGACATGTGATTTTTATGTGGATTGTGTATGATCTTCTGTTGTAGCTAAGTCTTGATTGATGTTAGTACACCAGTGGATGAGATTAATGTTCAGGCTGGCTAATTGTGAGAATTGGCTGTACCCAAAGGGTAAGAGTTGCTGTGTGAGTGCTGACTACACTGAATGTGATTTGCCCCAGCAGGCTTGTGTACTTGTTGCAACCATCCTTTGTCTGTACTGCTTCTAAGACTAGTCAGGAGTTGGTCTGTTGTGGTCTAGTGCCAGTCTCTGGGTGCATTTGTTTTGTAGCCCTTTGAGAAGGGCTCCCCAGTAGACCAAAGCCAGCCACTGCTTTTGATTGCTTAAGGCACTTGGCGGGTACTAAAAGATAATCTGCAGATTGTTGTTGCCCACCCTGGATCTATAGAAAAGTGGAAGATACAACACTTAGGCAGTGGTCCAGTTATATCTCGTCCCTGATCTAGGGCAGTTTAACAGAGGGACCAATGCTCCTCAAGACCTGACACTGTCAATTGGCCATAAGTCTCTGGAACTGAAAGAACCTCTTGGTGATATGCATGTTGGGTGGTATAGAGACCCCAGGAGTTTCTTGGATCTATTGAGTAAATTTTCCCCTGCCATTGCAGTGTCAGTTTACATGCCACTGCTATCTCTGTGGCTCCCTGTATAAGTTTCCAGTTGTAACAAGATCAGTTGCTCCCCCTCTCAATCTTGTAAACACCAAAGTTCTGTTTAAGAACTTTGGGCATTAGTCTGTGGCTAATCACCGAATGCTTCTCCAAGATGAACTGAGGTGCTATTAAATTCATGAACCGGGGAAAGCACAGGATGAGACTGGGTTGCCTGGGAGCAGGCTTGCCAGAGGTAATTTGGAGGTTAAGTGGAACATCATCTCAGTGAGACCTGGGATCATCAGGCCTACATGGCACCAAATTTGCTTTCAGCTCTGGGACTGCAGGCTCCCACCAAAGTCAGATATCACTGTTCTACCTACTGTCATTTGTGATGGGCCCACAGAACCCCTGAGATTTCTCCAAGTGATACCATATCTCATGCTGGCAGCAGTGATCGTCCCATTGCTGTTGCCCTGAACTTTGCTCACTTCACTGGCTGATATCTGTTGACTACACAGAATGCACCACCCCGGGGTAGGGGCAGCTGCTTATCAATGTGCCGTGGACACTTTGTGTATTGGAGTCAAGGGCTATCAGGCAAATAGCCTCAGTTTTCTGCAATTTCTGTTTCTGCACATTTCTACAGTAGTTACAGATTACATGGAGATAAGCTGCTGTCTGGGGTAATCCTAGAGACCCCCGTGATTCTCTCAAGAGATTTTGCAGCTCACAGCTCATATGGGCAGCAGTGGTCCTCCCACAACTGCTTTTCTCAAAATGTGCTCACTGCCTTAGTCAAGGTCTGTTCCTTGCATATATTGTACAATCCCAGAGAAAAGCAGGGTGGGGGAGCTGCCTATCAATGGGATGCAAGCACTTTGTGGCTTGGATAAAATGGGATCTCAGGGAGACAAGGGCTGTCAGGCCAATACAGCCTCAGTGTGCTGGAATTTCTGTCCTATGCATTTCCATGAAAGTCCCAGGACACAGTTAGACAAGCTGCTGTCTGGGACTGGCCCACAGATCCTCGAAATCTGCCCAAGTTTGTGTTGGCATCAGTGATCTGCCTGAAACTGTTTCCAAAATGTGTGTTCACAGTGCTGTCAGATGTGAATATTTGACCCTGAAGAGATGCAGGCCATGGCAGCCATCCAGCAACTAAAGCCTCAGGCAATATGTAGGTTGGGTGGGGTGGGCTGATCACCTCAGGCTCGTGCTACCTAATGGCCCTATGGCGGGGGGTTCTGCACAATCAAGCTAGCATAGTCTGTAGATTGCCCTGTAAGGAGTTGGACTACGGCACAATGTTGGCTGCCCTTCTAGCTCTCGTTCTGGCTCCAGGTAATGTAGTCTTTCCCATGTGAATCTTGTATGTGCCTCTGACCCACCACTGATGTCCAGGGTTAGTATCTGCAGGTGTGAGCCTGTGTATGGGCCCTTCAAAGGGGCATTTAGAGTTTCAGTCTCCTTCCACCTCATCTAGATGGCCAGAATCCCCTCTGGTTTTTACAGTTAAAGTTTTTAGAAGCTCCTCTTCCCTGGGCTGGTACCTTGGTTGGGGAGATCTCAAATGAATCCAGGAACCCCATCTCCTTCAGGGGAGCCTCTACAACCTTGCTCTCACTCCCCGTATTCTTCTACTACCTGCAGGTGGGAGTCCACCCTAAATCGCAATTTTGCCCCTTCTACTGGCTTTGATGTGGCTTCTTTATATTATCAGACATACAAATTAAGATCAGCTGGATTTCATTTGATTATCCATGTTGATTATTTCCTACTTTGGTTGTATCCTGTGAGGAGATGAACCCTGCTTTTATTTAGTCTGCCATTTTCTTCAAAATCTCTTTCTTCTTTTTAATTTTTATTCTGGATAATTTAAATGATTTGTCTTTCAAATTACTTCATGAATTTTTTCTTCTGCTTGAATAAGCTGGCTTACGATGATCTCTATTGATTATTTTATTTAATTTTTTTATTCTTCAGCTCTAGAACTTCTGCTTGTTTATTTTTTATATTTTTCTCTAACTTCTTTTATTGTTCGTGTCTTGATTTCCTGATTTTATTGAATTGTCTTTCTGTGTGTGTGTGTGTGTGTTTAGGTTTGTCTTCAAAACTTAAATTTATTGGAGTAACATTGGTTCATAAAATTATTTAAATTTTATTTGTACAACATTATAATACAACGTCTGTGTATTTCATTTTGTGTTCACCATGTAAAGTTAAATTTCCTACTTTAATCATATCTTTGTCTTCCCTCCATGCCCCAATCCTCTTCTTTTTATGAATGACATTTCCGTTATCTCTATCTATGACTTTATTTGTTTGTTTTATTTGTATTAACTAACTTAAATTTTTAATTGAGCAAATAGCAGACCTCTGTTCTTTTGGGGTTGATTACTGGAAAATTATTGTGTTATTTTGGTGGTGTCATTTTTTTTTATTTTTCATGTTTTTGTCTCTTGTATTTCTGTTTTCATATTTGAAGTAGTCAACTTTTATAGTCTTTATTGACTGTCTTTGGAAGAGAAATATCTTCTGTCATCCCTGCCAGGGACTTTGAGGCTTTTTGAGGACTTTTATATGGATATGTTTGCCCCACACTGCTTGTTTCCTCTTGAGGGGGAGGCAGCAGATTTCTAAATATTGTATTTTTTTCTCTTAATTTTGTAAAGCCAGTCTCAGTGCTGACATCCTCCTGTTTGTTTCCCTAATGCGAGGCTGAAAAATTATATACATAGGAGACAATGCTGAATGGGAAATAAAAATACCACTGTATTATTATTGGTAGAATTTATGCCTCAAACACTAGTGAAGATTTCTCTGTAAGCTCATCTGGAATGCATAATCTAGTTTGAAGTACTAACAGGTTTTGCTTTCTCACTAAAGACAATCCCAAAACTAAAGATGTCACCACTTTCCTGAAAGTTACATATGACTAAAGAGTGGAGCTAAAATTAACCAAGGGTGTATGGGTGTGGGTATGAAAAAAAGAAGGGGAACAAGATGTTTAGTCTAATCCCTGATGGTAGGCCCAAGTTCAAATTAATTCTATAGTGATATACAAAACAGCAAAGATAAAATGCCAGAAAAGGGAGTCATTCTAATATACATGACCTTTGAACACAGATGATCCTATCTACTTGTCAGTGTTCTTGTATCTGACTCCAAAGAACAAGTATTGAAAAAAAAAAGCAAAAGAAAAGGTGGGAGGTTTTCTTTTTCTCCCTCTCTCAACACTATGCTATATTAGGAAAAGGATTAACTACATGGTATAATATGAAGGCCATTTCTCTTACACCTAATAGTATATCTTTTCCACAGATGTCACATCCTTTAGTCTTCTATTATTGAAGATGAATATTTATGCATTTTGCCTCCTATTAATTAAAAAGTCATAGTCTTCACAAGGGGTCACGTGAGAGCATTTTAGAAGCATTAATAAACGAAGAAGATGATGTGGGTTCAATGTCAACTAGTAGGCAAGACATTTTAATTTTCTAACTGTTAGTTTTCTCATCTATAAAATATGGATCACAATATGGACTTTCTAGGGCTGTTCTAAAATATAGGAAAGTAACATTTTTTAATAGTTTGAACAATTAGCACATTAAATTAATTAATATTTTATTAGTTTTTTTTTTATGAGACAACTTAATAGACTAGAGGACTGGACGGAGCAATAGGCCAAAGAAGAAGAGAATTGATGCTCAAAGAAGTTAATTTTACTTTAGTCTCTGTGATCTTCAGACCTCACCCTATGGAAGTCTCAGGCTTCAAAGAAATAAAACAAATGCAATCTTAGAAGATAAGCACAGCATCCTACTATAAAACAAGGCATGCAACATATTAGTTCCTTCCCTCTTGCTTCAAGCCCTGTGGGGGAGGTATAGCTCATTGATGATGAGTATGGTGGAAGAAAACCAAAAAAACTTAGAAATGAAATGATTCAGTCAGAAGATTTTTACTGAGAAGTGGCCCTTGGCAAAAAAATAAAGCAAGTTGTCAGCCCTCTGCATGAAGCTCTCTGTTTACTCTCACTCCTTTGGTAAGAATAATAACTGAACATCTAACTCAAGTTCTGGTCTAAAATGCACATGGAGATTTCTGACTTGCATGGAGAACAGAAACTGCTTGCTTTTTATACAATGTTTTCCACTTACAGAATGTTTAATAAAATGGGGTTAAGCTTAGCATCCCTTTCTTGGCCACTGTGTGATTTTTAGATCTTCTCTTTAACCTATGCCCCTGTGAATACCTTCAAAGAATGCTGACTAAATTTAGACTTGTGCTAGTACACAAAAATTAGGGGAAAAAAGCAGCTCTTTTAATACATAAGAAACACAAGGATGTATAAAATTTTGTATAATTTTATTATTTGAACATTAACTAAATATATCTTATTCACAAGACATTGTAACAGGAACTTTACAGGTGTTATCTCATTTAAAAATTGTGATCTGAATATATTGAAAGACTGAGATTCACAAACATACAGAAAGGGAGAAATATAGGCAGGAACTTCCTGGGTTCCTAAAACAAAGTTAGGATTGTGCAACATTTTTAGAGTTGGTTTCTGATCTGGCTGAGACTTAATAAGAGTATTTGCTAGTGCCTAGAAGTCTGAACACATATGTGTTTTCCTGTAATAGTCATCTTTACTTTTTTCCTCAATTGAAAAGCTTTAATAAGCAATTCATATGATCATAGTAGAAGCTGTGTTTTTCTGAATTTTATATTTGGAAATGAAGAAGAAATAATTCTTGTTCTTGAACACTATGATCAGTTGCTTGATCATTTCTGCTCTGGGGATTTTTCCTGGTAGACTTTGTGCTTTACCTCCTAGAAAAAAGCAGGATTTAGATTAATTTTGTGACAGTGAAAGCTTTCTTCCAATAACTCTATGAAAAGCTGATTTAAATTCTTTGTTTCTCAAGCTGTAAATCATTGGATTGAATAATGGAGTTAGGATGGTGTAGGATATTGATATAAGAGCATCCTGGCTTGAGGAGTAGTTGGACTTAGGCTTTAAGTAGATAAAAGAAGCACAGCCGTAATGGACAGTGACAACAATGAGGTGAGAAGCACAGGTAGAAAAAGCTTTGTTCCTGCTCATTGTGGAAGGAAATTGAATAATGGAAGAGATGATGTGAACATAGGATATTAAAATCAATAACAGGGGTATAACCAGGACTAATGGACAGATTATGAAGATGACAATCTGATTAAAATGAGTATGGTGAGATGCCACTTGTAGGACAGGTGAGATGTCACAGAAAAAGTGATGGAGCTCGTTGGATGAATGAAAAGGCAAGTGAAATACCAGAGGTGTGATAATCTGTGCAACAGTAAAGCCACAGGCACAGGCAGCAGCCACAAGTCCCACACACATTCCATGTCCCATGAGCACTGTGTAGCGTAGTGGGTTACAGATGGCCACATAACGATCATAACCCATAGCTGCCAGCAGAAAGGAGTGAGAGCAACCAAGAAAGAGGAAGGTAAACATCTGGATGGCACAGCCCAAGAAGGAGATAGTCTTCTTCTGCGCCAGTAGGTCAACTAGCATCTTGGGTACAATGACAAAAGTGTAACAAATCTCAGTGAAGGAGAGGATAGCAAGGAAGAAGTACATGGGAGTATGAAGGGCTCTATCTAGCACAATGGTAGAAATAATGACAGCATTTGTACCCAGAGTGAAGAGGTAAAGGAGCAGAAAAACAACAAAGAGTAGACGCTGAAGACCAGCCAGAGATGAGAAGCTGAGGAAGACAAACTCTCTCACCAAGGTTTCATTGACCCACTCCATAGAAGATACATCATCAGGAAACAACCTGAGAGGGAAGAGGAGATAGTGTCAACAGAAATCTCTGAAAATTATTAGAATCACAGGAAATTCATCATTATAGATCACGTTTTCTGATTTTGATTTCTAAACTCTTTCCTCCTCTCTCCAGGTTCTTTTTTTTTTTTTTTTTTTTTTTTTTTTTTTTTTTTTTTTTTTTTTTTTTTTTTTTTTTTTTTTTTTTTTTTTTTTTTTTTTTTTTTTTTTTTTTTTTTTTTTTTTTTTTTTTTTTTTTTTTTTTTTTTTTTTTGTGGATTAAGAAGTATCTAAAATCAGGCCAAAGTCTATAAACAATTTTGGGTTTCTACAGTAATTCTAACACCATAGGTAAAGTGTTCTTGATATTTCTCGTATTCTACTATCCCTTTGTCTTCATTATTAGGATGAGGCTGTTTTTACAATGCTTAGCCTCTCATTCTCAGTTTATTCTTCAACTCTTGTCTATTTGACTTTCTTGACTTCTCACTCTTCCATTTTCCTGTAGCTGTGAACTAAACCATATGAATATACATTTATATATAACTTTGTATATACATTTTGATTATTCTTTTTTTATGTATAAATTCATACTTTAGTTTTAATCTCTTTATAACCTAGACCTACATTTTGCAATTCTGTTTGCTTTACTTCCTGGCATTCTTATACTCTTCTTATACATTCCTTCCTCATTTTTATACTCCCATTATGATGACCAAATCTTTAATTCTGGAAAAGAAAGTTCTCCAAGATGGAATACAATCATATATCCTCCAAATGACTATTTCAGTCAAAGTTCTTTCTGCTGTAGAGAGAAGCACAGTCTTTCTTTAAGAATCTCATCTGTTTTTTATCACATTTTTTTAACCTCCTGCTAAAATCAATCTATGGCTATCTTTCCCATCAGCACTCTCTCATCTCTTCAATCTATACTTCTCCTAATGCTAGACTAATCTTCTGAAATATAAATTGCATTATGTTGCTCTCCTCTTCAAAAATTTTACTCATGGCTATAGTGTAAACTTCAAACTATTTATTCTTTTCAAGGTCTTGTTGTGGGAATCAAATTATGTTTTTGTCATCATCTATAGACTTAAATGGGATGCATAAGTATTGTGCAAATATGTTGTATCATTCTTTGCTCATATTAGTTATATATTTTTCATTTATAAATATTTTATCATTATTCTAAAGTCTCAGCCAAATCCACTTTTTTGGAAGCTTCCTTGGTATCTCATAAGAGGGATTGTTTCTTACTCAGGATTCACATAAGACAATGGTTGCCAAATTGATGTGTCATTTATTTAATTTTGAAATATTGTATTAATTTTTTCTCATATCTCTTTTCCACTAGATTTTGTATCTTTATGGGGAAGATGTGAATTATGTATATCTTCACTTGAATTCTCCTCAGCATTTAGAATCTTATTAAATACCTAATAGCTTCTCAATATATTTATCATAAAAATATAAAAGCTAACTTGACATATTGATACGTATTCCATTCATGTCATCACAGCTTTCCCTCAGACTCACAAAGTTAGAGAATCCTCAGTATTCTTTCATCCTAGGCATGATGATTGCTCAAGACCAAGAATACCTAGGATTACAGAAAGATGCTCAATAAATGCATTTATTATTTTATTGTTCTATTGGGATTGGGATCAGAAATATTTTCATCAGAGATGTAATGAATATTTAATTCATAGAAAGTTGTTGAAACTGCCTTTTCTGTACTTTCCCAGGAAAGGAAATTTTAAGAAGGATTATTCTTCACCTGAGGCTTTTCAAGCCTGACTAAAAGTAACTTGGTTTTCTATAGAGTTATGTTTTGCACTGGAAGTGAGAAAAGGGTTGCTGAAATGAAGTACCATACAAGATTTTTATTATCTAGTTGAATCATTCAAGCATTATCTAACTTAGTAGAAAGCAAAGAAAGTTTTTTAAGTTTTCTATTTTATTTGGGGAAAAGCTATACAATGAAATTAGAAGAAAAAATTATAGTTAATCTTAGTCACATATAAGTGAAACTTAGGAGTTTCTCATTATGGATGTTTTATAATTATCAATGATCCATATTTTATAAAACATGTTTTATCTACATATTTACATGTCAACTTAACTTATTGTGTTTTTAAATATTAAATAGATTATTTTATAGTTCTTATATTTTATGATTTTATTATTTTAACTGTGTCCTAAGAACTACAGGTGTAAATATAAATACAATTATTATTCTTTTCTTAGAGAAGAATCAAACTGGCATATTATAAAATGTATTATCATAAATTTTATAAGTAAAATGTCCTGAAGATCTTGAGGAAAAAAACTATTTTATGAAAAGCTCTGAAGAACATAGTTTTTGGATAGCATCTGATAGCATTTTTATAAAAATGTGGACCAAATTTTAGTGGCATTACTTATGTAAACATTATAACCAAGCTGAATAATCTTAATCCTAATATTGATTGTCCTTTCAGAATTGAGAAAGTTACCTGCTGTTTTGAGGTACAAAGACACAAAGACATGCTATTTATGAAGGAAATAAATAAGTTTACACAGGTCTGTGAAACAACAGACATTCATTTTCTCCCTTTTCTTCTTCTTCCTCTTATTTTTTTTTACCTTAAACTTCATGTTGTTTTTGGAGCATTATCTGTCTATCAGTTTATCAATATAGACTTTAACATTTCCAGTAAAAAAATAGAACACAATTTTGGTATTGGTTTATCAATAAAATTTAGAAACATCTTTTAGAGATATGATTTAATGTTTATTACATATTCCTCATATTCTAGATAGAGTGAAAATCATATATATATATATTTTTCTCTCTCTCATTTGGTTCTTACAATGACTTCCTGAGGTATGTATTACTTTTAATATCTCCATTATAAAAATGAGGCATTTGAGAATCAAAGGATTTAAGGACTCCTGTCAAGTTCACATAGCTAGTGGAAATAACACTAGACCATATATGGTCTAATTGGTGTAGGAGTGGTGTGTGTGGTATAGTGTGTGTCTGCATGAGGGTGTTAGTGAGAAAGAGAAAAAAGTATTCTGTCACCCTTCTTCCACATGAAAGTATTTTTTAAAAAAGGACTTGTGCTACAATTTTGTTATAACTCAAGTTCCAACTTGATATATTAGCTTTAAGATTGACATTTCCGAGTCAATTTTTCCATCTTTGTAATGGGGTTCATTTTGATATCAGCTAACCTAACTTTCAAGGTTTCTCCAAAATGAGAAAATATTTTTTCAATGGTTAAGTGTTATATAAATGTTAGTTCTCTAATTATAATTTATAATCAAAAAGAGTCAGGCAGTTTTGAATATATTACTTTGATACTGCCTAGTGTACTCTACTAGTTTCAGAAAGGAATTAATAGAATAAAGGAATTAATAGAACAACTGGGAAAGGTATGTTGTATTAGTCTTTGTCTCTTACCCACAAGAGTCTCTAGAAAGCCAAAGTAATAAATAATATACCTATAGGGGATCTTAAAGATCTAGCCCAGTAGTCTATCTGACAGATGAAGAAATTGAGCTTCAAAGAATACTATGAAGATCCCAAGACCAGAAAGCAGCTGATTGTATATGTTAACAACAGAAGAGAGGTCTTCTGTCTTTCATATGAATATAATTCCCACAGTATTATGTTGCCTTCTGAAAAAGTTTATAATATAGATAAGAACTTTCTCTTTGTATATAGCTGTTACTCATGTGTTCTTTTCCAGAATCTACCTGTTCTCTATGAGCTTGTGCTGGCATTTCTTTCTGTCTCTGATGTGTTTTCAAAGGGCAGAGTTTCTGTGTATTTTTATCTGTCAACTATGATTACTTGCCAGCACTCACAAAATTCTCAAAACTGTTTTAGGTATTGTAACTTTGTCTGGCTTCAATCTAATGCAATAGTTTCTGCAAAAAAAAAAATTGTTGTTTAAGATTTTGTAAGTTTTTACATAAAATAATATGCATTTATGCAGCTTAAAAAAAAAGGAAATTCTGTCATTTGCAATAATACCGATGAACCTGGAGGGCATTAAGCTAAAGTAAATAAGGCAGTTAACAGTATCACTTATATGAAATACTTAAAAGAGTTAAAATCATAGAAACAGAAATTAGAATGATAGTTGCCATGGTCTAGGGGAAAGGGTAAATGGAGAGCAGCTGCTCAACAGATATAGAGTTTCAATTATTTTAGATGAATATGTTCTAAAGATCTGCTGTACAGCATTGTGCTTGGAGTTAGCAATTCAATACTATGTACTTAAAAGTTTACTAAGAGGGTACATCTCATGCTCAGTGTTTTTACTATAATAAAATAAGAGATTTTGTAATTAAAATATTGTTGAGTGCCCCTTTGAGTTAAATCAGAACCAAGACGGAGTCTACATAAATTTAAGAAGAGCAATATGTCAGTTAATTTAGACTTTGTATAAAATTTATATGCATAGTTTTACAGAAATTCACTTTAAATCTTAAATAATCATGTTTAACATTATTTGCAACCCCTGTCTTTAATTGTGGCTGTCTATTTTTTTTACTGGCACTGCATCAGCATCAGGCCATCACCCTTCTGTCTCTTACCTGAGATGTGAAAACACAGATCCCACTGGGGGGATAGATGTTTACTCTTATTCCCTGTCCATTGTCTAGTTTCTCAATATTGTAAGTGCTCAGTCCAAGACGGATGTCTGTTATTCATAAGAGGGCTTCCATTTGCCTCTTTGTCTTCCTAAAAGGAACTAGAGGTACAGAGGCTACAGGAGACAGATTCCAAGTTGAAATGCAAAAAAGGGAAAACTCAAAATGAGACAGATGTTACTGATTTCTACTCAGGGGTAAAGATACAATATTGGTCTGGAGACTTACATCCTGACCAAATGTGACACGTTTTCTCCTGCCATTTTGTTCCAATTGACTAAAGATTGCAGGTTACATCTAATAGTGCAGTTGGTACTTTCATCGTATTTATTGGCAGCAGGAGGTTCTTCTATGGGTCTCCTGATGCCAGAATCATTGCCATGGAGTAATTGCACTGGGCTTAATTAACAATTGATTGATTGTGGAAATAGAAGTATGCCACCAAATGCCAAAATTGCTTAAAATTAGGCCCAAGCATTAGGGCTTGGGGAGCAGAAGGATCTAAGCCACTTTTAGATTCAGCAATTTTAAAAAATTTGACTAATTTTAAATTGATTTATCAATTTTACATGTTACTGAAGGGCAAAAAAATATTCAGATAATTTATAATGATAGGTACATTATAAAACACGTTTGTTTATTTAAAAACATTTTTTTGTACTTATAATGAGAAAAGTAGTTTTCTGCAAGGCTGAGAGGGCAAATTGAGAGATGCATTTTTTGAGCAATGTGCTTTTTGAGCAATGTATTTGTTTGTTTCTTTGTTTGATGAGCAATGTGAAAGGCCTGGTCAGAATTAGATGAAAAGAGACTCATTTTACTATTTTAACCCCTGAGTTTAGTTTTCCACCTCTCTATCCCATCATTCAGAAAATAATATAGTCTATTTTTATATATAGGAGACACTAAATAAATATCTGCTGAATGTTAGATGGTTATAGACAGCATTACTCCAATGACACAAAAACATTTTAGTTTAAAAAAATATATCATTATTCATTTTCTAATCTTCAAAATTTTGTTTTCACTTGCCTTGTAATGAAGCTAGAAATGAATGAGACTTCAACATCTTTGCACTCATATGTTAATGAATGTTGAAGACCCTTAACTATGACTTGGTATTTAGTGAGAGCTCATAAAGTAAGTGATATATAAAGAAATAATAATATTGAGAACAAAAGGGAGAACAAAAAAAAAATAGTTGACTGAAGAGGACATACGAATGGCCAATAGACATGAAAAGATACTCAACTTTACTAGCTATTAGGAAAATGCAAATCAAACCCACAATGACATACCACAAACCCATTTTAGAGTGGCTATCTTCAACAAGACAAGTAATAACAAATGTTGAAGACATTGTGGGGAAAAAGGAACCCTTATAGACTGCTGGTGGAAATGTAAATTGGTATAGCCACTATGGAAAACAATATGGAAGTTTCTCAAAAAATTAAGTATAAAATTACTAGATGACCGAGCACGCCCTTTTCTGAGTATCTACCTCCCCAAATTGAAAACATTTATTTGTAAAGTACATGCAACTTGATGTTAACTGCAGCATCATTTATGGTGACCAAGATGTGAAAAACAAACAAACAAAAAAACAAACAAACAAATAAAACAGTGTCCTTTGATAAATAATTAAATAAAGAAGAAGTGGTGCATATACATAACAGAATATAAATCAGCCATAGAAAAGATGAAATATTGCCATTTGTGACGACACGGATAGGTGTTGAGATAATTATGCAAACACAATAAGTCAGACAGAAAAAAATGAGAACCATATGATTTCACTTATATGTAGGATATAAACCTGAAAGCAACAAATAAACAAGACAAACAAACAGAGACTCATGGGCAGGGACAACAGTCTAGCAGTTCCCAGAGGAATGGGGGAGGTGGTAGATAAGAGTAAAGGAGTCAAATATATGATGACAGAAATAAATTTGATTTCGGGTGGTGAACATATAGTGCAATAAACAGATGATGTATTATAAAATTATACATGCAAAACCTACATAATTGTATTAACCAATTTCACCACAATAAATTTAATTTAAAAATACCAAAAAAGAAATAATTGAGAACAAGAAATAATGCCCATGAAGTAGGAATGAAATTTAAAATATTTGAATCTGAATACTGAACTTTTTTGTTATTGATATTCATCATTCACTGCCATCACTTTTTTAAAAACTACTTTATTAATGTATGGTTTACATGTAAAAAACTGTACATATTTAATTTGTGTAGCTTAATGAATTTGGAGATAAGTACACACCTGTGAAATCATCCCCACCACCAAGTCCATAGATATATCCATCACCTTCTAAAGTTTCCTCTTACCAGCATTAATATTAATATTATTATCATTATTACTATTATTAGTATTAGTATTAGTATTTCATAAAAACACATAAGATCTACCCTTTTAATAAATTTTAAGTATGCAATTCAGTATTGTTAGTTGTAGGTACTATGCTAGATAGCAGATCTTTAGATCTTACATTGTATGACTAAAATTTTGTATCCTTTGACTAACATCTTCCCATTTCCATCTCCCAATGGACCTTGGTAACTACCATTCTACTCCCTGCTTCTATGAGTTTGAGTATTTTAGATTTCACATGTAAGAAGATCATACAGTATTTGGCTTTTTTTTGTCTGGCTTATTTCACTCAACATAATGTTCTCTAGTTTTATCCATGTTTTTGCAAGTGGTAGGATTTCTTTTTCTTGAAGGCTGAATAATATTTTGTTGTATGTACATACCACATTTTCTTTATCTAATCATCCTTTAATATAGACCTTTCAGTTATTTTAATGCCTTGATTATTGGAGTGCAGGTATCATTGAATAAATAACCCAAAGTGGAATTGCTAGATCATATGGTAGCTCTAGTTTTAATTTTTTGAGAAAACTCCATGCTGTTTTTCATAATGGTTCTACCAATTCACATTTCCACCAGCAGTATACCACAGGTCCCTTTTCTTTAGATCCTTGTCAACACTTATCTTTTGTTCTTTTGACAACAGTCATTCTAACAGGTTGTGGTAATATCTCATTTTGGTTTACTTTGCATTTCTCTGATAATCTGTGAAGCTTAACACTTTTTCATGTACCTGTTGGCAATTATACATCTTCAAAATGGGAAAAGAAGAGTCTCTTCAATAAATAATGTTGGTAGAAACTGGATATCCATGAAAAAATAAAATCAAATTTTATGTTACAGTATACATAAGCATTGGCTCAAAATGAATTAAAAACTTAAATATAATATATGAAATTATAGAATTCCTCAAAGATAACATAGAGAAAATCTTCCTGACGTTGGTCTTGGCAATGAATTTTTTGGATATGACACAGAAAGCTCAAATAAGAAAAGCAAAAATCAAGAAGTAAGATTATATTAAGCCAGAAATCTTCCACAAAATAAGAAACAATAAAAAAATTAAAAAGCAATCTATGAAAAAGTAGATATTTTTAAATTTGTGTTTTCTTTTTTTTGCAAATAATGTTTTCATAAGGGGGTAATATCCAAAATACATAAGAAACTCTTACAAATTAGTTGTAAAAAAACAATTTAATTTAAAAATGTGTAAAATCCCCGAATAGACATTTTTCCAAAGAAAATAGACCAAAGGCAACTCCCATTACTTTTATTAATAATACCTCAATTTTATTTTTGTTTATTTTGTCCTCACTTTCATTTGATTGCTTCACCTTAAAGTTTCATGGGGGAGCAGGTGACATGTACTGTCAGTCAGGACAGTGAATGCTTTCTAGCTATAGCATTTGGTTCATGATGTGCATGTGATCTATTTCTGGACAATCAGGACAACAAGATTTAGTCTCCCAATCTTTGTTTTCACATCTAAAGAAGTGAATTCTCTCTCCTTCTGGACTGGATGTGTAAGCTGAATGTGTCAAAGACTACAGAATTAGTCTAAAAATGGAACCATGACTGAAGAAGCAGAGCTAGATGACTGTTTGTGGATGACTGAACTCTGCATCAACTTGTGCCTGAAACTATTGGACCACTAATTTTTTCAGCCTGCATGAACCAATAGATTTAATTTTTGCTAATGCCAGTTTGAGTTGAATTTTTTTTGCAACCCAATAAATCTTAAATTATAAAAACTTATTGTATTCCAGAATGGATTTAAAATTACTTAAATGATGTACTATTAAGGTAAGTGTAAATGTATTAAGTAAATATATAAAAAATTAGTGCAATGGTAAAGTAATTTTACATTAATAGAATATATGTGGGAAGAATTGTTACATAGAAATGTATATCATAAGGCTAAATATATGTATTAAATTAGTCACCCCAATAAATTTAATAAAAACAAAGCAAGTTCTGGGGAAAAAATTAGCCTCAAAATTAAGCAACAAAGTTTATACTAGCTAATTCAAGCTACAAAATAAATAATTAAGAGACATGTTGTTCATAGATATAAAATATGTGAGAAATGTAATTTCTTTTTTTTTGCAAGAAAATAAGATACTTTTAACATAACTAAAAGACTGACTTAATGTCATCAGGAAAACATTTTTACAGCCTTTTTTGTAATATAATAGATAATTAGTTGCTCATATTTACATTGTAAAATTCAATGAAATTTTTAAAAATATTATAGTTGGCATACAATAATATATTAGTTTTAATTATACAGCATAATGATTAGAGATCTATGTAACTCACAAAATAACCACCCCACTAAATCTAGTACCCTTCTACCTCTTTACATATTTATTACAACATTGTTAACTATTTTTCTTATGCTCCAATCTAAATTCATTCAGTGCAATACCCTTCAGATCCATCAAGGCAGTCTTTTTATCTGAAGTGAGTCTCTTGTAGGCAGCATATGTAGATGTCTTGTTTTTTTAACCATTTGGCCACCCTCTCTTTTGGTTGGAACACTTAATTCTTTTTTATTAGAGGTATTTGTTGATAAATATGCAGTTACTACCATTCTTTATTTATGATTTTGGTATATGTATTTTTTCTTTTTATTAAAGAAGTCCCTCTAACATTTCCTGTAATACTGGTTTAATGTTAATAAATTCTTTATGTTTTTTGTTGTTGTTGTTGTTTATTTGTTTTTTCTGGTTAGCTTTATATCTGTCCTTTGACTCTAAATGACAGCTTTGCTGGATAAACTAATCTTGGTTGTAGATCTTGGGGTTTCACCATTTTGAATATTTTGTGCCAAATTCTTCTGTTCTGCAAAGGTTTCTTTGAGAAATCAGCTGACAATCTTATGAGTGCTCCCTTGTAGGTAACTGATTTTCTCTTGCTGCTTTTAAGATTTTTTTCTCTGTATTTAACCATTGGCATTTTAATTATGATGTGTCTTGGTGTGGGTCTCTTTGAGTTAATCTTTTCTTGAGACTCTCTGAGCTTCCTGGGGTTGTATGTTTACTTCTTTTATCAGGTTAGAAAAGTTTTCCATTATTTTCTTAAATAGATTTTCAACTTTTTGTTCTTTCTTTCTCTTTCAGGTACTCTTCTGACATGAATGTTGTTATATTAATTTTGTCCATTAGGCTTCTTAAATTATTGTCATATTCTTAGCTTCTTTTTCTTGCTGTCCCAATTAGACGTCCTCAGCTTCCTCATCCCCTATATTGGCGATTTGATCCTCTGTTTCATCCACTGTTGATTTCCTCTTCATCTCAGATAATGTACTCTTCATTTCTGACTGGTTCTCTTTTATAATTTTCATTTCCATTTTTATGCTTTTTATCTCTTTCTTAAAGTTCTCAGTGAATTCATCTACACTTCTAAGTTCATTGAGCATCTTTATAACTAGTGTTTTGTACTCTGTATCTAGTAGATTTCCTAACCGCTTTTTTCCTGGAGCTCTGCTCTACTCTTTGATATGAAACATGTTTTTTTTTTTTGTCTCCCTTTTTTTGGCTGCCTTTCTTTGGCTGTCTTTTTTTCTTTATGTACTAAGCAAAGGTCCTAAGTCCTCCAGTCTTATTCAAGTGGCTTTGTGTAACAGATGTCCAGTGGCACAGTCAGGAGAGGGATTCAGCTTCAGGCCAAGTTTAGCCCCAGCCTGTGCCCCTCTGGGTCCACCTGTTAAGATTCAGCAAGCAATCTATAGATGCTGTGCTTATAGTTGCCTCAAGAAGCCACACCAGAAACTGAGGCCAGTTGTCACCAATGTGGGTTTGGGAGCTGCTCAACAAGGAGCATATCCAATCCCCCCATTCCCCTCCTCTCTGGCAATCACCAGTTTGTTCTCTGTATCTGTGAGTCTGTTTTGTTTAGTTTGTTTGTTTCTTTAGTTTCTTAATTTCTGTATACAAGTGAAATTATATGGTATTTGTCTTTTTCTGTTTGACTTATTTCACTCAGCATAGTACCTTCCAGGTCCATCCATGTCATTATAAATTGACTTTGCCAGTTTTTAAAATTTATTAATGAAATCATAAAGTATATATTGTTTTGTTTTGGCTTTTTTACTCAAATTATAGTTCTGAGATTTGCTCATGATGTTAATTGTTGTGGAAAATTTAACTTCTCTATAGCATTAAAATATATAATTGTACTTTATTTGTTTGTTCTACTACTGATGAATATTTATGTTATTTTCTTTTTGGGGCTATAATAAAAATGCTTCTAAGAACATACTTATACATGCCTTTTAGTAATATATAACTCTTTTTATCTCTTCTACACTAACAGTGAATTTTTGAATCATAACTTAGAGTAGAATAAGTTTTTAGTCACTCCTCTTTGTCCTTAGTCACTCCTCTGCTATGTGACTTAGCAGTGGTTCTCATATTTCCTTATGGCTGAGTACTATTTTGTTGTATATATGTGCTATCTCCTCATTATCTAATTATTTATCATCAGATACTTTAGTTACTTCCATGTCCTGGCCACAATGAATAATGCTATAAACATCAGGGTGCATATATCTGAGAAGAACGTGGGGAGCAGCATGTGACATGGAGCAGCATCGGCTCCCAGCAGACCCGCATGCTGCTTCAGGGCTACAGCTTGAGGGTCAGGCCTGCTCCTACCACTCCCCCACCTGCTGCCTGAGCCTCCACCACTGCCTGGGCCATGGCCACCACCTCCTGGGCCTCACTAGTCACTCCCAGCCAATGACTGCAGCAGGCCTGTCTCCTTATTTTTTAATCGGAAAACTATAAGGTATTATTTTTAAAAATTGAAAAAGACACAAGAAATGAAAAGATATTCTTTTTTCATAAATTAGAAGAATCAATATAGTTAAAATGGTCATATTATGCAAAGCAATATAAAGATTTAATACAATATCCATCAAAATCTCAATTAAATTTAAAAAATAAAATAAAACAAAAACTCATCAGATTGTAATGGAATCACAAAAGACTTCAAAGAGCCAAAGCAATCCTAAACGTGGAAGAGACAACTAAAGATATCATACTGCCTTACTTCAAATTGTACTACAAAGCAACAGTAATCAAAACAATGAGGTATCAGCAGAAATAAGAGACCAGTGAAATTGAACTAAGACCCCATAAATAAACCCACATATATATGGGTAAATAATTTTCAACAAAGGAGTCAAAAATATATAATGAAGGGAAGAAAGCTTCTTCAATAAATCATGGTGGGAAAATTCTAAAGCCACATGCAAAACCAAAGAATAAAAAATAATGAAAGAGAATTATGAGAACTAGCTGATACCATCAGTAGAAGAAACATAAGAATAATGGAAATTATTAAAGGCAAAAAAGAGGGAGAAGGGATTAGAAAGCATTTTCAGACAAATAATGGATGAGAATTTCCCAAATCTAAAGAATGAATGGGAGCTTTGAATTTAAGAAGTCAATAGAATACCCAATTATCTCGACTCAAAAATGCCTTCACCAAAATACCTTGTATTAAAGTTATCAAAAGTCAAAATTAAAGATAGAATTCTCAGAGTAGTCAGGGAGAAGAAAACAGTATCTTATGAAAGAACACCCATTAGATTATCATCTAACTTCTCAGTGCAGACCTTACAAGCCAGAAAGAAATGGATCAAATATGTAAACTATTAATTGAAAAGAACTACCAGCCTAGAATAATGTATCCAGCTAAGCTCTCCTTTTGACATGAAGAAGAAATTAAGAACTTTTCAGACATACAAATATTGAAGGAATCCTCCACAATGAGGGCTGCACTATAGGAAATACTATAGAAAAACCTAAAACAAAATGACAAAAAAAAAACATAATTAGGAGTAAGGTGACTATCAGGCAAATAGAAGCAGATGAATGCAACCCTTACTAAGAACAGGGTATTATAAGCTTAAACAATGAGAAGAGAATTGCTATAGCAAGATAATAATGAACATTCAGCATAGATAGGGACAAATGAAGACAAAAGTAACTGAAAAAGAAAAGATTCAAAGATCCAAATTCTCAAAAGGGAATGGAGATAGGGCACATGCAGAAAATGGACAACTGTATATACGTAACTATCCTTTACATATTTGTAATGGTAATTATACATAGAAGATTCAGAACTAAAGTATATAACATAAAACAAGAAGGACCAGAGGGAAACCCACAACCCACTCACCCCCAAAAAGGGGGTATTGAACACATATTGGGACACAGAGATAGCCTAAAAAAAAATGAGAGGGTTGAAAATACCAACCATATTCTCTGATCATAATGCTTTGAAACCAGAGATCAACTGCAAAAAAATAAGGACGGAGAACCACAAATACATGAATATTAAACAACATGGTACTGAGGAATAACTGGGTAAGAAAAGAAATAAAATGAGAAACAAAAGATACATAGAAACAAATGATAATGATAGTACAACATATCAAAAATTTTGAGACATTGCAAAAGTGGTCATAAGAGGAAAATTCATATAATTACAGGCCTATCTCAAAAAAAAAAAGAATGAACCCAAATAAACAACCTAAATAAACAACTTAATGATTCACCTTAATAAAACTAGAAAAGGAAGAACAAATAAAGCGTAGAGTCAGCAGAAGAAAAGAAATAATCACAATTAGAGCAGAAATAAATAAAATTGAAAACAAACAAACAAAAACAATAAAAAAACTAATTTTGTAACAAAGAGCTGGTTCTTGGAGAAGAATAATAAAACTGCCAAAACTTTGGCTCACTCATTAAAGAAAAAATAGAAAGAACACAAATAAACAAAATCAGGAATGAAAGAGGAGAAATTATGACTGATATTACAAAAGTAAAAGGATTATATATGAATAATAAAAAAGTATATAACAACAACAAATTTAATACCCTAGAAGAAATGAACCAATACTTAAAAAAATACAACCTTCCTAGACTGAATCAAGAACTGAAAAATCTAAATAGAGCAATCAGAAGTACAGAAATTGAAATATCATCAAAAACCCACTAAAAAATAAAAGTCTGGTACCAGATGGCTTCATCAGTGAAATCTATCAAATATCAAAAGAAGATTTAACATGTTTGCTCCTCAAGCTCTTTAAAAAAATCAAAGAGGAGGTAATACTTATTAACTCATTTTATGAGGCTAACATTAATCTGATACCAAAACCTGGTAAAGATAACACAAAAAAAGAAAACTATCGATCAATATCTATCACGAACATAGACATAAAAATCCTAATTAATACTAGTGAACTGAATACAGCAACATATAAAAAGATTATACACCACAATCAAGTGGACTTCATCCCAGAGGCACAAGGAAGTTTCTACATATGCAAATCAATTAATGTGATACACCACATAAACAAATTAAAAAATGAGAACCATATGATCATATCAATAGATGCAGAAGAAGCCTTCGACAAGATACAGTATTCATTTATGATCAAAACACTTAACAAAATCAGTATAGAAGATAAGTACCTTAACATAATAAAGGCTATATATAAAAAACTCTCAGCTAACATTATACTTAATGGTAAAAAACTATAAACCTTTCCCTCTAAGATAAGGAACAACACAAGACTATACACTGTCATCTCTGTTATTTGAGGATTTAGTGAGTGTAATTAGTCAAGATAATGATAAAAAAGCATCCAAATAGGAAACAAAGAAGGCAAACTGTCATTATTTGCAGATGACATGATTCTCTATATAGAAAACCCTAAAGACGCCACAAGAACACTACTAGAAACAATAAGCAAATACAATAAAGCCTCTAAGTACAAAATCAATGTTCAAAAATCCATAGCATTTCTTTATTCTAATAATGAAGAGTCGGAAAAAATAATTACATTTGTAATTGCAACAAAAGAATAAAAAATACCTAGGAATAAATTTAATAAAACATGTAAAAAACCTATATAATTAAAACTACAAGACCTTATATTACAAAACTGAAAAAGATACAGAGAAATGGAAACATTCTCTGTTCTTGGATTGGAGGAATCAGCATAAAGTGACAATATTACCTAAAGTATTATACAAATTTAATGCAATGTCATCAAAATCCCATCAGTATTTTTTAAAAACATAGAACAAGAAATCATCTGATTTGTATGGAAGCACAAAAGACCCCGAATTGCCAAAGCCATCCTGAGAAACAAGAACAAGGCTGGAAGTTCACTCTGACTCATTTCAAATTATGCTACAAAATCTGCAAAATGACAGTAATCAAAATGGCATAGTGTTGGGAGAAAAACAGATACACAGACCAGTGAAATAGAATCAAGAATCCAGAAGTTAACCTATATTTATATGGGCAAATAATTTTTGACAAAAAAGCAAAAAACATACAGTGGAGAAAGGAAAACCTCTTCAATACATGGTGCTGGGAAAGCTGGAAAGCCACCTGCAAAAGAATGAAACTAGACTGTTGTCTATCACCACACACCAAAATTAACTCAAAATAAATTAAAGACCTCTATATAAGACCTGAAACAATAAACTACATAGAAGAAAACATAGGAACTAAACTCAAAGACCTTGGACTTAAAGAGGACTTTATTAATTTGACCTTAAAGATATGGGAAATAAAAGCAAAAATAAATGAATGGGGCTACATAAATTAAAAAGTTTCTGCTCAGCAAAAGAAATTGTCAGTAAGGTAAAGGGGCAATCATCTGAGTGAAAAAGTATATTTGTGAGCAACGCCTCTGATAAGGGCCTAATATCCAAAATATACAAAGAGCTCATATGACTTAATAACAAGAAAAAAATCAAATGATCCTATCAAAAAGTGGCAGAGAACTTAAACAGACACTTCTCCCAAAAAGACATACAAATGGCCAACAGACATGAAAAAATTGCTCAACTTCACTAGCTATTATGGTAATGCAAATCAAAACCACAATGAGATACCACCTCACACCTGTAAGAATGGCTATCATCAACAGGACAATTAACAAACTATTTTTGGAGAAGTTTTTGGAGAATCCAAAAAGAAACTCTCATATACTGCTGGTGAGACTGCAAATTGGTATAACCACTATGAAAAACATTATGGAGTTTCCTCAAAAAACTAAGAATTGATATACCATACAGTTTGGCAATCCCTGTATTGGGTATTTACCCCCAAAGACTTAAAAATTTATATCCCAAAAGATACTTGTATACGGATGTTCATAGCATTATTCACAATGGTCAGGACATGGAAGCAACCGAAGTGTCCCATGATAGATGATTGGCTAAAGAAGCTGTGTTACATATATACAATGGAATATTATTCGGCCATAAGAAGTAATGAAATACTGCCTTTTGCAGCAACATGGATGGACCTCTAGATAATCATGCTAAGCGAAATAAGACACACAGAAACAGTCGAAGATCAGGTGATATTACTTATATATGGGATATAAACATAAAAGCAACAAATGAACCGGACAAGCAATCAGAGACTCATGGACATGGGCTAAAGAGGGTAGGTGGTGGGGGATGTAGATGGGATAAAGGGAGTCAAATACAGCAATGTAGGTGGAGCATAAAGTGGGTAAAGAGGATCAAATATATAGTAGTTGAAGAAAACTGGACTTTGGGCGGTAATCACACAATAAAATATGTAAATGTCAAATTATAATGTACACCTGAAAATTATATAATTGTATTAACCAATGTTACCCCAATAAACTTAATTTAAAATTTTAAATTAAATTAATTAATTAAAAATAATAAAAACAAAAATAAATATGGGCAGAGGATCTGAATATACATTTCTCCAAAGAGGGTATACAGATGATCAATAGACATGTAAAAAGATGCTCAAGGTCTAATCATCAGAGAAATGAACATTAAAACCACAATAAGGTGTCACTTCACACCTGTCAGAATGGCTATCATCAATAAATCAAAAAAAAAAAAACAAACAAGTACTGGCCAGGATGTGAAGAAAAGGAAACCCTTGTGCACTGTTGAAAGAATTGTAAATTGGTACTTCTACTATGGAAAACAGTATAAGGTGTCTCAAAAAATTAAAATAGAACTACCATATGATCTAGAAATTCCACTTCTGGGTATTTATCTGAAGAAATACAAAACACTAATTCAAAAAGATACATGTATCTTTATGTTTATTGAAGCATTATTTATAATAGCCAAGATACAAAAGCAACTTAAGTGTCCACTGATAGATGATTCGAAAAAGGATAAATGATAACATAAATAATAGAATATTGCTCATACATTGTGGGGTTAATTCAGAACATATCCCCTCCGCATACTCAGAAGATTGCTGGCTGTCTGGACAGCAGCCAAGGCAGGCAATACTCAAAGAGTTCTTGGCAGTGCCTGCTCCACAGATTATTTTCTGCTGCTCTCGTGGAAGTGACCTGTTCTTGGAACCAAGCAGCACAACTTGCTATCATCCACCTGAGAAGGTGGCTGCTCCATAATGAGATAACCCCTCCCTCTACTTGTGTGCATAAAATGTTGCCTGCCTTTAACCAGGTGCCTTTTCCTGAGCTCATACCAGAACCCTGCTGAAGCTTCCTGCTTTGTGAATAATAAATGGCATGTCACACCCCTCTGCTCCTCTCTGTTTTTTTTTTTTTTCTGGATTATCCCAGTTGCAGATTCCTGGTCTGGAGTTCCTGAGTTATAGCCATAAAAAGAGAATGAAATCTTGCTATTTGCAAAAACATGGACATATCTAGAGGGTATTATAATAAGTAAAATAAGTTAGACATAGAAAACAAATATTATATGATTTCATGCATATGTAGATTTTAAAAAACAAAATAAAGAAATCAACATAGCTAGACAAATCAATAGTTACCAGATAGGAGTATATTTAGGGGCCTAGATGGAAAAAGTGAAGAGACTAAGAAGTACAAATTGACAATTAAAAAACAGTCACGAGATGTAAAATATGCTATAC
Source organism: Macroglossus sobrinus (assembly GCA_004027375.1). Lineage (NCBI taxonomy): Eukaryota > Metazoa > Chordata > Mammalia > Chiroptera > Pteropodidae > Macroglossus > Macroglossus sobrinus. The sequence goes on along the minus strand of PVKZ01002729.1, from coordinate 105,713 downwards.
AGAATATAGTCAATAATATGATAGTAACTATGTATGGTGTTAGGTTGGTACTAGATTTATCAGTGGGATTACCTAGTAAATTATATAAATATCTAACACTATATTGTACACCTGAAACTAATATAACATTGAACTGAAAAACGAAGACAACAAAAAGAAAGAAACATTACAGATGTAGCTAAAAAAATTTAATGTAAAAATAAAATTAAAATATCTTATATTTAAAAAATAATAAAACAAAAAATATATAATCTAGTACAGCCATAATAACTGTAAGCGTTCTTAGGGAAAGTCTTTGAACTTCCCTACTCAAGAATTCAGAGACTGACTCTGGGAACAACATTGTAATGAGCCTCTAAGTCAGTTATATTAAGGTTAGACATAAAATGAAATGGCCAACCAATGAATTCTGTAGCAAAACTAAATTAAACTAGTCATGCATTTTCTGAAAGGGAAATGAGTTCTAGAGTTCTACAAGAGTTTGTAGAGAAATGATACAGGTAGTTCTAAGACAGTAGCAATAGTTCTAAGCCAAATTAACTTTAATGGATGACTACATAGAAATAGGGTATACAATTAGTAAGGAAAAGCAGCTGTGTTCTTGAAGAAGGCAACACAAAGATCACTGGCTGTTACTCTAGATGAGGAAGGCACTAAAAGAAGGTAAATTCTGAGATGGTTCTATTGCTTATAGAATATGTGTATCAGTAATGTGCCTCTGTTTGGTCATCCTGAGTGGATACATTATTAGTGTGCCAGTCATTCACTTGGATCATAGCCTCCATACACCCATGCACTTTTTTCTATGTGTTTTTTCTACCTCTGAGATCTTCTCCATCTACACAACTGTTATACTGCTCAAAATGTTTATCATTCTGCTTTCTGTATTCAGGAAACTCTGCTTTATGAGTTATGCTACCAAGATGTGTTTCTTCTTTGGTTTTGCTGTCAACATTTTCATGCATCTGGGAGTCATGGGTTATGACCTATACGATGTCATCTGCCAGCGCTTGTACTGAAGGGTATGTAGACAACTGGCAGTGACTTTCTAATATCTTTGGTGGGAACAGCTTCAGTTTTTAGTCTTCCTTTCTGTGGTTCCAACAAGGTCAACCACTATATTTGTGACATTTTATTTATTATCAATATCATCTGTGTTGAAACTGGTCATCTTTATCTGTGGGGTCTTGATGTTTATTTGGCTCTTAATCTTCATCTGCATCTCATGGCTTTATTGCCATCTTATCCTGATAATTCCATCAAATTATTTTCTACTATGGTTGTGATTCCTTTGTCTACCTACAACCCTCATTTAAATATACATCAGGCAAAGACATGCTGGTGGTAGTGACCTATACAATCATTATCCCACTGTTGAACCCCATGGTATATAGCCTCAGGAATAAAGATGTACAGCTGGTCAGTTGGAAAATTATTAGAAAGATTGGGTTTTCTCTTAAGAGTTTATAATTAGAACACTTTTCAAGTGTGCATACATTTGGGCCAAATTTGCCATTAATTATTTAAATCAAAAGAATATCTAGTTTATTTATATGTATAAATGTGTGGTCTTAAATGAGATGCTTGACTTTGTGTTGACTTAATGTTCTCTTATGTAAAACAGGTATAGTAATTTGTTCATCTCAAAGTTGTAAAGATTAAGGGAGATTGCAAATCTCCATAACTAAAGGATAGATATCTTCCTCCTCTTCTTCCTCTAGATTTGTAGCTATCAAAAGGATCTTAACAATCAGTATTTCTTGCCCAATGTTTGGTTCCTTTGTCCAAAATCTCTTTGTTTAAGGTTATATCAAGTTTAAAATGAAGTGCTCAGTTCTGAAGGTGGCTTAGATCTCGGAGTATGACATGATAAAAAAAAAAGAAAGAAACTGTACTGGTAATTGATTTAATTTTGCCACTTTCAGGACATGATATTAAGAAAGCTATGATTGTTCTCCAAAACTAAAATTTAAAAAATTTATTATAATTACTATTATTATTATTATTTTATGCTGATATTGGTTAACAAAATTTAGTAAATTTTAAAAGCACAATTCAATATAGAGGCATATGTACATATATATATACATATGTATATGTGTGTGTGTGGATATATATATATATATATATATATATATATATATATAGAGAGAGAGAGAGAGAGAGAGAGAGAGAGAGAGACAGAGAGAGAGAGACAGAGAGAGAGAGACAGAGAGCGAGCATTGTGTGTTCACTGCTCATGGTTAGATTTCTGTCACCACAAATTTGACTCCTTTTAACCTATCAACCTCCCACCTAGTCTCTACTCTTCGGTAACCACTAGACTATTGTCAAAGTCCATAAGTCTCTATTGGTCCTGCTTGTTTGTTGCTTTTAGGTTTACATCCCACATATCCATGATATCATGTGATTTTCAACTTTTTCAGTCTGGCTTACACTGCTTAGAATGATTATGTTGAGGTCCATTCATGTTGTTGTTGCAAATGTCAGTATTTCATCTCTTATGACTGAGAACACTTCTACTGTAGAACACTTTTTTTTTATGTCCTGGCCACTGTGAATAATGCTGTTATGAATATCAGTGTGCAACTATCTTTTCAGATATAGGTTTTTAAGTCATTGGGGGTAAATACCTAGTAGGGGAATTGCTAGATCATATGTAGATCAAGTCTTAGTTTTTGGGGAACATCCATACTGTTTTCCACAGTGGTTGTACCAATTTGCAGTCCCACCAGCAGTATATAAGGGTTCCTTTTTTTCTGCATCCTCTGACACTTGTTATTATTTGTTTTGTTGATAATAGCCATTATAAAAGGTGAGAGATGGTATTACATTGTAGTTTTTGTTTTCATTTCCCTAATGGCTAATGATATTGAGCATCCTTTCACAATTTGTTAACCATTTATTTATCTTCTTGAGAGGTGTCTGTTCAGATCCTCTGACCATTTTTAATTGAATTTTTTTTAGTTATTGAGTTGTATGAGTTCTTTGTATATTTTGGATATTAGATCTTTATTGGAGGTGTTACTTGCAAATATATTTTTACATTCAGATGGTTGTCTCTTTACCTCATTGACAGTCTCATTCATTTATTTTTGCTTTTACTTCCCTTGCCTTGGAGGTCAAATTAATAAAATTAATAAAATCCTTGCCTTGGAGGTCAAATTAATAAAATTAATAAAATCCTTTTTAAGTACTTGAGTTAAGTTCCTATGTTTTCTTTTATGTAATTTATTGATTCCAACTTAAAATCAGGCCCTTAATCCATTTTGAGTTAATTTTGGTGTGTGGTAATAGACAACAGTCTAGTTTCATTCTTTTTTAGGTGGCTTTCCAGCTTTTCCAGCATCATTTATTGAAGAGGCTTTTCTTTCTCCACTGTATGTTGTTGGCTCTTTTGTTGAAAATTATTTGCCCATATAAACATGGGTTTACTTCTGGACTCTCAATTCTGTTCCACTGATCCGTGTGTCTGTTTTTCTCACAATACTATACTGTTTTGATTACTGTTGCTTTGTAGTATAATTTGAAGTTGGGCAGAGTGATGCCTCTAGCTTCATTATGTGTGTTTCTCAGGATGGCTTTGGCAATTCAGGGTCTTTTGTACTTCCATACAAATCAGATAATTTTTGTTTCATTTTTTTAAAAATTGTTAATTAGATTTTGATGGGAATTGCATTAATTCTATGTAGTGCTTTAGGTAATATGGTCATTTTAACTATGTTGATTCTTTCTATTTCTTTGTATCTTCAATTTATTTTGATAGGGTCTTGTAGTTTTCATTATATAGATTCTTCACATGTTTTGTTAAATTTATTGCTAGGTATTTTATTCTTTTTGTTGTAATTGCAAAAAGAATAATTTTTCCCCTTCTTCTTCTGACACTTCATTGTTAGAGTTTAGGAACACTATGAACTTTTGAATGTTGATTATGTATCCAGAGACTTTGTAGTATTTGCTTATTATTTCTAGTAGTGTTCTTATGGAATCTGCAGGGTTTACTACATAAAGAATCATGTCCTCTGCAAATAGTGACAACTTGATTTTATTTTTTATTTAGATGCCTTTTAGATCCTTCTCTTACCTGACTGCATTAGGTTTTTAGTTTTTCACCATTAAGTATAATATTGGCTGAGGGTTTGTCCTATATGGCCTTTATTATGTTAAAATATTTCTTTCTATACCAATTTTATTAAGTGTTTTGATCATAAATGGATGATGTATCTTGTCAAAGGCTTTTTCTGCGTATGATCACATAATTCTTATTTTTTAATATGTTTATGTGGTGTACCACATTAATCAATTTGTGTATGTTGAACAATCCCTGTGGCCCATGAGATGAAGCCCACTTGGTCATGCTGTATAATCTTTTTAATATGTTGCTGTATTCATTTCTCTAATATCATTGTCTGAATTTTTACATCTGTGTTCATGAGAGAGATTGATCTATAATTTTCTTTTTATGTGTTATCTTTACCAGGTTTTGGTATCAGAGTAATATTGGCCTCATAACATGAGTTAGTAAGTATTAACTTCTCTTTGATTTTTTGAAAGGATTTGAAAAGCATACATATTAAATCTTCTTTAGATATTTGATAGAATTCACTGATGAAGCCATCTGGTACCAGACTTATTTTTTAGTAGATTTTTTGATGATTGTTTCAATTTCTGTACTGCTGATTGCTCTATTTAGATTTTCCAGTTCTTATTCAGTCTAGCAAGGTTGTATTTTCCCAAGTACTGGTCTATTTCTTCTAGATTATTGTATTTGTTGTTATATACTTTTTCACAGTATTCTTGTATGATCTTTGTATTTCTGCAGTGTCTGTCAAAATTTCCTTTTCATCCCTGATTTTATTTGTGTCCTCTTCCTTTTTTTTTAATGAGTCTGCATTTGTCCATTTTATTAAACTTCTTAAAGAACCAGTTCTTTGATGCATTTATTTTTTCTATTCTTTTTTAAAATTTTTATTTGTTTTTATTTTTATTTAATTCTAGTCTAATTTTGATTCTTTCCTCCTGCTGGTTTTAGGCTTCATTTGTTTTTTCTTCTCTAGTTTTATCAGATGAAGCATTAAGTTGTTTATTTGAGCTCATTCTTGTTTTTTGAGATAAATCTCTAATGATATGTGTTCAAAAATTTTGATATGTTTTACTATCATTATGATTCATTTCTATATATCTCTTGGCCTCTCTTTTTATTTCTTCTCTAACCCAGTCATAGTTCAGTATCATCTTGTTTCATCTCCATGTATTTGTGTTACTTCCCGCTTTCTTTTTACAGATGATCTCCAGCTTAAAAGCATTATGATCAGAGAATATCATTGGTATGATTCCAACCCTCTTATATTCATGTGAACTAGAGAAGAATGTATAAGCAGCTGTTCTGGCATGAAAGTTTCTGTAAATATTCATTATAGCCAGTTCTTCTGATATGTCGTTTAAAGATGTTATTTCTTTACTGATTTTCTGTTTGGATGATCTGTCCTTAACTGACAGTGGGGTATTTATGTACCCTATTATGATAGTATTTTCGTCTGTTAGTAATTGATACTAACAGACCACACACACACACACACACACACACACACACACACACACACACACACACACATATTCATACACACATATTCATACACACATACATATATTGGGGTTTCTTGATTAGGAGCATAGATATTAATAAATGTTATATTTTTATGCATTTTTTATCATTATGAAGTGTTCTTCAGTATGTTTCTTTACCTTTTTTTATTATGAAGTTTATTTTTTCTGTTATTAGTACTGCTACTCACACTTCTCTCTAAATGCCATTTGCTTAAAATAACATTTTCCACCCTTTCATTTTGAGTCTATATTTGTCTCTGGAACTGAGATGTGTATCTTGAAGGCAGCATATGGTGAGTTTTGTTTTTCATCTATACTCAACTCTGTAACTTTATATTGGTCAGTGAATTATATTTACCTTTAGGATGATTACTGAAATATGAGGTTTTCCTATAGCCATTTCATCTTTTATTTTCTGTTAGCTTGATGTTTCCATTGTTTTCTTGTCCCGGCATTTTTTTTTTTTTCATTTTAATTGGGTGGAGTTTTGTGGATTTTCCCTTTGTTTCTTTTCTTTTATGTTATGTATCTCAGTTCTTGAACTTTGGTGTGTGGTTACCATTTCGATTATATAGAGTATAGTTGTGTGTGTGTGTGTGTGTGTGTGTGTGTGTGTCTCTGTGTGTTTGTGTGTGTGTGTGTGTGTGTATTTTTTCTCAAGGCAGCCAGTATATAGAAATTAGTCCATTTTCTCCTTTCTCCTTTGCAAATATAGATCTTGGTCTCTCCTCCATTCTGTTATTGTTGTCTAAAATTGTTCCTATGTATGCTGAATGTTCATTTCTAACTTGCAATAGCAATTATCTTCTTAAAGCTTAAGATTATAATACCCAGTTCTTAATAAGGGTTGCACTATCCAGCTTCTGTCTGCCTGCTAGTCTCCTTATTAATATTTAGTTATTTATTTTGTTGTCATTTTGTATCAAGTTGGCTGTTCCCTTTTGATATTTCCTGTAATCCAGGTCTCATAGTGAAGAATTCCCTAAAATTTGTATGTCTGTAAAGGTCTTTATTTCTCCTTCATTTCTAAAAAAGAACTTTGCTGACTGTATTATTCTTGACTGACAAAATTAAGTAAATAGTTTGAATATTTGATTCCACTCTGCATGCTTACAAGATTTGTGCTGAGAAGTCAAAAGATAATCTAATGGATTTTCCTTTATAGGTTACTGTTCTTTTCCCTGGCTGCTTTGAAAATACATTCTTTGACTTTTTTTTTTTTTGCTGTATCATATGGTAATTTTATTCTTCATTTTTTGAGAAAACTACACTCTTTTCCATAGCATCTTCACCAATTATAATCCTCCTAACAGTGTACAAAAGTTTCCACTTCTCCACATTTTTTTCCAATACTTATTTCTTCTGTCATTAATTTTTGAAAATTTTGATATAATGTGTCTTGGAGAAAGTCTTTTTGGGGTTGAGATAATTGAATATTCTGTCAACCTTTTGCATTTGAGGATTCATCTTTTTCCTTGCATTTGAGAAATTCTCATCAACTATTTGTTTGATATGCTCTCTGTTTCCTTATGCTCCTCTTCTTCTTCTGGTATACTTATTATTCTTATGTTGCTTTTCCTGATGATGTCAGATAGTTTTCGTATACCTTTTTTTTCATTCTCAGTTCTTGCTCTTCTTTCTTCTGAAGACATTTCAAAATTTCTGTCTTCAGCATCACTGATTTCTTTCTCCATCTCGTCAGCTCTATTTACTATGTTTACTATTTCATTCTTAATTTTTTAAAATATGATCTTCATCTCCATAAGTTCTATTTGGCTCTTTTTTGGGTTTTAATTCCTTTGCTAAAAAACTCATTTTGTTGGTCTGTTTTGATTCTAAGTTCTTGATATTGTTCATCAGATTTTTGTTGCATCTCACTGAGTTTTCTCAGGAGTACAATCTTGAGTTCTCTGTCATTTAAGCATATGCTTCTATATCTTTAAGCTTATTTTTTGGAAATTTTTCTCTTTCTTTCTGAGCTGCCTTGTTACTTTGGTTATTCATGGTAATCAATGGACTATTTCTCAGCCTGGACATTAATGGGAGTGCACTCTGCCTTCTTCCAGAAAGGAGACTTATTATACAGAGATCTCTATTTAGCATGTTGATAAAAAGATATTTTTCTTTTGATTTTTGGTAGGTGGCATCCAAGTCTCTTGGATCTCTGCTTTGAGACAAATAATGCTTTTTTCCTCTCTCTCTTTTTCTGATATATTAAATATTCAAATCACAATCAGCTACCCTTGGTCCCAGACCCTGTCTGTGGTACTGGCCATGGTCTTTGTTTTGATATCAATTGGGCAAATTCCTCTGGGATTCTTCAGTGCTAGGTCTGTGAGGATATGTGGTAGAGGGAGCATGTGCTCTGGGCTGGTGGGAGGGGGTTTCTGCTAGGCTTCCTATCTCAACCTCCTCTTGCAACTCAACTGAGGCTGCTAAGACACAGCTGTTGCCCCTCTCCATTTAGTTCAAGTCCTGCTTTCTGCTCTGATTTCTGGGCTCCACTGCATGGAAGTTGCTAATCCCCTAGGCAAGGCTATTCAGAAATCAGTCCCAATTTCTGTCCTCTTCTTACTGTAGGGAGCTCCAACTACATGTAGCAGCTTCTTTGTTCTTCCCAATTTACACCCACAAACTCATGCAGTTCTGACCTTCAGAGGCACTTATGTATAGATCACTCATGCAAACCTGCTTCTGTGCAGGTTGGGTGTTATTTATTGAATTTTAGATGTTTAGCTTATTATTATTTCAAGGGCAGATATGTGGGGAAATGCCATGCTTTTGGCATCACTTCTAGTCTCTCTTTTTATGTTGGTCAATATTTGCTTTATGTATTTAGGTGTTCCAATGTTGGGTGCATAAATATTTACAAGGGTTCTATCCTCTTGTTAGATAAATCACTTTATTATTATGAAATGTCCTTCTTGTCGCTTTAAGTTTTTGTTTCTATTTTGTTTGATATAAGAAGCATTGATTTAGTTATCCCCTGTCTCTGACCTGGGGCAGTTTAGCAGACAGATTGACACTGCCTGTCAGTTGCTCATAAGTCTCCGAAACTGGAAAAGCCTCCAGGTAATATGTGTATTGGATGGTGCAAGGACCCTGAGAGTCTTCTGGATCTATTGAGTAAATTTCTTCTTGCCATTTCAGTGTCAGTTTACATACCAGCACTGCTTCTGTGACTCCTGGAACAAGTTTAAATCATAGCAATATCAGCTGCTGCCCATCTCAGACCTGCAAACATCCAAGCTCTGTTTAAGAATTACTGAAACTCTTGGGCATGAGTTTGTAGCCCGCCACTGGATGCTTCTCCCTGATGAATGGGCTTTGTATGGTCTGAAAGAACTAAGTGCTATTGTTTGCTGTTGAATTTGTGACCCAAGAAAAGCACAGGATGAGACTGAGTTGTCTGGGATCAGGCTTGCCACACTTAATTTGGAGATTATGTGGAGCATTGTTTCAGTAAGCCATGGGGCCATCAGGCTTACACAACACCAGATTTTCTTCCAGCTCTGGGACTGTGGTCTCCCACCAAAGTTAGATATCACTGTGTGACCTACTATCATCTGTGATGGGTTCAAAAAACTCTGAGATTTACTCAAGTGATACTGTATTTCATGCTGGCAGCAGTGATCTTCCCATCACTGTTGCCCTGAACTCTGATCCCTTCACTGGCTGAAATCTATTAACTGTGCAGAATGTGCCACCCCAGGGCAGGGGCAGCTGCCTATCAATGTGTGGTGGGCACTTTGTGTATTGGATGGGGCAGGAGCTCAGGGATTAAAGGGCCATCAGGCCAATAGCTTCAGTTTCCTGCAATTTCTGTGTCTGCATGTTTCTGCAGTAGTCACAGATCACATGGAGACAAGCTGCTGTCTGGCGTGATCTCACAGATCCCTGTGATACTTTCAGAAGATATTGCAGCTTGTACAGACAGTGGTCTTCTCATAACTGTTTTCCTTGAAATACGCTCACTGCCCTAGCCAAGGTCTATTGCCTGCACAGAATGTGCAACCCCAGAGAAAAGCAGTGCAGGGGAGGCTACTTGTCAATGGACTGCAGGCACTTTGTGGCTTGGTCGAAATGGAATCTCAGAGAGACAAGGGCCTTCAGGCCTATACAGCCTCGGTTTTGCTGCAACTTCTGTTCCATGCGTTCCCTTTGTAGTCACAGATCACAGTGAGACCACCTGCTATCTGAGGCAGTCTCACTGACCCCTGAAATCCACTGACTAGCAACTCTTGCAGGTATCAGAATTCTGTTTGCAACTGATTTTTCTACAGTGTCTGCTCTAGGCTAGCCAAAGTTTGTTACTTATGTTCATTGAAAGAAATTTTATTAGTAGTATATAGGAATGTAATGAACTTTTTTTCATGATAAAGATGACTTGTTTCTTTTATGCTCATTCTTATTTTTATTTTTTATATATTTATTTATTTTTCATTAACATTATTAGGGTGACATTGATTAATAAAATCAAATAAGTTTCAAGTGTACAATTCAAGAGTATGTTGTATATATATATTGCATTGTGTGTTCACTTCCAAAAGTTAGATTTCCTTCCATCACTAAGTATTTGACCCCTTTTGCCCCTATCTACCTCCCTCTTACCCCCTGCCCTCTGGTAACCAGTAATCCACATAAGTCTCTGTCATACTGGTTTGTTGCATTCAGTTTTACATACCACATATGAGTGAAATCATTTTGTTTTCAACTTTTAGTGTTCATTTTATTTCATTTAGCATGATTATCTCAAGGTCTATTCATGTTGATGCAACTGGTAGTATTTCTTTTCTTCTTTTCTTCTATTTTATATATGTACTACATCTTCTTTATCTAATCATCTATCATAGGACACTTCAGTTGCTTCCATGTCCTCACCATCATGAATAGCACTGAATAACACCATGAATAAACATCAGGGTGCAAAAATCTTTGTGAATAAATACTTTCAGGTTTTTAGGGGAAATAAATACCCAGGAGAGAGATTGCCAGATTGTATGGTAGTTCAACTCTTAGTTTTTTGAGGAACCCCCATACTATTTTCCATAGCGGTTGCACCAATTTGCAGTCCCACCAGCAGTGTGTGAGGGTTTATTTTTTCTTACAACTTCTCCAACATATGTTTGTTGTTGATTACTTGTCCATTCTAACAGGTGTGAGGTGGTATCTTATTGTGGTTTTGATTTGCATTTCTGTAGTAGGTAGCGAAGTTGAGCAATTTTTCATGTCGGTTGGCCATTTGTATGTCTTTTTGGGAAAAGTGCCTTTAGTATTGTTTGTTTTTTTATTGTTTAGTTGTATGAGTTCTTTGTATATTTTGAATATTAAGCTCTTATCAAAGTGCTGTTTGCCAATATATTCTCTCAGTTGGATGGTTCTCTATTTGCCTTCTTGAAGTTTTCTTTTGCTCTGCAGGAGCATTTTAGTTTGATGTAGTCCAATTTATTTTTCCTTTTTCTTCTCTTGTCTTAAATTTATAAATTCTTTTTAAATCCAAGGTCCATGAATTTAATACATATTTTTCCCCATGCAGTTCATTGTATCAGGTCTTATATTCAGGTTCTTAATCCACTTTGAGTTAATTTTTGTGTGTAGTGATAGACAACACTCTATTTTTTTGTTGTTGTTGGTATATGGATTTTCAGTTTTCCTAGCACCATTTATTGAAGGGGATTTTCTTCCTGTAGTGTACCGCTTTAGCTCTTTTTAAAAAATTTTATATGCCCATATATGCAAGGATTTACTTCTGACCTCTCAATTCTGTTCCATCAGTCTATATGTCTGTTTTTCAGCCAATACCATACTGTTTTGATTATTGTTCCTTTGTAGCATAATTTGAAATTAGGCAGAATGACACCTCCAGTCTTTCCCCCTCCCTCCAGGATGGCTTTGGTATTTAAGGTCTTTTGTGCTACCACACAAACCTGATAATTATTTGTTTTATTTCTTTAAAAAATACTATTAATATTATAATGAGGATTATATTAATCTGCACAATGCTATTGGTATTAAGGTATTTTTAACTATGTTGATTCTTCCAATCCTATAACACTATTTTTCTATTTTTGTGTTTTCTCCAATTTCTTTTAATAGTGTTTTATAGTTTTTAGTGTATAGGTCCTTCACTGTTCTAGTTAGATTTATTACTAGATATTTTATTCTTTTGTTGCAGTTGCAAAAATTTTTTTTCATTTTTTTCTAAAAGTTCATTGCTAATATATATTAACACTATAGGTTTTTTACATTGATTTTGTATCCTGTAACTTTACTGTATTTGTTTATTATTTCTAATTGTTTTTAGTAGAGTTTTTAGGGTTTTCTATATAATCATGTCATTTGCAAAAAGTAACAATTTGACTTCTTCATTCCCTATTTGGATGCTTTTTTTTTCTTGCTTGATTGCTCTTAATAGGACTTCAATACTCTATTGAATAATAGAAATGATAGCAGACAGTCTAGTCATGTTTCTGATCTTAGAGAAAGGGTTTTTATTTTTTCTTTCTTTCTATACCCATTTTTAAAGGTTTTAATTGAAATAGATGCATATCTTATCAAATGCTTTTTCTGCATCTAGTGATAGAATTATATGATTTTTATTCTTTATTTTGCTTTTGTGGTATATCACATTAATCAATTTGCCTATGGTAAACCATCCCTGTGCTCTTGGATTGAAGCCTACTTGATCATAGTGTATAATATTTTTAATATGTTGTTGAATTCAATTTACCAGTATTTTATTTAAGATTTTTGTATTTGTATTCTTGAGAGCCATTGGTCTATAGTTTTCTTTCCTGTGTGTTTTCTTTATTAGGTTCTAATACCAGGTTAATGTTGCCCTCATAAAATAAGTTAGGAAGTATTGTCTCATCTTCAGTTTTTTTGAAAAGTTTGAGAATAGGTATTAAATCTTCTTGAGTGTTTGGTCTTGGATTTATACTTTTTGGTAATTTTTTGACTATTGTATTCATTTTCTTACTGTTTATTGGTCTATTTAGATCTTCCAGTTCTTCCTGAATCAGTCTAGGAAGGTTGTATATTTTTAAGAATGTCTATATTTTTTCTAGGTTATTAAATTTGCTGGCACAAAATCTTTCATAGTATTCTTGTATGATCCCTTGTATTTCTGTGGTATTTTCTCAAATTTTATTCAGCCTTGTTCTCAAGCCCATTTCTCTCTGCACTACAGTTACATTTTATATAATTCTCAAGTCCTTGATGTTCTGTTTTTTAGTTTTAATTCCTCCATTGTTTTGCTATTGTCTTCACATTGGATTATTTCTATGAATCAATCTTTTCATTACTGCTTTTTACCTTTGTTAACTCTATTCTGTTATTTACTTCTATCACTGAAGTTTTTTTTTTCAGATAATGTATTTTTAAATTTTCTAAATTTTTTTTGTAGTTTTTATTTTTCTTCTAAGATTTCTTATATGCTTATCCATTGTAAACATGCTTTTCTTTACATCTTTGGACATATTTATTATAGATATTTAAAAATATTTGTCAATTAGATATACATTAACTACTTTCTTTCTTGAGACTGGCCATATTTTTTTATTTTTTATGTGGAATAATTTTTAGTTTAAACTATGATCCAATGAATATTATTCTGTAGAGACTGCATTATATTATTTGATAATTTTTTCTAAGTTTTAGCAAGCAAATAATTTGGTTAAACTAAAATCAAAAACTTGTTTTCTTTGGTGGTAGTTTAAATCTTTTTAATTTTTACTTTTTCTTCTTTTTTAATTCTGGGTTGTTTGAGTCTCTTTCACACATATGCTTCAGGTTTTAGACAGAGGTTTGAACAGAACTTATAAATAAAATTTGAAGTGTTCCCTTTCAATCACTCAATTGTTTTTACTTGTAGAATTTTATCTTAACATTCTGACATCTCAGATTATACACATTATTCTTTAGCTATTCATGCCAGAGTATATGTTTGTTACTTTTTAAAAATATTAGCCTCTTCACAAACAGTAACCTACATTTAAACTAAAGCAGAACTAAAGCTAACCCATCCATGTCATTTCAAATGGTAGGATTTCATTTTTTGATGGCTAAGTGATATTTCATTGTATCCATGAACCATAATTTATTTCACCAATCATCTGTTGATGGGCATTTATGTTGTTTCTATATCTTAGCTATTGTAAATTGTGCTGCCATGAACATAAGTGGGCATAGATCTTTATGAATTATTATTTTGGGTTTTTTTTTTGGATAAATACCCAGAAGTGCAATTGCTGGGTCTAAAGATATATCCATTTTAATTTTTTGAGAAACCTCCATACTTTTTTCCATAGTAGCTCTACCAATTTGCAATCCCACAAACAATGTATGAGGGTTCCTTTTTCTCCACATCCTCACCAACACATGTTTTTTGATTTATTGACGATAACTATTTTAACAGGTGTAAAGTGGTATCTCATTGTGGTTTTAATTTGCATTTCTCTGATAATTAGCGACATTGAGCATATTTTCATATGTCTGTTAGCCATCTCTATTTTCTCTTTGGAAAAATATCTGTTCAGGTCTTCTACTCATTTTTAAATTGGATTGTTTGTTTTTGTTGTTGTTGTTATTGATGAGTTGTATAAGTTCTTTATAAATTTTGGATATAAACTCCTTATCAGATGTGTCAGCGAATATCTTCTCCCAGAGTCATTGTCTTTTCTTTGATGGTTTTTTTCTGTTGTTGTACATTTTTTTTTAGTTTGATAAAGTCTCCTTTGTTTATTATTATTTTTTTTTGTTTTCCTTGCCTGAGGAGATATATCTGAAAAGAAATTTCTGCTAGTAATATCAGACAGTTTATTGCCTATGTTTTCTTCTAGAAGTTTCATGGTTTTGGATTTTACATTTAAGTCTTTAATTCATTTTGATTCTACCCTTGTATATGGTGTAAGAAGGTGGACCAGCAGCTGCTGCTGCTGCTGTTTCTCACCCCCCCCTTCTTCTTCTTCTTCTTCTTCTTCTTCTTCTTCTTGCATGTATCTGTCCAATTTTCACAACACCATTTATTGAAAAGACTGTATTCACCCCACTGTATATTCTTACTTCTTTTGTCATATATTAAGTGAACATATAGGTGTGGATCAGTATATCTGTTTTTATGCCAGTACCATGCTGTTTTGATTATTTTAGCCTTGTAGTATAGTTTGATATCAGGTAGTGCAATGTCTCCAACTTTGTTTTTTTTTTTTACAAAATTTTCATGGATATTGGGTTTTTTTTATGGCTCCATATAAATTTTAGGATTATTTGTTCCAGTTCTCTGAAAAATGAAATTGGTATTTTGATAGGGCTTGCACTGAATCTATAGATTGCTTTGGGTAGTATGAACATTTTAACAATGTTAAGTCTTTCTATCTATGAATCCAGTATATGCTTCCATTCACTTGTGTCTTCTTCAATTTTTTTTAATGACTTATAATTTTATGAAAACAGGTCTTTTATCTTCTTGGTTAATATGATTTCCAGATTTTATAGTTTTTGACACAATTGTAATTGGTATTTTCTTAATTTATCTTTCTGAAAGTTCATCATTGGTATATAAAAATGCCACTGTATGATGTTAACTATAGGTTTGTCATATATGGCTTTTCTTTCATTGAGGTATGTTCCCTTTATTCCTACTTTGCTGAGAGGTTTTATCATAAATGGATGCTAGATTTTGTCAAATGCTTTTTCTGCATCTATTGATATGATCATAAGGTTTTTATCTTTTGATTTGTCAATGCAGTATATCACATTAATTGATTTGTGAATATTATACCAACCTTGCATCCCAAGAATAAATCCTACTTGATTCATGTATGATATTTTTAATGTAATGTTGATTTGGTTTGCTAGTATTTTGTTGAAGATTTTTGCATCAATGTTCATAAGAGATATAGGCCTATAATTTTCTTTTTTGTAATGTCTTTGTCTGGTTTTGGAATCAAGGTAATAGTTACCTCATAAAGGAGTTAGGGAGCTTTCCTTCTCTTGAATTTTTAAAATAGTTTGAGGTGAATAGGTGAAAATTCTTCTTTGACTGTTCGGTAAAATTCACTAATGAAGCCATCTGGTTCAGGACTTTTGTTTTTTGCAAGGGTTTTGATTACTGATTATATTTCATTGGTGGTAATCATTGGTTCAGATTTTCTGTTTCTTTTTGACTTAGTCTTGGTAAATTGTATGTTTCTAGGAATGTGTCTATTTCTTCCAAATTGTCCAATTTGTTGGCATAAAATCACTCATAATACTTTCTTGTGATCCTTTGTATTTCTGTGGAGTCCATGGATATTTCTCCTCTTTCATTTCTGATTTTATTTGTTTAAGTCCTCTCCCTTTTTCTTTCATGAATCTGTGTAAGGGTTTATCAATTTTGATCATCTTTTCAAAGAAAAAGCTCTTGGTTTTATTAATCCTTTGTACTGTTTTTCTAGAGTCTATTTCATTTGTTTGGCTCTGATCTTTATTATTTCATTTCTTCTATTCACTTTGGGCTATTTTGCTCTCTTTTTTCTATTTCTTTTAAGTGTAAGTTTGAATTATTTATTTGAGCCTTTTCTTGTTTCATGGAGTAGGGCTGTATTGCTATGAATTTCCCTCTTAGAGCTGCTTTCATTGTGTACCAAAGATCATGAGTCGTGTTTTCATTTTCATTTGTCTCTAGGTATCTCTTGATATCTTCTTTGAGCTCATTAATAACCTGTTTGTAGTTTAGTAGCATGTTATTCAGCCTCTGTGTGTTTTTGTATTTTTCTGTTTTTTTCTTGTATTTGATATCTAGTGTCATATCATTGTGATCAGAGAAGACGGTTGATATTATTTCCATCTTCTTAAATTTATTCAGACTTGTTTTGTGTCTAACATGTGATCTATCCTTGAAAATGTTCCATGTACGCCTGACAAGGATGCATATTTTGCTGCTTTAGAGTAAAATGCTCTGAAAATATTTATTAAATCCATCTCTTTTAGTGTGTCTTTTAGGTTTATTATTTCCTTGCTGATTCTTTGCCCGGAAGATCTGTCCATTGGTGTCAAGTGGGTGTTAAAGTCTTCTACTATGAGTGCATTACTATTGGTCTCTTATTTTATGTCAGTCAATAATTGCTTTATGTATGTAGGTGCTCCTATGTTGCATGCATATATGTTTATTAGGTTTAATTCCTCTTGATTTATCAATCCCTTTGTCATTATATAATGCCATTTTATGTCTCTTGGATTAGCCTTTGTTTTAAAATATATTTCATATCATATAAGTGTCAATATCTTGGCTTTTTCTTTCTTTTTAATTTCAGTTTGCATGAAATATCTTTTTTCATTCGTTTACTTTCAGGTTGTGAGTGCCATTTGATCTAAAGTGGGTCTCTTATAGACAGGATATTCATGGATCTTGTTTTCTTATTCATTTGGTTACTCTATATCTTTTGATTAGAGCATTTAATCCATTTACATTTAAAATGATTACTGATAGAAACATTGTTACTGCCATTTTATTATTTGTATTTGTTATTTCTATTTTCTTTTTTACCCCTTCTCTTTTTACAGAAGTCCCTTTAACATTTCTTGTAATACTGGCTTGTTGGTGATGAATTCCTTAAGCATTTATCTGTCTCAGAAGCTCTTTATCTCACCTTACATTTTAATCAAAAGCCTTGCTGGGTAGCATATTTGTGATTGTAGATTCTTGTTTTTTATAATTTTGAGTATTTTTTACCATTCCCTTCCAGTCTGCAAAGTTGTATTGAAAAATCAGCTGACATTCTTATGGGGGAACTATTGTAAGTACCTAGACGACTTCTCTTGCTGCTTTTAAGATTCTCTCTTTGTCTTTGACCTTTGGCATTTTAATTATGATGTATCTTGGTGTAGATTTGTTTGAATTCTTTTTGTTTGGGATTCTTTGTGCTTCCTGCACTTGTATATCTAGTTCCTTTGCCAAGTTAGAGAAGTTTACTGTCATTATTTCTTCAAGTAGATTCTCAATACCTTGCTTTCTCTTTTCTTTTTTGGATACTATGATACCAATAATTTTACACTTCATGTTGTCTCAGAGATCTTTTACACTATCCTCATTGTTTTTTAATATAAATTTGTTTTTCATTTTGTCATTCTGATTGGGTGTTTTCTGAAATCTTGTGTTCCAATTTCTGATTCAATTTTTTGCTTCATCCAATCTACTGTTGAATTCTTCTAGCATTTTTCATTTCAGATATTGTATTTTTCATTTCTCTCTGGTTTCTATGTCCTTTTTGTATGCTTACTATCTCTCTGTTGTTGTTAGTGTGTTATCTACTCTCCCCCTAAGTTCTTTGAGCATCCTTATAACCATTATTTTGAACTCTGTCTCTTAGATTGCTTGCCTCTATTTTATTTAGCTTATTTTCTGGAGTTTTCGCATGTTTCTTTCCTTTCTCATTTTATTAGCCTTTCTGTGTTCATCTATTAGTCAGGAATATTTGTTTTGTCTCAGCATTGGCAAGATGGTCTGTTGTGGAAGGTGTTCTGTGTGGCCCAGTGGTGCACTCTTTCTGATCCCGTATGCCGGGGGCTCGAGACATGATCTTTGTTTGGATTGTATGTGATCTTCAGTTGTTGCCATAAATTTATTGTTGTTAGTAGATCAGTAGTTAAAATTAACACTCAATATGACTAATTTGGTGAATTGGCTACACCCACAGGCTAAGAGTTGCTCTGTAGGAGCTGACCCTATAGAGTAGGATTTGCCTTAGCTGGCTTGTGTACTTGTTGCAATGACTTTTTGTGTGTACCATTAATGAAGACAGTCAGGAGTTGCTCTGTTGTGGTCTGGTGCCAGCCTCCAGATGTGTTAGTTTTGTGGTCCCTTTGGAAGTGGCCCCCTGTAGGTCAAGGTCTGCCACTGCTTTTAATTGCTCAGGGATACTCAGTGAGAACTACAAAGCAATCTGCAGATGGTTGTTGCCTATGCTGGATCTATAGGTAAGGGTAAGAGACAATGCTGTTGGCAGCAGTCGGTTATCCAGTGTTCCTGACCTGGGGCAGTTTAGCAGAGGGACCAGTCTTCCTCAAGATCTGTCATTGCCTGTCAGTTACCTGTAAGTCTCTGAAACTGGATGAGCCTCTGAGTGATATGCATGTTGTTTTGTGCAGGGATCTCAGGAGTCTCCTGTGTCTGTTGAGTAAATTTTCCCCTGCCACTGCAGTGTCAGTTTATGTGCCAGTGCTGTCTCTGTGGCTTCTTGTGCCAGTTTTCACTCATAGCAAGGTCAGCTGCTGCCCACTTTAGGCCTGAATGTGCTACCTCAAGGCAGGGGCAGCTGCCTATCAACTTACAACAGGCACGTTGTGTATTGGGTGAGGTGAGAGCTCAAGGAGTCAAGGACCATCTGGCCAATACAGACCCTTGCAATTCCCTCAAGAGGATTGCATCTCATACAGGTATCAGTAGTCTATCCACTACTGTTTTCCTTGAAATGCTCTCACTATGCTAGCTAAGGTCTGTTGCCTCCTCTAACTGCACAACTCCAGAGACAATTAGGGCATGAGTAGCTGCTATCAATGGCTATAGGCACTTTGTTGCTTAGGTCAAGCCAGATCTCAGGGAGTCAAGGGCCATTAGGCCAATACAGCCTCAGTTTTGCTGCAACCTATGTGCCTAGGAATTCCTGCTGTACTCACAGATCACTGTGAGACCAACTACCATCTGGGGTGGTCCCACAGACTCCTGTGCTCCCCAGACACAATATTACAACTCTTGCAGGTAGCAGAGGTCTGCCTGCTACTGTTTCCCTTGTAGTGCCTGCCCTGTACTAGCCAGTTTGTTGCATGTGTGGATTGAGAGACCTGGCTGAAATGGGCAGGACTGTGGCAGTTCACTGTCAATGGGTCGCTTAGGGCAATTTGTGGGTAGAGTGTGGCAGGGTCTCAGATAGACAATGGCAGTCAGATCAATACAGCCTTAATCTTGCTGCTACTTTGGTAACCATTCAGGTGTTCTGGCATTATTCCCAGATCACAGCAAAACCAGCTGCTGTCTGGGACTAGCCTACAGAATCCTGTGATCCACACAAGTTCATGCTGGCAGCAGTGATCTGCCTGACTCTATTCAGAAATGCAGCTCACAGAGCTGGTCTCCCCCTAGGAATGCTTCACCCTGAATTTTAGTAGGTCTTGGCAGCCATCCAGCAACAAAATCCATGGGCAATCTGCAGGATGGGTGGGGCAGACTGATCCCCTCTGACCAGTGTTTCTTAATGGCTCTGTGGGAGGGATTTACACAGTCAAGTTGGCCTGGTCTATACATTGCCCAGTAGGGTGCCTGGACTAAGGCACAATAGTGGCTGCCCTTTCGGTCCTCTTTTTGGCTCCAGGTAATGCAGACTTTCTCAGCATTAATCCCCCACAAGCCTCTGACCCATCACCAGTGTCTTGGATAGTGTCCACAGGTCAGAAAGCCTGTGTGCAGATCCTTCAAAGGAGCATGTAGGATTTCAGTCTTCTTCCTCCTCAACCAGATGGCAAGACTCCCCTCTGGTTTTTACAGTCAGAGTTATTGGAATTTTCTCTTTCTGGGCTGGTATCCTGAGCTGGGGAGCCCCAAATGAGACCAAGACACCCCTCTTATTTGGAAGAGCATCTTCAGCCTCACTCTCCTTCCTGATGATTCTTCACTACCCACGGGTGCAGGTCCAGTCT
The DNA here is from genome assembly GCA_004027375.1 of Macroglossus sobrinus. Taxonomy (NCBI): domain Eukaryota; kingdom Metazoa; phylum Chordata; class Mammalia; order Chiroptera; family Pteropodidae; genus Macroglossus; species Macroglossus sobrinus. The sequence goes on along the minus strand of PVKZ01002729.1, from coordinate 85,433 downwards.
GATTTGTGACATGAATCCTCCTACCAGCTTTGAGGTGGCTTCTTTATATTATTAGATGTACATGTTATGATCAGCTTGGACTTCAGGTGATTATCTATGTTGATTATTTTATAATTTGCTTGTAATTTCAATGTGGACCTGATAGGGCAAGCTTTTACTTAGTCTGCCATCTTCCTTCCTTCTGTATACATATATATATATATATATATATATATATATATACACACACACACACACACACAAAATTAATAAACCTTTAACTAGACTAATTAAGAAAAAAGAGGACCCGCATGAAAAATCAGAAATGAAAAAAAAAGTAACAACTGACACCACTGAAGTAGAAAGAATTATAAGAAAATACTAGAAACAATTATATGTCTACTCTTGGATAATCTGAAAAAAAAAATGGATACATTCCTAGGAACATAATCTTCCAAGACTGAATAAAGAATAAGCAGGAAAAAAAAAGATCAATTACTAGTAACAAAATCAAATTAGTTATTTACAAAACTCTCAACAAATACAAGCCTTGGACCAAATATCTACATGGGTAAATTTTACTAAACATTCAAAGAAGAATTAACATCTACACTTCTTAAATTAGTCTAAAAACCTCAAGAGGAGGGATGGCTCCCAATCTCCTTCTAAAAGGCTATTATTATTATGATTGCAAAATCAAAGATATTACAAAAAAGTATATAGATTGATATCTCTTATGAAAATAAGTGCAAAAATCCTTAACAAAATATTAACAAACCAAATTCAGCAATGCATTAAGATCATACACCGTGTTCAAGTTGGATTGATTTCTGGGATATAAAGGTGGTTCAATATTTACAAACCAGTTACCATAATACACCAAATAAACAAAATGAAGAATAAAAATTTTATAATATCAATAAATACAGAAAAAATTTTTGATAAAATATAATATCTATTTATGATAAAAAACTTCAGCAACGTGGAAATAGAGAGAACATACCTCAACATAATAAAGACCATATATGACAAACCCACAGCTCACATCATGCTCAACAGGGAAAAGTTAAAAACATTTTCCTTAAGACATGAACAAGAAAGAATGTCCAGTTTCACTACTTTTATTTAACATAGCATTGGAAATTCCATTCATAGAAATCAGAAAAGAAAAATAAAAGAAAAACATTCAGATTGGTAAGAAGTAAAACTGTCATTATTTGCAGATGGCATAATATTAAATATAGAGAAACTCAAGAATTTCAGCAAAAAACTCATAACTGATAAATGAATTCAGTAAAGTAGCCAGATGCAAAATTAATATTTAGAATCAGTTGCATTTTTCATATACTAATACCAAACTATTAGAAAGAGAAATTAAGAGAACAATCCCATTTATAATTGTATCAAAAACAAAAAATAATAAGAAATAAATTTAAATGAGGTAAAACTCCTGTAATCATCATAAGACATTGAAGAAAGAAATTGAACACAATACTAATAAACAGAAGCATATATTATGCTCATTAATAGGAAGAATTAACATCATTAAAATGTGAATATTACAGATTTAATGCAATTACTCTCAATCTATAGATTTAACTCAATTTCTATCACAACACCAATGACTTTTTTTACAGAAGTAGAATATACAATTTTAAAACCTTAGGAAACCACAAAAGTAATCTTGAATAGTAATCTTGAGAAATAAGAAACAAATTTGAATGAATTGTGCTAACTGATATCAAAATATACTACAAGGCTGTAGTAATCAAAACATAATACTGGCATAAAAACAGACATTTAAATCAATAAAATGGAATAAAAACACAGAAATAAACCCACACCTATGTGGTCCTTTAAGCTATGACAAAGAATGAAAGAATATACAATGTAGTAAAGACAGTCTATTCAATAAATGATGTTGAAAAATCTAGATGAATACATGGGGAAAAAAAAAGACCTGAAACCATAGAACTCCTAGAAGAAAACATAGACAGTATACTCTGACATTGCTCTTAGTAATATTTGTTTCTAATATGATGCTTTGGGCAAGCAAAACAAAAGAAAAAGTAAAGAAATGGGACTACAACAGATGAAACATTTTTTTTTGCACAGCAAAGATAACCATCAATGAAATGAAAAAAAAAAAAACAATCTACTAAATGGGATAAGCTTTTCAACAATTATATATGTGATAATGGTTAATATAAAAATTTATAAAGAGCTCATAACTCAACATCAAATTCTTCCCAACAATCCAATTCAAAATAGCAGAAGACCTGAATAGATATTTCTCCAAAGAGGAAATAAAGATGACCAATAAACATAGGGAAATATGCTCAAGATTACTAATCGTCAGAAAAATGCAAATTTCTAAACCACAATGAGATTTCACCACACCTGTCAGAATGGCTATTATCAATAAATAAATAAATGTTGGTTAAGTTGTGCAGTAAATGGGACCTTCATGTATAATTATAAATTCTTGCAGCCTCTTTGGAAAACAATTTGGAGGTTCCCCAAATAATTAAAAATAGAACTACATTATGACCTAGCAATTCTATTTTTGGGTATTTATTCAAAGAAATCCAAAACACTAATTCAAAAACATATATGTATTTCTATGTTCACTGTGGCACTATGTACAATAGCCAAGATGTGGAAATAACTTAAGTATCTATCAATAGATGACAATAAAAAAAAATTGCTACAGCTCTTTAAGAAAGCAGCCTGAAGTTTCTCTGAAAATGGTTTTCTTTTCATTTAACCCAGAAAACCCCACATAATAATGCAATTGAAGAGATTAAATCTTAGTTTTTAAGATTTGTGAAACTGGCCAGGCCATCAAGAGTATGCATATATGAAAAGCCAATAAGTATCTGAAGGATGTTACTTTACAGAAGCAATATGTGCATGTTGTTGTTACAATGATGGAGTGGGTCAGTGTTGCTGGGCCAAACAATGGGGCTGGATATAGGGTTGCTGGTCCTCCAAAAGTGCTGAACTTTTGCTGCATGTGTCTAAAAATGCAAAGAGTAATACTGAACTTAATGATTTAGATGTAAATTTTCTGGTCATTAAGCACATCCAGATGAACAAAGCTCTCAAGATGTGGCGCTGAACTTACAAAATTCATGGGTGGATTACCCTACATGAGCTCTCCCTGCCACATTGAGATGATCCTTACTGAAAAAACGCAGATTGTTCCTAAACCAGTACAGGAGGATGCAAAAAAGAAAAAAATATCCCCCTAAAACAGAAGAAACAAAAATGTATGGCCTGGGAGTAAATTCAGCATCAGTAAAAGGGGAGCCAAATACATGATGATGGAAAAAAATTTAACTTTGGGTGATGAATACACAAAGCAATATGTTTATGACATATTACTGAATTGTACACTTGAAACTTATAAACCAATGTCACTCCAATAAATTTAATTTTAAAAAAGGATATGGTACATATACAGAGTGCAATATTACTTAGCCATAAAAAATAAATTCTTACCAATGATGGCAACATAAATGGACCTAGAGGATATAATACTAAGTAAAATAAGTCAGATAGAGAAATAAAAATACTATATGATCACACTTACATGTGGAATTTAAAAAATAACATAAGCCAAAAGCAAACAAAACAGAAATATACTCAGAGATACTGAAAACAAACTGATGGTTATCAGATTGAAGAAGGATTGGGAACCTGAGTGAAAAAGGTTCAGAGATTAAGAAGTACAAATTGATAGTTACAAAACAGTCATGGGATATAAAGTATAACATAGAAAATATAGTCAATAATATTGTAATAACTATATATAGTGTCAGATGGGTACTAGACTAATTATGAAGTCACTTTATGAATGATGTGTCTAACTACTATGTGCTATGCCTGAAATTAACATAAAGTAATATTGAATGTCAGCTATTATAAAAAAAATTAAAGAAAAGAAAAAGAAAAATATTTTACTCATTCATTAACAAATATTTATTAACCTCAGGTCATATCTTGTAGATGAAGCTAAAACTTTAGCAACATTCCCCATGTAGATGAGAAAGAAATATGTAAAAGAAAAATCATAAATACATTTACAATTTTGATACATGTTAAAGAGAAAAAGTAAAATATTAATGACAATTTTTACAGAGGTTTTCTTCTGGTCGAGACTCAGCATAACAATGTAATGCAAGTCTCTGAATTGAGCCATATAAGATTATATTTATCTTAAACTTCCCTGTTATTTAAACTAATAGATTTTTTTAATGCTAAATTATACTATGCTTTTTCACTTGATATATCACAGGGATTTTTAAAAATAATATTCTTAATATTTCTTCTTTTCTCTTTCCATTTCCAGTTCTATCATTTATATGCAGAGTATGTTTTGTGTATTGGTTGGATTCACCATAGAAACAGAACCAAGAAAATATATACAATATATTATATTATATACAAAATATATACAATAATTTATCTATCTATCTATCTATCTATCTATCTATCTATCTATTTATTTATTTATTTATTTATTTATTTATTTATTTATTTATTTATTATATGGAATTGGTTTATGTAATTATGGAGTCTGAGAAATCCCAATATCTTCAGCTGGCAAGCTGGAGAACAAAGAGAGCCAATGGTATAGTTTAGTCTAAGTCCAAAGGCCTGAGAATCAGAAAAGTTGATGGCATAAATTTTAGTCTAAGTCTAAATCTAAAGTCAAGAGAAGATTAAGCTTGAAGACAGCCAAGCAGAGAAAGAGGTGGGGTGGGGAGGAGAGAGAGAAGAGAGAAGGTTCCCACTTAGCCTTTTTGTTCTATTTAGGCCTTCTGTGGATTTTCCATATAGGAGAAAGGGGATTAATCTTTTTTTCGTTGTTTTTTTTTTTTTCAGTCTATTGACTTGTATGATAACCTCATCCAGAAACATCCTCACAGACAAACCCAGAATGATATATAACCAAATATTTGGGTATTCCATGGCCTAGCCAAGTTGATACATAAAATTAACCATGATTTTCCGTTAGTTTTTGTATTGCACAATAATATTGAAGCTTACGCATCTTGTAACAGCTGCTTTCATTAAATCAAATGCACAAATTTCTTTTTCATGCAGAAATGTTTTCTGATATTATGTATTAGAAATTTTGTTTTATTTTATCTTTTTTGAAATTCTATATTTTTAGATTTTGAACTCCAAATTTGATATACATTCTCTTCTGTTTCTTCACTTAATATCTCTCTCTTTTACTTTAATAAAATACAATATATATGCAACAGCATATTTATTTTTTCTCTTCCTCAATCTGGGATAGAGAGAAAAGTGGTGAAAATAAAGATTCTTGACAGCTTTTGTCTCACAGAATTCTAAAGAATGTAAATATAGAAATTAGAATTGATTTCTTATAGCAATTGCTAGAAAATATAATTGAAGTCTATGTTTTGTATTGTGCATATGGCATATTTGGGATATGGTTACTACGAAAAAGCCAATTTTAGAGTAGTGCGGTTCTGGTGATTTGGGGATGAAGTCAGTGGAGGTGTACATTGTATTTACAGATAGAACTTTCCTAGAGACAAAGAGTTTCAATTTCAATTTTGTTAGTATACTTTTTCTGAATATGGAATTAAAAGATATCCAGAGCTATTTCTTTGTTTTCACAAATAAACCATATTGTGATACTGAAATATGTTTCATACTATATTTATTGAAAACCTGAGTTTAAATTTTAGTAAAAAAGAATGACTATTTCTCTGCCTGAAAAGTTTCTTCAAGTACACGAGAATGAGATGAGAGCCAGCTTCTGAGTTCACATTTGTCAATAAATGATTCTAGAGATGTGACTGATTACAGTAATATTTAGATTTATTTGAACAGATATTTTCAGAGATGTTCAGTATCAAGGCTGAGGACTTGGCTAGCACCCTATGGAGAAACTTTTGTTTAGAAAGATGCCCTGAGCAAACCAAATATCTAAGAAACACAGGAATTCAGCAGCTATTAGAACTGTTGTACACATTTGAAAATTGCTGAAAGTGGTAGTATCTTCTTTTGATAGCCTCTGAAAATGATATAAATTGAAAGAAAAAACCTCTGAGTCAGGAATAATTTCATTCGGGAGTTTCTGCTGCAATGAGGGCAAATGCTGAGAACTGCTAACAGAAACGTCTCTGCTAGAAACCACTGATTACAGCAGAGTCAATTGGAAGAAGACCTCATTGCCAGGTGTTTTTAATTCTTTTCGACATTATTTTGTGAGTTATTCATAACTCAGAGGGAGGGGAGAGTCAGTGAGTTGGTTTCATATTATCTCAACAAGGGGGAAGATTAACAGTTTCCAAAAAACTTGAAGGTCTAGAAACTATGTTGGCAGAGTCTAGCATAGAAAGCTTGACTTTTAACCTTATCTCAAATACAGGTAGGACGACACTGAAGATAAATGTAGGACAGACACTTAATCAGTTTTTCTCTAATGCTACAGCCTCTTATTTGTCTTGGGTCAAACCATTAGAGAATTGCAGAAAAGATTGGGGATTATTTGGTTTCTAGGATCTTATCTACAAGTTTTTAACCCTATTCTTTACTCCTGAGGCAGATACTTAAATTAAAATCTTTTCATCTCTAGGAATCTAAGAAAAAGTAGAGCATCATTTTTGTTATCACCACCTAAAAACGACACAACTTTCTTTGTTCTCAAATCTGCTCTTTGTTGCAGCTCTTCAAAGTGCCCATCCCTCACGCTCCATTTCTATGCACCTCTCCTTAGTGAAGAAAATACATCTTCATTATTCAGATGAACGTAAAGTAAAAGAAAGAACTTTGTTTCTTCTTTTGCAATGATAAAGCAAGTCTTTGTCTTGGTGAAGCCCAAGGAAGAAAAGGCCTTCTCCCTCACATAAAAGATCTCGGAAAAGAAAGCTTTGCATTACCTCTTGTGATATTGGTTTTCCACATTCACTTCTTCCTTTTTAAATTAAATTTATTGGGGCTATATTGATTAATAGAATTACATAGGTTTCAAATGTACAATTCAGCGATACATCGTATGTATATTGCATTGTGTGTTCACCACCCAAAGTCAAATTTCCTTCCATCACTGTAGATTTGACCACCTTTATCTATCACTTATTTTTTCTTAATTTAAACAGTCTTCAGCTTCTAATGAGCTACCAGGCAACCTGGGACTAATTGCCAACTAATTGTCAATGCCAGTTTTTTTCCTGTTTCCTCTTTCTCCTATTGGACCTGTGAGATTTAGGATCCATGGTATGTTCATCTTCTTTACTCATTGAAAGAAGAAGTAGAACTGTGCCAAAGCTAATGTTACTATAATGGCTCCCTGGAGTTTTGAAACGTATAAATATAAACCAGCATGTTGGAGCCATAACTAATAAGAGACAAAACAAAAGTTTTTTAGTGATACTTTGGGAGATACTCAGAATTCACAGCAGAGGTAGCAGGAATAAAGTTTTGGACATTGAGATGTCAGTAGTAGAAAGAAATGCAATTGCAATGATTGTAGTTATATTAATTTTTGAATCTCGTTTGATTAAAAGACTTTTGGATTTCATTGAATTCTAATAGCTGTGTGTTAGAGAACATAGTAAATAGTCTTTTTGAGTTATTTTCTATGGGAAATTGAGTGAAGATAGTGTTTAGATGTACTAATAGAGAAGTGCCAGTCACCAATGACAATTTTAGAAATGTTCTAATTATCCTATGAGCCTTAGTCTACTTGAAAGGAGAGAATGTGAGGAGAGAAAGACACAAATATAAATGGTAGCTTGAAAAAGTAGAAAATAGTGTAGGGTTTAATGGGAAATAAAAAAATAAAATAAAATAAATAAAATAAAATAAAATAAAATAAAATAAAAATAAAAATAAAATGGGTATCACCAACTGAACTGTAACAGGCTTCAAGCAAATGCCAAAAATCATGCTCCCCAGAACTCATGGGACTGACTCCCATATCTGAAAGACTAATTACTTTAGGAAGTCTTCCATGTATAATTGAGAAAGGGCAGAAACTTAAAACTTTTTGTCAAGGATGCAATTTGACATTTAGTTTATTCAACTTCCATTCTTGAATGTCACATTAAACTATTCTCTGGTGACAACAGTATATTTAAAAAGTATACAATATATTTAAAGGGCTGAAAAAACTGAGCGTGTACCTGAGATACCTTTCTTTACAGACCTTCTGATCTCTTTAGACTTCACTATCCTAACATTCTGTGGACAAATTATCTACTGCATAAGCCTCAGAGATAGGAAATGAAGAGGTAAGTAAATACTCCCCAGAGAAAATCTTGGTGGTGTTTGTTCTGTTAGCCACCAATTGATATGTAAAGTATTGTGAAGAGTCAGAGTAATAATAATAAATAAAGCAATAGCAGGGCATTCATAACTTTCAACTGCCCTCTATCAAGTCTGTCAAATACATTGTGTATTTAGGTAAAAGGATGACCTAAGTCACAATATTATTGTCACAAACATATGCACAAGTAGAAGTTTTGTCTATATATTAATCCAGTCATCTTGTGAAAATAATATAATAGGCTTTACAAATAAAAAATAAAACCTTAGGCAGAGATATGCTTAAAATATATTCAAAAGGAAACTGAATAAAAACTAGTACCTATTTTCTGAAAATTAATATATATAGCAAAAGCTGATATTTATTAAAAGTTTATAATGTATAATGCTCTGCTACATGCTTTAATTTTCATAAGAAACTTGGAAGAGGAAAAAAACTGAAACATAGAGAATTACACAAATAATAGGTGACAGAGCTAAGGTTACACAGAAAGTTTTCAGATATATTCACTCTTTGATTGCTATTTAAAGAAGTCAGTGTGAAAAAATTAGCTAGACTTATACCTCTTAATCCCCTCTCCACTTTACCATCCCTTCCAGCTTCCAATATGACAACCATCAAAATGCTCTTTGTGTCTATAAACTTGTTTCTATTGTTTACCTTGTTCTCTAGATTTCACATATGGCATTTATATTTCTCTGTCTTACTCCACTCAGCACAATACCCTCTAAGTCCATTCCATAGTCATGGGGATATAGAGTATAGCATGGGGAATAGAGTCAGTAGTATTGAAATAATTATGTGTAGTGTCAGATGTGTACCAGATTTATCAGGGTCATCACTTCATAAGTTATATAAAGGTCTAATCACTGTATTATGTACCTGAAATTAATATAATATTGTATGCGAACTATAATTGAAAAATATGTACAACTTTATTTATTTATTTATTTAGTAATATTTTTAGGTGAAGCAACATTTGGTTGACCTTATATATTGCAAGGGCCTTGTCAGTTTACAATCCCTTATTTTTTTTATTTTTATTTTTTATGCCTTCAGCACCTGGTCTTTCTAGGTGGCCTTCCATCCAAGTACTAACCAGGCCTGACCCTGCTTAGCTTCTGAGATTAGACGGGATCAGAAAATTTTTAAAACTGCAAAAAAATTATCTAAACTTAAAAACTATAAGAGATGCAGAAATATTACTGAACACAGATATAATTAGAGTTTTTTAAAAACAATTCCATAAATTGATATAATTGATAGAGTATTTCTTATTGATATTAGTTTTCCCCCTTTTTTTATTTATTGTTTCTCAATCCATAGTGAAACTGACTATGGATCTTTTAGGGTAAACGATTTATTTATTTTTATTTTCTGTAGGTTAATCTCAGGGATCTAGTCAACCAAGTTAATTTTTCTGTGCCAGAGTTCTTGCTGCTGGGATTCTCCTACCTTGGAACAATCTAGACCATTTTCTTTGCTATTTTTCTCTGCTTATATATGATTATCCTGAATGGGAACATCACTATTGTCACATTAATCTACCTAAATATTAGCCACCACATATCAACTTCTTCCTGAGAAATTTGTCCACCTCTGAGACATGCTACACTTTCATAGTCCTGCCCAAGATACTCATCAATCTGTTGTCTCTGCTAAGAACAATTTCATGAATTAACTGTGCTATTCTTATGCTCTCTTTCCTTGGTTTTGCTGTCATTAATTGCCTGCCACTGAGGTCATGGGTTATGACCACTATATTGCCATTTGTCATTCACTTCAATAACCTATCCTTATGAGTTGACAGGTATGTAGACAACTGGCAGCTACTTGTGCTGTGGTTCATTTTATTTTCTTATTGATGGGTTTCCTCTTAGCCTTTGAACTTCCTTTCTATGGCCCCAAGAAGATCAACCACTATTTCTGTGACATCTCACCAGTTATCCAATTTGCCTGTACTGATACCTCTATCAGTGAACTGGCTATCTTCATTGGTAGAGTTCTAGCATTCATAGTTCCCTTGATTTTTATTTGTATCTTTTACATCTTTATTGTTCAACTATCCTGAGAATCTCATCAGCTGAAGGCAAGTGAAAAGCTTTCTCTACTTGTGCCTTCAATCTAACTGTAGTTGCTGTCTACTATGGCTGTGCTTCCTTTTTGCCTCCTGTGACTGTCATCCAAATAAATATTCATCTGGCAAGGATAGGCTTGTGACAGTGATCTACTGTTGTTAAATCCCATGGTATATAGCCTCAGGAACAAAGATGTTCAGACGGCCATTAGGAGAGTGATTGGCAGGGAAGGATTTTATTGTAAGGTTCTATAATGAGAATACTTCACATCAACTAAAATGCCCTTTCTGAGGACATAGGGAAAAATATAATGTTGATGATACTGTTGTCTTTTACTTAATGGCACTTTATAGCTGTATAATGCAAGTTACTCCATAGTATTATTTTGTTGAGTTTTGCTGGAGTGCAGTTTTAAACTTGGGTTAATTGTTAATCAGGTCCAAGTATCAAATACTCTTAAACTTGTACAAATAGGTATTTTGATTTTTTTAATACTTAATTAAGAATGATTTCAATCTTTTCCATGAAGAATAAGTAACCTATTGTCAATAGTAATTCAGTATAAAAGATTCAGCTATCAAAAATTCTTGTTGATTTAATATCTTGGCAGGGCTCTTTTAAAAAATGGGGAAAATTAAATAAATCTAATTAAGAATTATTAATATAACCATGAGCTACCAGTGTTGGAAAGGACCCTGGCTATCATTGACAATTATTGTGTCATTGCAAGAGACTCACCTGCAATATTACAGCCTCTGACTGCTCAATAGAAAGACATATAACTGGTAAACATCTCTAAGTGTTCTAAGGTTTTACCTTGTATCTAATATTTGACTTATAATAGCAATTCAAATATTTAAAGATGAATAATGTATGTTTTTATTAAAACAAAGAAAATTGTATAATGAATTAGATTATTATAAAAATAATAATTAACTACCTCTATGGACACTCAAAACTATTTAGTAAATATTTGCTACAAATTTTCTTAAAAATTAACCTATTTTATACAGACGCTATTGCACATATGCTTAAAACAATTAGCTACTCTCTTCTTCATAAACTTCTTTCACTTTTCAAGCACAATGCTAATCTGATGATACAATATCATATGTAAAGAAAAACATAAGATATCAAACTGAAGTACCCTTTTCCTTGTCATTGAACTTACAAATGTACTTGCACTACAATTATTCTATTTTTTCTCCTGTTATAGTAGAAGTAGTCAGTCCTCTTTAGCTTTTTAAAATATCATTTTCTTTTCATAGTCTCTGAATTTTGTATTTTTGTTTTTTATTAGTGCTTCCCTGTCCCTCTCCATGTGATCAAATGTGTGTGTGTATGTATGTGTGTATTCTCCTACAACATGTATTGAGGATCCACCATTCTGTGAATAAAAAAAAAAATGACCGTGTTTCTGTTTTATCAGATTGGACACTTTTAGACTTGTTATACCAAACCACATATATCCTCCAACATAGAGATCTGAAAAGTGTTGGAGCAGCTTCAAAGGAACTGAGATAATTGATCCTTATGATCTGTGAGGATATTGCTTTACATGGGAAAAAGCAGCTTTAGCATAAATATTGGAAAACTGAGGGGTGAAGAAATTAACTAATATCAACTTAATAATTTAAAGCCATCTGTCAGCATCTATCAATTATTTACTCTTTCTTCAACTATTTACTAAGCTTCTGTTGCAACAGACAAGACAAAGTGAAAGAAATATATTTCTGTTTTCAAAGTATTGAATCTACTACTTACTTCCCCAAACTCCTCACATAGGTAAGAGGAGTGGTTCCTTTTTTTTATTAAATAAAAGGTGCTGAAAGTTATATTTGTATACATTGTAAATAATGTTCTTTTTTTCTTTTCTTTTGGTTCACTTTCCTATGCTTTTTAAAATTAAGATATACATATTTATATATTTAAGTTAATGGATATTAAAAAGGTAAATAACTTCTGCTCCTACTAAGATAGATCAATAGGAATTAAACTTGGACTTGAACCCCTATTTTGAAAAAATAAACATTGGAAAAATTATACAAAACAAGTTTGCAGACCTTGGACAACAAGCAGTACAAGAAGTGGTCCCTGAGAGGAGACACAATTTCTCCATCTTATGACTTGGAAACAGTTTCCAGAGTCCAAAACAGAAATATGGACCCAAAAACAAATTCTAAGAGGACCCTAACTTTTACTTTTAAAAAGTATTAAAAGTGAGAATGAAGGTTGAGAGCCATTACTCACCCCCCACCAAATTTTTTCTCTGACTGACTTCAGCTGGAAACTTATATTATGCAAATAGCTATGTCTTAGTATAACCTGTTGAAGATTTTAAAAAGTTCACAAAACACAAATACAAGACATCAGCCTGATGATGTGAGACAAATAAATTTTAAATATTTAAATACTAAATGTTAGAAGTGCAATTATTAAAATTTTTGGCATAAAGGGTATTCAGAGCATCAGGCATTTTACTGATCTATTGGGACAGAGATTGGAGTTTAGAGATGATGAAGGGACTATTTTCAAGGCAGAGAACTAGAGAGGAATTAGCAAATAGAGAAAGCTTCAAAGAGATCTGCAAAAAGATCCTATCAAGTTGTTGGCAGATTACTGATTCACACACTTCTGAGAAAAAATTACCTGTTACAGAGGGTGTGGAAAGAACGAACTACTGGAAGCAATAAACCCAACAATTTTTAGAGCTAACAAAGGGAGAGTTAACATTCCCAGTGGCATTAGTGAAAAGACTTAGTAGTGGAAATAAATTAGCACTACCTTAAAGGCTGCTCTTTAAAAACTTAAAGAAGGTTTGAAAGAACTCAACTGATTTTACATAAAACATTATCACACCAGAACAAAATGCAGTCAACAAATATAACATGACCCAGCAAAAATTTTAAAATCTACATTTTGACATCTAATTTGAAGATACTAGACATGTAAAGATGCAGGAAATGTATAATCCATGAGCAAGAGAAAAACTATTCAATAGAAACAGATCCAAAACCAAGAGAGATGAGAGAATTAGTGGTAAATAATATTAAAATAACCATTATGAATATATTCTATGTAATCAATAAGATAGAGAAAACATGAGCATGACGACATAAATGAACAATGTAAAAAGATCCAACTATACATATATACCATCTGATAAAAATATATACCATCTGAGGTGAAAAATACACTGGAAAGGACAAGTTGGTTTTATTGTCAAGTAGACAGCAAAAGAATGCTTGAGAATTTAGATGTCCTATGTGGTAGTATTGTCAGAGGAACAGAAGTGGGGTATATAATTGAAATTTATAATGAGAGTAAGAAATTACTGTGTTTGGATCTAGAAATGCTTGAACCACCGGAGAGTAATAAACAGGCTTTATGCTTTTTCTGCATCTATTGAGATTATCATGTGTTTTGTCTTTTATTCTATTAATACAGTGTATTACATTGATTGATTTTTATATGTTGAAGAAATTTTGCATTCATGTATTTAAATGCACACGGTCATGGTGTACAATCCTTTTTATATGTTGCTGCATTTGATTTCCTAATATAGAGAAGTTTTGTGTCTGTATGCACAAAAAATTACTTTATAGTTTTCTTTTCATGTCTTTTTTTCTAGTTTTGATATTAAAATAATACTGGCCTCATATAATGTGTTGAAAGTATTTTCCCCATTTCCTTTTTTGGCAAGTTTTTGAAGGTTTGATACAATTCTCTAAACATTTGGTAGAATTCACAGGAAGAATTCTGCATCTGATCTTTTTTTGTGGGTAGTTTTTAAATTATTAATTCAATCTTTTTTCTTTGTTTATATGTCTATTTATATTTTCTATTTCTTCTGAGCTCATTTCTGTATTTTGTATTTTTCTAGGAATCAGTTTAATTTACAATAGGTTATCTAATTGCTGAGATAAAAATGTTCATAATGTTACCTTTTTTCTAGTTTTATAGAAATATAATATACCATTAGTTGCTCACATTTACATTGCACAATCCAATAATTATTTTTTCAATTATAGTTGGCATACAATATTATTTTCAGTTGCATAGCATAGAATTAGATATATATATATAACTCATAAAGTGATCACCCCACTAAATCTAGTATCCTTCTTCTCCCTTACATATTTATTACATTATTAACTATTTTCCTTATGCTACATTTTATATCTCCATGTCTATTTCCTAACTATCCATTTGTATTTATTAATGCCTTTGCCCTTTTTCACCATCCTCCCAAATCCCTTTCTGTCTAGCATCTCTCAAAATATTCTCTGCACTTATGAGTTTGTTTCTATTTTTATTGTTGTTGTTTATTTTGTTCTTTAGAGTCTACATGTGTGGGAAATCATGTGGTATTTGTCTTTATCTGACTTACTTCATTCAGTGTTCATCACTTCATTCTAGGTTCATCAAAGCAATATCTTTTTCCATTTCCTTCCTTTTAGTCTGTGTGTCTTTTAAACTGAAGTGAATCTCTTATAGGCAGCAAATATAAGGGGCTTGTTTTCTTATCCATTCATCTTCATTATCTTTTGGTTGGAAAACTTAATTTTTTTCCATTTGAAGTACTTGATAAATATGTAGCTATTACCATTCTTTACGTTTTTGACACACTTTTTTTTCTTCTTCTTATAAAAGCTCCTTTAACAGTTCTTGTAATACTGGCTTGATGTTGATGAATTCCTTTAGCTTATTTTGTCTGAAAAGATCTTAATCTGTCCTTTGACTCTAAATGATAGTTTTTCAGGGAAAATTATTCTTGGTTGTATATCCTGGATTATCAACACTGACTATTTTGTTCCAAGTCCTTTGTCCTGCAAAATTTCTTATGAGAAATTGGCTGCCAGTCTTGTGGGAGCTCTCTTGTAGGTAAATTACTTTTCTCTTACTGCTTTTAAGATTCTCTCCTTTTAATTTAAACTTTAGCATTTTAATTATGATGTGTCTTGGTGTGGGTTCATTTTTGGGGGGACTCTCTGAGCCTTCTCTTGCTGTATGTCTATTTCTTTCACCAGATTAGGGGGAGCTTTTCATAATTATTTATTCAAATAGCTTTTGACTTCTTGTTCTCCCTCTTCTCCTTCAGGTACCCCTATGACACAAATCTTTGTACATTTAATTTTGTTCCTTAGGCTTCCTAAATTATTGTTATGGTCTTGGCTTCTTTATTCTTTTCATTCTGATTGGATGTTTTTGATGTTCCCACCCTCTACATCAGTGGTTCAATCCTCTTCTTCACCCATTCTGTTGATTCCCTCTAATATACTCTTCTTTGCAGATAATGTATTCTTCATTTCTGACTGGTTCCCTTTTATAATTTCTATTTCCATATTTATTTCTTTATTTCATTGTTAAAGTCCTTACTCAGTTCATCTACACTTCTGCTATGATCATTAAATATCTTTATAATCAGTGTTTTGAACTCTGCATCTGTTAGATTGCTTGACTCCATTATTTCAAAATCTCTGTTCCATTCTCTTATGTGGTTTCTGCTTCTTTATCTTCTTATTTTGGCTTTCTTCCTGTGTCTGTTTCTATGTACTAAGTAAATCTCCTAAGTCTCCCAGTCTTATTAGCATTGCTATGTGTAATAGGTGTCCAGTGGCACAGTCCTGAGAGTGGTTCAGCTGCAGGCCAAGTTTAGCCTCAGCCTGTGTCCCTCTGGGGCCACCTGTTAATAATTAGCAAACAATCCACAGATGCTGTGTTTACAGCTACTTCAAGGGGCCATGCCAGAAACAGAGGCCAGCTGCCATTGGTGTGGGTCTTGGAGTTGCTCAGCAAGGAGCACTGGACTCGTCAAGGATACAACTGGATGTGGCTTTGGTAGGGTCGTGAGTTGGAGGAGGTAGAGTTTCAAGGAGTCCTCTGGGCAGAGCAACCTCTGTTATTCAGTTTGATGACATCTTAGCTATTTTTGTTGTTGTGTTGTGTCCACACACTGGATTGGGGAGAACTAAACAGAGAAACAATGGATACCATCAACACTTCTGCCTAGGAGAAAGCCCCACCTCTGACTCTCACTCCATCAACTCAGTGTCTCTCTGTAAATCCCTGGTGTACCCCAATCAGTCAACCTGATACTGGTGCTCAGAACCAGTGAGTTCATTACAGCAAAAGTTCATTCCATTTAAGAGGCAGCTGCCGTTGACCCATTCAACTCTTCAGGAGCATCAGTCTTGCATCTTAACCCCTTTCTACCTCCTATCATTAAACGGTAATCTTTTATTTCTCCCTCTCATTGTAGGGCTTCAGTTCATCTAGACCCCGAGCATTCTGCTTGCTGTTTGCTCCATGTTTCCATCAAAAATTTGATTTGGTTGCAAGAGGGATAAACAAAGCCTATATCATCTATGTCATTTTTCCCAGGCTCTTCCATAATTCTACCTTTTAATCTTTTTTTATTTCTTTATATCAATAGTAATTTTTACTTTTTATTTTTTGATTTTAGTAATTTGAGGCTTTCTTTCTTTTTACTTGACAAGTAAAGTATAAAGTGTAGTTAAGGCCTTGCCAATTTTGTTGATCCTTTCAAAGAACCAACTTCTAGATTTGTCAATTTTCTCTATTGTGTCTAGTCTCTGTATCTAATTTAATTAATTTCTTCTCTAATATTTAGTATTTATTTTCTTCTTTTTATAATTTGAGTGTTTTTATTTATTTACCTGTTTATTTTTATAATTCAACAGTAAGTTGTGTGTGTGTATGTATGTATGTATGTATAGATAGATAGATACATACATACATACATACATACATAGGTAGCATTGTGTGTTTAACCTTTAGTAATTTGTAGGTCAGCCCTTCTAAAGACAAATTCTCTCAATTTTTATTAATTTATAAATAAATTTCTTTGTTCTGAAAGTTAACTAAAGAATAAACAAGACAAATTTTTTGTTTAATAAATTTTTCAAAGCTTAAACATTTTTTATACTTTGATTTTCTTAAATTATAGTTGATGTAAAATCTATTAGTTTCAGAAGTGCAACAGTGATTAGACATTTATATAACTTATGAAGTGATCAACCCATAATTTCAGTACCCATCAAACACCATACATAATTACTACAATACTACTGACTATATTCCTCCTGCTATACTCTACAGCCCCATGATATTTTTTAACTACTAATTTGTAGCTCTTAATCCCCTTCTCATATTCCTCCTCCCTCAATCTCACAACCTTCAAAATACTCTCTGTATCTTTGATCTTGGTTCTGTTGTTTGTTTATCTGTTCTCTACATTCCACACATGACATTTATCTTTCTGTCTGACTTAATGCACTGAACATAATAACCTCTAGGTCCATCGATGTTATTACAGATGAGAAAATTTCATTCTTTTTATGACTGAGTTAGTATGTGTGTGTGTGTGTGTGTGTGTGTGTGTGTATACCTCATCTTCTTTAACCATTTACTCATTGATAGACACCCAGGGTGCCTCCATATCTTGGCTACTGTAAATAATGCTCCAATGGATACATGAATTCTAATGTTCCTTCAAAGTAATGTTTTGGATTCCTTTACTTAAATATCCAGAGTGATATAACTGGGTCCTTCTTTGTCTCTTGTTATAGAATTTGTCTGAAAGTTTATTTTGTCTGGTATAAGTATTGCTATCTCAGATTTATGTTTGTTTCCATTATCATGAAACATTTATTTTAATCCCTTTACTTTAAGTTTTTATGTGTCCTTTGATCTGGTGAGTCTCTTATAGGCAACTTATGTAAGGGCCTTATTTTCTTATCTATTTGTCCACCCTATCTTAAACCACTTAATCCATTGACAGTTAAAATAATTGTTGCTAGATATGCAATTATTGCCATTTTATTATTTACATTTTTATAATTTTTTTCTTCTTCTTAAAGAAGTCCCCCTAATATTTCCCGTAATACTGGCTTGGTGATGGTGAACTCTCTTAGCTTTTTCATGTCTGGAATCTTTATCTGTCCTTTGATTCTAATGATGTTTAGCTGGGTAGTGTATACTTTGTTGTAGTCCTTGCTTTTCATCACTTTGAATATTTCTGGCCAGTCCCTTCTGGCCTGCAAAGTTTCTGTCGAGAAATCAGCTGACAGTCTTGTGGGAGCTCCTTGTCAGTAACTAAATGCCTTTCTTTTGCTGATTTTAGTATTCCTAGTTTGTCTTTAACCTTTGGCATTTTAATGATAATGTGTCTTGGTGTGGACCTTGTTGAATTCTCTTGCCTAGGACTCTGTCCTGGGCTTGTATGTCTATTTCATTCACTAGGTTAGGAAAGTTTTCGGACATTATTTATTGAAATATGTTTTCAATTTTTTTTTCTCTCTCTACTTCTTGTATGCTCATGATACAAATGTTGGTATACTTAATGTTGTATCAAAGGTCCCTTAAACTATCTTCATTTTTTGTGTGTTCTTTTCTTGTTGCTCTTCTGGTTAAGTATTTTCTGCTACCATATCTTCTAAATTACTGATTCAGTTATCTGCTTAATCTAATCTACTATTAATTTCTCTTAAGATATTCTTTCTTTCAGTTCTTATATTTTTCATTTCTGACTCTTTTTTTTGTTTCCTATCTCCACTTTTATGTTTTCTATCTCTTCGTTAAAGTTCTCATTGAGTTCATCTACTCTTTCCATAAGTTTATTGAGCATCCTTATAACCAGTGTTTTGAACTCTGCTCTGGTAGATTGCTTGTCTCCATATTGTATAGTTCTTTTTCTGAAGCTTTTTTCTATTCTTTCATTTGGGAGGGGTTTTTTTGGTCTCTCCATTTTGTCTACCTTTCTGTGTTTGTTTCTATGTATTAAGTAGGGCTTCTATGTCTCCTGGTCTTCATAAAGTGGCCTTATGGAGTAGATATTCTGTGGGTTCTATTGGAATCGTCTTCCCTGGTCTCTTGAAATGGATATTCCATGTATATTCCTTGTATGGGTTTTGTGAGTGTGTGCCTTCCTGTCATAGTCAAACCTTGATTACTGTTTGCTTGTCAATGTAAAAGATTGATCCTGGGGCCAATTGGTTGTGATGACTGTCGATGACTAATAGAGGAGCTGTTGTACAGGTGCTTAGTTGCTTTAGCAGGGCTCTGATGCCTTCTCTGTTTGCCCTTCTGGTGTGTTGTCCTCAGATGTGATCTCAGGCATTACTCATGCTCAAACCGAAGCCAGCCACTGGGAGTGTAAGTTGAGGCCTTCTGGGAAGGGCCCTGCCATAGGCCAAGCCCATCTTCATCTATGTGCTGCCAGGGCCACATGGCATGAGCCACCAGACAATCCACAGATGGCTGCCACCCATGCTGGGCTTGGAAGTGCCTTGAGAAGCTAAGCCACAAACTGAGGCCAGTTAATAATAATGCCAGGCTTATGACTGCTCAGCAAAAGCTACAGGCATGTCATGTCAAGATGCAACTTGTTTTGGTTTTGTAAAGCTTTGAGAGATTTTAAGAAATTCTGCAGCATGACTTAAAACAGCCTGTTTGTATGGAAAAACCACTGGAAGCAGCTTGGTGGGCCTGTATGTTGGGAGGGATGGGGTTTCAATGAATCACCAGGGCAGGGAGACCAGTGTCAGCAATATTGATGGAGACTCAGATATGGTGCCTTCCTATGTCTGCAAGCTGGGCAGAGGAGTGTTAAACAAAAGTAACTACCCTTTGCCAGCACTTTGGTGTGGGAGAAAGCTCCCCTTCAGCCTTTGCCCTGAAGCCAAACCACTCAGTTCCTCCCCATATTTTTCTGGTACCTTTGGAGTTGCTTCTGGAGCTTAGAATGAGTCTATCAGCAAGCAAACCCATGTGTGGGTGTCTTAAGATGAAAGTCTGCAACTCCCTCAACTCTCTGTCTGACTTAGCCACAACCTCCACTAGTTTTTATAGACAGAAATTGTCAAAACTTCTCTTTCTGGCACTGGCAACTGAGCTGGGAAGCCCAGTGTGAGTCCAGGACCCCTTGCTTCTCTGGGGGACTTATGCAATTGAGATGTACCTTCTGATTTTTAACTGCCACATGCAGATATGGGACTAGTTCATTCAATGTCTCTGCCTCTCTTACTAGTTTCAGGTGGGTATTTCTTGTGTGCCCTCAGTTGTAGGAATTCTGCAACTTCAGAAAACTCTTCATAATGACTATTTTGTAGTTTAATTGTAATATCGATGTGATTGCAAAAGGAGGCAGGCGCAGCATTAACTTACTCTGCCATCTTTACAATAAACCTCTTTTAATCACTTAACTGCTGTCTAACCTGCAGGAGAAATCAGTGATTAATCTGATTGAAGATCTATTGTCTGTAATAAATTGCTTCTTTTTTTTTAAAGGTATTGTCTATGGCTCTCAACAGTTTGATTATCATGTGTCTATATACGGACCTTTTGAGTTTATTTTACTTGGAATTTGCTTAGCTTCTTGGATGTATAAATTTTTATTTTCATCAGATTTAAAAATCTTTTGGATACATTTCTCCAAATATTCTTTCTCTTCTTTCTCACTCTCTTTTCCTCCTAAGACTCCCATTATGCATTTCTTAGTATTTTTGACCCATGGGTCTCCAGAGCAATGTTTGTTTGTTTGTTTGTTTGTTTGTTTATTTTTTCTCTGTTCCTCAAAATAGATCATCTGAACTGGACTATCTTTAAATTTATTGATTCTTTCTTCTGCGACCTCAAATATTTGAGTCGCTAGTGAATTTTTTATTTCAGTTATTAATTAGATTTTACCCACAGAATTTCTATTTGGTATTTTTTAAAAATAATTTTTTATGTCATCATTTTATTAATGGTGAGCCATGTTCCTGTATAGGTCATATTTTTCTGTGTATGGGTTATACATCTCTCATACTTGTTGTTGAAAAATGGACATTTTAAATGTGGAAACTAGACATTTCATCCTCTCCTCCAGAGTCTGTTGTTGTTGTTTCTCTTGTTTATTTATTTAGTGGCTTTTTTGGACTAATTCTGGAAAGTCTGTATTTTTTGTGTGGCCACTGAAATCTGCTCTATTAGCCTAGTGTTTAGTTAATGACTGAATAGATATTTTCTTAATTGTCTTAAACTAATAAGTCTCCTAGTCTCTGCCAAGAAGTTCTCCAAAAGTGCTGTGGCACTCTTTGCACATTCAGGCAAGCTTTTTACAAATCTGCTTTAGCTTTTATTTCCTGCTTGTGCAGATTTTTAAAGTATATTAAATGTAAAAGATTAGAGCCTTCTCAGATCTTTCCTGAGCATACATATAGCCTATATATTCTGTATATATTTTTATATTCTTAGAAACTATGCTCTTTATGGATATCCAAGTTTGAAAAATTTCTCTTAAAATTTTTCGGTTAGCTTTTTAGTTGCCGCACCTGCTATTTTTTTTTTTTTTTAGGTATCTATATGTTAATTTTTAATTTTTTTTTTTTAGGTATCTAATAGTTTTCAACTATTGCTCCAAGAAAAATGACTGTTCATTATGAGCAAGCTCTGAGTCAGGTTAAATACGAAAATACCCAGAAAGCAGAGTCTTCCAGTTAATAGTAGACAGGTTAAATATGACACATTTTTGGAGACAGGGATTTAGTAGAGCTCTAAATAATTCTACCATCTTTAGTGGCTAATTAGATTCTGGTACTTACAGTTATATTTATTGTTAGGTGGTTGGTATTTAAGACTGTTGTAGAACTTGAGAGAGAGTTGGAAATATGGCAAGTTAAAATGCCTCAGATCTCACTGTTCTTAGAAAGATTGTTATTTTTCTTGGATAAATGCTCATTTTATCTTTGCCACCCTTTGGCTAACTTATATAGTTTTGAAAAAGTAGATTTTGAAAAATTTTGCAAGTGTTCACATGCTTTTATGGAGGAATTGACTTTTGAAGAGCCTTAGCCCATTATTCAAGTAGCGAATTGGTACACAAGCTCTCTTTAGACAATGACTATTATTTTTTTTATTCAATTCAAAAAAGTGAATGGGAGAATCTAGAAGATAATTGAAACTCCCTTTCTGAACATCTGTTCCCATAACAGTCTTCAGGAATTCTACCATTGGGCCTAATGCTTCTGCAACAGACACCTAGAAAGCTAGGAGAGGAGGACTGAATGTGCAATGACTCTAGCCAAGCATGTTTTTACTGTAAAATATCTGAAGAAGCACAAGTTACTACGTCTATTATTTTGTCTTCTGGTATCTATTTTCCTCTTGGAAATCTGACTGGGCTATATATCAGCATGTATCATTAGCTATGTGGATGATGTATAGATTCCTTGAAGTTTATGACAAGTTTGATAGATTGTGATCTCCTAATTGTAACCCTTATAAATAGATAGTGGGAATGTGAAATAGTGCAGTTGCAGTGGAAAACCATTTCATGGTTGCTCAAAATATTAAACATAGAAATGCTTTATGATCTAGCAACTTCACTCCTGGGTATATACTCAATAAAATTAAAGCAAGCATTTAAACAAAAGCTTGTATACAAATGTTTATAACAGAACTATTTTCTGTAACCAAAGAGGTGAAAACAACCCAAATGTTTATCAACTGATGAATGGATAAAGCAAATGTGGTATATCTCTAAAATAGAGTATTGTACAGCCATAAAAAAATACTGATACATGTTACTACATGGATGAATCTTGAAGATATTATGTTAAGTGAAGAAAGCCAGACACAAAAGATCACTTACTGTATGATTTTTTATATATAAAATATCCAGAACAGGCAAATCCAACAGAGACAGAAAACAGATTAGTGGTAACCAGGGGTTGAGGGAGACAGGTAATAGAAAATGACTGATTAATGGGTTTCCTTTTGAATCTAGATAGTGGTAATGGTCACATGGCATTATGAATGTACTAAATGACACTGTACTAACTTATACACTTTAAAAATGGTCAAGACAATAAAATTTCACATTATGTGTATTTAACCATAATAAAAAAATGAATTGTGATTTTTTGTCTCTTGGGGATCAGGACTATGCATCAAATATATATATATATATATATATATATATATATATATATATATATATATATATATCATAATTCTTAGTAGAGTGTCTGACCTACTAGAGATACTCAATAAATTTATGTAATGAGTGAATTACAGTATATCAGTTTCTTAATGTCTTCAGTCAGAAGAATATACTGCAGATATGGCCATCTGTAATTGAGTTCTGGTTCTTTCACTTAACTTAGTTATTATTATTGTTATTAATTTCTATCCAAGCATTTTTATCGACTGTTGAATGTATGTGCTAAGAAATCTTTACAAGTAGTTGGGAAAAAATATGTGTATAAAAGCAAAGTGAAATTATTGTGGAACATGAAAAAGCAAATATTTTATTTCAAATTCTCATTTGAAACCAACAAGTGACAGGAAGCCAAAAGACTAGTGGGGACACCTGAAGGGTATGATAATGCTGGTTGATTGGGTGTAGAAGTCTAATTTGGGGGTTTGGTAATAGAAAGTCTATTGTTACACATTTCTAAACCACTTCCTCCAACCTAATCATAGATAATATAGATTATATTTTTATCTCTATTTGCTATTTCTTTGCTTTATTTCTTGACTTGTTTAAAAATTTAATCAGAAATTAGAGTGGTGATATTTACTTCCAAGAAATCTCCTAAACAGTATGTTATAATCTGGTATTGCAATCTACTAAATATTTATTACTAATGTTGTTTAAGTGATAACAGTGTATTTAAAAAAAAACAATACCAGGAATTTGTTTTTGATGTAGGTAATATTTTGTGTGTAAAATAATTATAAAACTAATACATATTATAAAACTTTTAGCAATTACAGAAAAATATAAAATAAATCATAACCTTGGAGAAAATAATTTTAATGCATTACTTAAGGTTTCCTTAGAAATTTGTTTTTATATTCATACATACATATCTATTTACCTTTTAATAGTTATATTTTTGTAAATAAATATTTAAAAATTAAAATTATGCCATATAAGTTTTTATTCTACTTTTTCATTGATTTATAATTATTGAATATCATTCTTATTTTTTTGTAAACATGATTATATTACCTGCATAATATTTTATCTCATAGCAGAACCATATTTTATTTACATCTTCCTCTGGTTTGGGCTATTTACGTTGTTTTTACATTTTATTAAAAATGATGAATTAGATATTTGTGTTTATTACATCTTCATGAATTACCTTCTTAATACAAATTCCTAATTTTAAAATTATAGCACCAAAGGGATTTAATATTTGCAAATTGACTTTTAGAATTTGAAATAATTTATACAATCACAGGCAGTATAATAAGAATTCTTATTTCTTTATACTATTATCCAAAATGAATAATATTTTTTGTAGCAATAACCAATTTAAAAACTTGGGTATCTTAATGGTATTCAATTTTTTAAAAATATTTGTTTTAAATATGACTGAGACTTTTTGGCTAATATATTAGATTTTTAGGGCTACCCAAAGTACTTAAACCTAGATGATTGAAATCATGGTTTTGTCAAAATCATGTTCTCTCCCATAGTTTTAGTGGAGAATGCTTCTTTGCCTTTTCTAACATCTGGTGTTTTCCAACAATCATTGTCATTTCTGTAAATGCATTATTCCAGTAACATGACCATCTTCTTTTCTGTATGTCTTCACATTGTCTTATTTATATGCATGTCTGTGTCCAAATTAACCCCTTTTACAAGGACATCAGTCATATTGAATTTGAGCCTATCCTAATGTCCTCCATTTTATTTTGATTACCTCTGTAAAGACCTTATTTCCAAATAAAATCACATTCTGAGGTATTAGATGTTAGAACTTCAATATATCTTTTTCTTAGGGAAGGGCACAAATTAAACCATAACAACTACTTACATATTTTTGTTCATTATATTTATATTCTTAATCAAGGGTTCCCAACCCCCTAGGCTGCATACCAGTACTGGTTTGTGGCCTGTTAGCAACTGGGCCACATAGCAGGAGGTGGGAAGTAAACAAAGTTTAATCTGTATTTGCAGCCATTCTCCAGCACTAACATCACTGCCTCAGCTCTACTTCAGATAATCAGGCATTAGATTCTCATATGAGCACTGACTGGTCCCTGGTGACAAAAAGTTTGGGGACCAACTGTTCTTGATCATATTTTTCATTAAGAGAGTTTTGCAAGTTTATTTCATTTTTAATTTTTTTATTTAAGGATATCATATATTATTATATATATAATACATATTTTCATTTGTTATTATTATAAATTTTATCTGTTGTTTTAAAAAGCTTTTATACATTATTTATTATATTATTTTTATCTTTTTATTTTACTTTTTCAGGCTAAATAGTGTGTTAAGAAGCATTTCCATAATTTGAGAGTAGAAATATTGTTTTATGTTAAACTTTCATCTTTTTTGAAATTTATTTTTGTTAGTTGCATGAAGAAAATATCTATCTTCTTCTTTTCTTTTCCTCCTCCCTCCTTTTCTCCCTTTAATCTTTATAACAGATACTTTTTGAAAATGTTTTAAGCTTTTCTGCTGATTTAGAAGTAGATGCTACTTCTTGGAAATATAATTCTCTAGCCATTTGTGCATACACATACAGTTTGTGTACATACAGACAACACATGGAAAAGCAACGTTAAAGTACTAAGGGTTGATAGATACCTCAAGGCAAGAGTGTTGAAGAAAATATGTAGTAATCATCTCTTGATTCAGGCCTGAAGAGATACTATAATTTTTTTTAAATTACTCAAAACCCCATTTCCCTGGGTTTAATTTGTTTACAAAGTATGGTCTTCTTGAGGGCTGAATTTAGTTCATGGTTTCTCAGACAGTAAATGATGGGGTTGAGGAGTGGGACACTGACAGTGTAGAGAAAAGATACCACTTTGTTGGAATTATAGGTATACATAAGCTTGGGATGAGCATAAGTGAAAATTGTCATGGAATAGAAGAGAATTACAATTGTCAGGTGAGAGGCACAGGTGGAAAAAGCTTTTTGGTGTCCATGAGAAGAAGGGATCCTGATAATGGTTGTAATAATAATGACATAATATGCCACCACTACACAAAAGGGAACAGTAATGAATACAAGGGCCAAGAAGAAGTCCACCAGCTCAGCTTGTGAGGAATCTTCACAGGAGACATTGAGGAGTAGAGAGATATTGCAAAAGTAGTGATTGATATGTGGCGTGCCACAGTAGTGAAGTCAGGCTATAAAAACCATCTTAATCATGGCAGTCATGAGTCAACAGAACCAGAATCCTCCAATCAATGTACTACAAAGCTGGTTGGTCATGATGACTGGGTAGTGTAGCGGATTACAAATGACTACATAGCAGTCAAAGGCCATCATAGCAAGGAGAATATACTCAGTACAGACAAAGGTCACAAAGAAGAAAAGTTGAGTCATGCAGCCTTTAAATGAAATGATCTTGTCATGGTTGAGAAAGTCTACCAGCATCTTGGGGCTGATGACTGTGACATATCACAACTCCAGGAAAGAAAGATGGCTCAAAAAGAAGTACATGGGCTTGTACAACTGTCCATCACTGTGGATGGATGGCTAGGATGATAAGAAAGTTCTCTGACAGTGTCAGCAGGTAGATTGCCAGAAAAAAGAAAAAAAAAGAGGAGGAGCTGAAAGCCTGTCTGTGTTGGAAACCCCAGAAGAATAAAATGTGTTGTCACTGTTTGATTGTCTGTCTCCAGAATTTTGGTGATCATGATTGGCTGTGGGCATAGAAAAGTAAATTCCTTCTATGTTCTAAGAGTCAACCTATGGTTATTGACATTGATAGAACCCAACACCAATAACCTTATTATAGTAACAGCTCTCCTGCTTTATATCTTCACTTCCTCCTAAATTATGATTAAAACTGAAATTTTAAAAAAGAATGAATATTAGGAAGTTTATAGATATTTTTCACATTATGCATAGAAATAATTTGTCCAAGGTCACACAGAATGAAATTGGACTCTCCTGACTCCAAGTTCAATGCTTTTCCAGTATATCACTGTTGGCATATGAGGTTGACTTTTATTATACTATCCTTTCTCAATAGGCAAGACATTCCCATCTAGTGCATATGTAAAGAAGGCAAGAAACTCAATTAATTGTTCATTCCCCAAGTGTAATATGTATGACTCTGTAAAATGAACAGAATCCGCCTGTTATTTGCTTTTTAAAAACCTATTTAACAAGATTATAAAGTTGAATAAAGCAATATTTGAGCAGACAAAATTCAGAGCAAATTTGATATATTTACCAAGTTCTCAGAAAACAAATTTGAATAGATTTTCTTTTGATCCAATCCATTGTATAGAATAATTGATTAGAAATTTGAAATAGCAAGTGCATTCAAATTTCACTTTTGTTTCATTCTAGTTAAGTGAACATATTATACAGTCTATCAAAATATATAAAAGATGCTCACCTTTACTAACTATTAAGGAAATGCAAATCGAAATCAAAATGAGAAAATTTAATTTTAATATCTATCCATGTTGTCATAAATGGCAATATTTTATCTCATAGCTGAGTAATTTTGTGGTAAGTGAAATAAGTAAAACAGAAAAAATTGAGAAGCATATGATTTCACTCATATGCAGGTTATAAAACTGAAAGCAACAAATGAATAAGACAAACAAAAACTCATAGACACAGACAACAGTTTGGTGATTACCAGAGAAAAAGAGGGTAAGTGGAGGTAGATAAGGGTAAAGGGGGTCAAATAGATGCAGTACCACCAGATTAGTACAAAATTAAGATGCAAAGAAATAGAGAAAAGGAGAATACAATGTGATATCAAGAACATATGACTGAGCAGTTTTATCATTTAAGCATGAAACTTAACTTTGAGCTTTGTAGTCATCAAATAAAAGAGAAAAACAATTGGAAGTGCAGAATAATCACATTTGATCTTAAAACTCTCTATAATATATGTTAATATATATTTGTGTACTCATATATTACATAATATATGAGTACACACTCATATATTTCAATATATAATATATATTATATAATATATGAGTACACACACACACACACACACACACACATATATATATATATATATTTATATATGTCTATTGTATTTTAATAGATGGGAAATTAAAGTATAAGAAGATAGAATTCTTTGCCAAAAGTCACATACAATGATGTAAATATAGTAAGGAGTCTGGGTTTCAAATCTCCAAAGATAGATTGGCTGAGTCACATCTACTAGCTCCCAAGACCATTTAGACAGTTCATGTGGCAGATGCATGAAGAAGAAAGCAAGGCTCACATAGTTAAAAGCCTTCCCTCAAACATGAGTTCTACGACAGGATACCTGAGGAGCATGTGCTGAATACATGGCAGTATTTTTATGGTCTCAAATTTACAAAGCACTTTATAACATCTGAAAGCACATTATTTCATTTGATCCTCATAATGAGGAAGTTGGCTAAGACAAATGTCACAGTTCCCACTTGATGCAGAGACATTGAATTTCTAGCTCAAGGTCACAAAGCTGGTTGCTTAGTGACATAACTAAACTGAAATCTTTTGGGTATCTATTTAAAAATTTGAAAGAATTTATTCAAAAAGGTATATGTACCCTATGTTCATTGAAGCATTATTCGTGGTGGCAAAAATATGCATATAACCAAAATGTCTTTTAATGATTGGATAAAGAAGTTGTGGTACATTTTATATATATATATATATGAAATGTAGTACGTTATATATATATATAATGTAGTACATTATATATATATATAATGTTATACTACTCAGTCATAAGAAAAGATAAAATACTGCCATTAGTGATAATAGATATGGATCTTGAGAATATGCTAAGCAAAATAAATCAGACAGAACAAGTCAAGAACTATATGATTTCACTCATATGTGGGATATAAAACAGAAAGAAAGAAGCAAATAAATGAGACAAACAAAACCCTCATAAGGAGTGGTTATCAGAGGAGAAATCAGATGAGAGTGATGTAGAGGGAGTCAAATATATATTGACAGAAGGAGATTTTAGTTCATGTGGGGAACACAGAACTCAATATACATGTGATGTTTTATAGAATTTTACATTTGAAACTTATATGATTTTTATTAAGCAATGCCACCCCAATAAATTTAATTAAGAAAAACTTAAATATATTTGAATTTAAAAGAGAAATTGAATGCTCAAATTTCTTTTTATTTCTCATTGTCTTTTCAGTATGAGTAAGTAGAGGATATCTAAGAGTTCGTAATGTTTTCTTCTTTTGAGCATTAAATTGTACCTTGAAAACAGTTTTAAAAGCAACCTATTTGAAGAAAAGATGTTTAGGGAGTCAAGAACCAAAATGACAGGATAAGACCAAAGAGCCAAGTAAAGATCCCAATACTCTCAACCTTAAACATATTTCCTAGCAGCAGCTTTAAACCACTTCAGTGTTATTTGTAGCCAACTCTTAGCTATTCATTGTGGACTTAACTCTTAGAATAATTACATTTTAAAACCAGTGAGATTTTAGTTCAATCTTTTTTTGTCATATAAGAGAAGTAAATTCCATAATGCTTAGGTGATTTTTCTCAATGTCAAACAACTAAATGGTGGCAGAGTAGCAATTTATTGGTAATGTTTCAGTTTCTGGCAAGGCTTTAATCCCTGGTTATTTTATATTTTATTCTATTTAATTTCTTCTATGGACCAATAATGCAAGTGCAAGAAGGACAAATCATCTTATATTTTAGCTTGGTTTGAACAAAATTCTAAAAATTATTCACTCTTACAATCATAATTTTTCTCAAAAAAGACTATATTACATAAACTCTCATAATTAAAAGCCTAGCATATTAACTACACACACAGTTCAATAAATAAAAGGGATATGTTTACATCTAGAAACACAGGCTCTTAGAACTATAAGAAAACTGCCAATTTTGTGAATATCTAATGCATAGATCCAAGTATTCACCTAACATTTGCCTGATTCTCTCTAGGAACTACAAATATCTATAAATACAGCCATAGTTAAAAAAAAAAAAAAAAACCTCTGATTGGGATTTGCAGGGCTTTCTCATGAGAAACCTAGTGCCACATTTGTGGGTTCTAGTTCTGCCTCCCAGAGCAGCAAATAATAACTCTCACTACTATCTTAAATTATAGCTTTTCACTCTCTTAAAACAGCTGTTAAGTCCATTCATTCTCCAGTGTCACTCACTACCAAACTATTACTCCTGTGATATTTAATGAGGAGCAGTGTTGGGGGGCTGTGAAGAATACATATGGAATTTAAAGCTTGATTTCATCCTGAAACAGTCAATAGGAATAGCTTCGTCCCCATGGGCCTTCCAGTGGAGAGGAGCAGAAGACTCTGGCTCTGATTTCCCAAGGACAATGTGAATGGCTTTCTTAATAGGTAATGAGAAATAAGCCCAGTTATCTTGCTGTGTTTGGGAAGGTATCTGTTCTGTTCTTTGTGGAGAAACAAGAGGCAAGGGAGAAAATTTAATGTGATCAAAGTACTCATAGCAATGGAGGTTTAAAAAAAAATTGTCATGCTAGCTCTGTGGAAAGTGGGCTGGCTAAATTGAGGGTTCCAGAAATCTCCAAAGTGAGATAAAGATAGTGAGAGATGTGACAGAATATATCGGTCAGAGGTGGACATAATGGTCCTGAAATGCCAATGGCAAGACACTTTTTAAAGGCGAGAAACATATTTTCACTCTTTAAAATAAATTTTAAAGGGTTCTAATTTTAGTCCATTTCCCTTTTTCCAGCACATCTTAGAAACAAATATACTTCAGGGCTGTATGCATTGCAGTTCCCAAGTCTGTAGCAAGACAGAATGATTAGCTGTTATGCAGTGATCCCCTCTGTACCTCTTCATTTCCACTGTGAATACGTTTTGAAAACTTCAGGAAAATAATATTTTTCATATTCCTGGTGCTCTACACTCTGTATGGATAGTGGATTAACTTCTATGGAGATCATTTTGAACAAGGCTAATCTATATAGTTTATCTAAGGATCTCAAATTGAGAATAAATGTTTATGTTTTGAATAATCAACATAGAGAAAAGAGACACTGTTTTCCTCATATGACACTATGAAGGGAAGTGGAATCTTCCTTTGTCTTCTAAGGAGTTAACAGTCATTGAAACTGCAACCACCATAATATTCACCAGCCCATGCCCTCATCTAATGTAAAAACATATGTACATATTCATATACCTATATTTCACCCACCACTCCTAACTTACACATAGTCCTTTGTGTACACTCATACATCAATGTTACTTTTTCTGTTCCTTCCTTCCTTCCTTCCTTCCTTCCTTCCTTCCTTCCTTCCTTCCTTCCTTCCTTCCTTCCTTCCTTCCTTTTCTTCTTCTTCTTCTTCTTCTTCTTCTTCTTTTTTCTTTCTTTCTTTCTTTCTTTCTTTCTTTCTTTCTTTCTTTCTTTCTTTCTTTCTTTCTTTCTTTCTTTCTTTCTTTCTTTCTTTCTTTCCTCTCTCTCTCTCTCTCTCTCTCTCTCTCTCTCTCTCTCTCTCTTGTTTCTTAAGCAACACTGCACCTGATCTCTGCAGTTTTCAAGGTATAGAGATGAACTGATGCATTAAATTGAGGTATCTTTAAGAGAACAGACCACTAGGCAATTTTAGAGACTCGAGTTCATTTCACCTAGAGTGGACTCTTACAGTAGAATCTAAAGATAATATGACAACTTATATTTCATGATAAACTTCAATATCTCTGAATCTCTAAAATTTTTTTATGACTTAATATACATAGATTCTAAAGAAATCTTTGTTTAATTAAAATCAATCTATATACGTACCATATTCACTACCCAACTACAACTACACTACTTACTATAGGCTCAAAGAAGACAAACTGTGTTCTAAAAATAAAATAAAAACTCTGAAGAATCAATTATTTAAATAAAAATATTTCCTTTATAATAATAAATTAGAGCTGGCCAATATTTTATTTTATTTTTATCACTCAGTCATAAAAAAAGAAAAGAATAAAATATTGCCATTGTAAAACACGGATGGCCCTAGAGAATATTGTACTGAGTGGAGTCAGACAGAAAAAGACAAATACCATATGATTTCACTTATATGTGGAATCTAAAGAATAAAACAAACAACATAGAAACAAACTCATAGATATAAAGAACATTTTGATGGCTGGTAGATAAAAAAGAGATTAGAGAGTGAGTGAAAAAAAAGTAAATCATCAAGAAATATAAATTAGTAGTTATAAAATGATCATGAAGATGTAAAGTATAGCATAAAGAATATGTCAGTAATATTGTAATGACTATATATGGTGTCAATAGGTACTAGATTTGTTGGGTGATCATTGTTTAATTTACATAAATGTCTAATCACCACGATGTGTTCTTGAAACTAATATAATATCATAGGCCAACTATAATTAAAAAATAAAAATAATATTTAAAAAATAAATACAAATCGGTAATTACAAAATAGTTGGGATGTATAGTATAAGGAATATAGTCAATAGTATTGTAATAATTATATGTCAGATGGGTAGTAGATTTATTAAGGTGATAACTTCACAAGTTATATAAATGTCTAATCACTGTTGTACACCTGAAACTATATAGTATTGTATGTCAGCTGTAATTGAAAAATTAAAAAAAAATTATTTAAAAAAGCTGGCAAATTCCCCTTTTTGCAATATCTGAGAATTTTCTTCCAACTTACCATTTTCTCAGTGATGTAACTATGACTCTTCCTAGTCTTGTCATAGATGTTCAGCTTGCCCTGACTGAGAAAAGAAATAATGCAGACTGGGATGAGAAAGGCAATGTCCATAAACCTAGAGTTATGCAAGTCTGGTTTTTGTCTATACTCAGCTTAAGGAGGCACAGAAGAGCTATTTGTGATTCTGCCTGCCTCCAAGCTACTGGAGTTGCATGAACCAACTCCCTGCTATCCTCAGAGAATCTCATAATAAACACAGGCCTTAGGAAAGCATTTAGCTTTTCCAGGGCTCAAGACCAACCCTGGAGAATATTAAGGGAAAAACGAGAAATCTAAGTGGAAGATTGAGGTAGATGACTTGAAACACATTGCCATCTTCCCCCACTAGACTCTGAGAAAAGAAAAAGGTGAGGGGACAACTGTGTGTGTGTGTGTGTGTGTGTGTGTGTGTGTTTGTGTGTGTTTGTGTCCTCTTCTCTTTCTAAAGAATGGTTTCGAAATAATATGATCCTTTGGGAAGAGATAGTGCTATAACACAAGTCATTGAGCAGAAAATTAGAATGGTATTTACCCACACGGATATGAGTATACCACACACACACACACACACACACACACACACACACACACACTGTAAACACACTCGGATATTGTGCACATAAGTATCAACTCTATATACAAAAGTGGCTCTCATGTATCAATAGCTCAGTAGATATGAACAAAAATAAACTGCATTCAGAAGACACCTGTATTTTCAAGAAGGAGAAAGAACACATGTATATTTACTCATTATCTTAACAAGCACACATTCAGAAGTACAGACAAGGTATTCAGAGAAGGTAGATGGTAGTAAAACTGCATATGGGGACCATACTACACACAATCATTATAATAATATTGACTATATTCTTTATGTTTCACTCTAAATGTTCATAATTGTTTTTGTAACTACTAATTTGTACTTTATCCATTCACCATTTTTTTCTCAGTCTCTCAATCCCCTCCCTTCTGGCAATCACCAGTTTGTTCTCTGTATCTGTGAATCTGTTTTCATTTAGTTTTTTGTTTGTTTGTTTGTTTCTTTTGTTCCTTAGTTTTGCATATGAATTTGTTCCTCTGACCTATTTGTTCCTCTAAGTCCATATATCACAACTTCTTTTTCCCATTATCTATTGATGGGCATGTAGGTTGCTTTCATATATTGGCTATTGTAAATAGCACTGCAGTGAACATACATTTGATATATCTTTTAGAAGTAGTGTTTTGGTTTTCTGTAGAAAACTATCCAGAAGTGCAATTGCTGAGTCTTAGGTAGCTTTATTTAAGATTTTTAAATTAAATTTATTGGTGTGACATTGGTTAATGAAATTATATAGATTTCAAGTTTATAATTCCATAATATATCATATGTATATTGCATAGTATGTTCACCAAAGTTAAATCTCCTTCCATTACCATATATTTGACTCACTTTACCCTATTTACCTCCTCCATCTCCTTTTTCCCTCTGGTAACCACTAAACTGTTTTCTGTGTTTGTTTGTTTTGTTCTTTTGTTGCTTTCAGTTTTATGTCCCACATATAAGTGAAATCATATGTTCTCGACATTTTATTGGTTAATAAAATTATAGTTTAATAAAATTATAGTTTCTAAGTGTACAATTCAATAAGATATCATATGTATATTGCGTTCACCACCCAAAATCAAATCTATCACTATATAGTTGACCCCTTTTATCCTTATTTATCTCCTCTCCCTATTTTCTGTCTAGAAACTACTAAACTGTTGTCTGTGTTTATGAGTTTTTGTTTGTTTGTCTTGTTCACTTGTTGCTTTTAGTTTTATATTTTACACATGAATAAAATCACATGCTTCTTAACTTTTTCTGTCAGACTTATTTATGTTTTTAATTTTTTGATGAATCTTCAAACTGTTTTCTATTGTGGCTGTACCAATCTGTGATCCTAACAATGGTGTATAAGAGTTCCCTTTTCTCTACATTCTCACCAACACTATTTTTGTTGTTGTTATTGTTTTATTGATGATAGCCATTCTGATAGGTATGAGGTGATATTTCACTGTGGTTTTAATTTGCATTTATCTTATGATTAGTGATGTCGAGCATCTTCTTATATGTCTACTGGCCATCTGTTTATTCTCTTTGGAGAAATGCCTATTCAGGTACTCTGTCCATTTTTAAATTGGACTGTTTGTTTTTTAGGTATTGAGATGTATCAGTTTCTTATAAATTTTAAATATTAACCCTTTATCAAATGTGGCATAGGCAAATATCTTCTCCTATTCAGTAGGTTGTCTTTTTATTTTGTTGATGGTTTCCTTTGTTGCGCAAAAACTTTTAAGTTTGACATAATCTTATTTGCTTATTTTGTCCTATTTGCTTTCCTTGCCCTAGAAGATACATCAGAAAAAATATTACTAAAAGCAATGTAAGTTTACTGCCTATGTTTTATTTTCAGAGTTTTATGGTTTCAAGTTTTACATTTAAGTTTTCAATTTATTTTGAGGTTATTCATATATATGGTGTAAGAATGTGATCCAGTTTCATTTTTGCGTGTATCAGTTCAGTTTTTCTAACACCTTTTATTGAATGAATTGTTTTTACTTCATTGTGTATTTTTTCTTTATTTACTATAGATTAAATGACCATATAGAAATGAATTTATTTTTGTGCTCTCCATTCTCTTCCATTAATCTATGTGTCTATTTTTATGCCAGTACATTCTATTTTGGTTACTATAGCCTTGTAATATAGTTTGAAATCTAGTGTGATTCCTCTAACTTGTACTTCTTTCTCATAATTGCCATGGCTATTCAGGGTTCCAGTTCAGTGAAAAATACCATTGGTATTTTGATAAGGATTGTATTGAATATGTAGATTGCTTTGGGCACTATGAATGTTTTAATGATATTAATTCTTTTTATCCATGAGCATAGTATAGGTTTCCATTTATTTGTGTCTTCAATTTTTTTTTCTTCAAGGACATAATTTTCTGAGTACAGATTTTTACATCTTTGGTTGAATTTATTTCTAGGTATGTTATTGTTTTTAGTGCAATTAAAATGACATTGTCATCTTAATTTCTCTTTCTGAATGCAACCAATTTTTGAATATTAATTTTGCATTGTGTTGCTTTACTGAAATTTTTTCTCAGTTGTGCTAGTTTTTTTTTGTAGAGTCTTTAGGGTTCTCCTTATATATTATCATGTCGTCTGCAAATAATGACAGTTTTCTTTTTCCTTTTTTTTTTTAATTTGAATGCCTTCTCTTCTTGTCTCATCACTATGGCTACCACTTTCAATACTATGTTAAATAAAAGTGGTAAAAGTGGACTTCCTTATCTTGTTCCTGATATTAAGGAAAACAATTTTAGCTTTTCCCTGTTAAGTCTGATGTTAGGCATGAATATGTCATATATGGCTTTTTTTATGTTGAGGTATGCTTCTATTTCCTTTTTTTCTGAGAGTTTTTATCATAAATGGATGTTGGATTATGTCAGGTGCTATTCTGCATCTACTGATATAATCATATAATTTTTATTTTTTCAATTTGTTAATGTGGTGTATCACATTCATTGATGTGTGGATATTAAATCATTCTTGAATCCTGGGAATAAATCTCACTTTATCATGGTGTATGATCTATTTATTGTATTGCTGCATTTTGCTTGCTGATATTTTCTTGAAGATTTCGTACTAATGTTTATCAGGGATATTGGCCTATAATTTTTTTTTTGGTAATATTTTTGTCTGATTTGGGAATCAAAGTAATGGTGGGCTCATAAATAAACTTGGTAGCCTTCTCTCCTCCGGACTTATTTGGAATAGCTTCAGAAGTATAGGTATTAATTCCCTTTTCTATGTTTGGCAAAATTCACCTGTGAAGCCAACCAATTCTGAACTTTTGGTGGTGAAGATTTTGATTACTGATTCAATATTTTAGTATTAGTCTATTCAGATTTTCTGTGTCTTCTTGATGCAGTCTGATAAGATTATATGTTTTTTGGAATTGATCCATTTCTTTCAGATTGTCCAATTTGTTTGGTGTACAATTGTTAGTAGTATTTTCTTATAATCCTTTGTATTTTCATGGTCAGTTGTCATTTTTTCTCTTTCATTTCTGATTTTATGTATTTGGGTAGTCTTTCTTCTTATCTTAAAAAGTCTGGTTAAAGGTTTATCATTTTTGTTTATCTTTATAAAAAAACAGCTTTTGATTTTATTGGTATTTTGTTTATTTTAACTGTAATTGCTATTTTTCCCTTCACCCATTTTTGGCTATTTGCTGTTTTTATCTAGATCTTTTAGGTGTAAGTTTAGATTGAATTCTTTTAAAATTAAAATTATTGGCATGACATTGGATAACAAAACCAATAATTTGCAAATGTACAATCCAAAATGTCATATAATGTATATGTATATATACACATATGTATGTATGTGTGTGTAAATATATATATATTTCATTGTATGTTCACCACCCAAAGGTAAATTGCCTTCTTTCACTAAATAGTTGACTACTTTACCCTCATCTACCTCCCCCTCCCACTTCCTTTTGGGTAACCAAAAATCACAGTCTATTTCCATGAGTCTCTCTTTGTTATATTTGTTTATTTCTTTTGGTTTTGATTCCCATATATGAGTAAAATCATATGGTTTTCAACATTTTCTGTCTGACTTTTTTCCTTATCGTCATTACCTCAGGATCCACCTATTTGTCACAAATGGCAGTATTTCATCTTTTCTTATGGCCAAGTAATATTCCATTGCATATATGTACCACCCTTTCTTTATCCAGTCATCTTTCATAGGACAGTTTGCACATCCTGGCCACTGAGAATAATACTGCTATGAAGATCAGGGTGCAAATAACTTTGAGGATAAATGTTTTTAGGTGTTATGGGTAAATATCCAGAAGAGGGATCGTTGGGTCACATACTAATTCCATTCTTAACATTTTGAGGAAACTACATACTGTTTTTCATAGTGGTTATACCAATTTACATTCCCACCAACAGTGTATGAGCATACATTTTCCCCCACAACCACTCCAATACTTATTACTTGTCCTGTTGATGATAGACATTCTAACAGGTGTGAATGTATCACAAAGTTGTATCACATTGTGTTTTTGATTTGCATTTTCCTAATAGCTAATGAAGTTGAACATCTTTTCATAGGTCTGTTGGCCATTTGTATATCTTCTTGAGAGAACTGTCTCTTTAGGTCCTCTGTCTATTTTTTAATTAGATTGTTTATTTTATTCATTGTTAAGTTGCATGAGTTTCTTATATATTTTGGAAATTACATACTTGTCAGAGGCATTGTTTGCAAATTTATTCCTCCATTTAAATGATTGCCTCTTTGACTTGATGATTTATTTTTTTTTTTTGCTGTGTGATATAGTCCCATTCATGTATATTTGCTTTTACTTCTCTTGCCTTTCAAGTCAAATTTATAAAATTCTCTCTAAATCCAAGGTCCATGAGTTTAATAGCAATGTTTTCTTTTGTGTATTTACTGTATCAGGTCTTATATTCAGGTTCTTTGTTTATTTTGAGCTAATTTCCATGTACGGTGACAGCAGTTTAGTTTCATTCTTTTACATAGAGTTTTCCAATTTTCCAAGTATCATTGATTAAAGAAGCTTTCCTTCCTCCATTTACATTTTTGGCTATTTAAAAAAAAAATTTGCGTATATATGGGGGTTTATTTCTGGACTCTCAATGTTCTTCCATTGATTTGTGTGTCTGTTTTTCTGCCAAAACAATGCTGTTTTATTATTGCCACTTTGTAGTTTAATTCGAAGTCAAGCAGAGTGTTACCTCTGCCCTTTTCTTTATTCTTCAGGATTGCTTTGGTTATCAGGCATCTTTTGTGCTTTCATACAAATCTAATGATTTTTTTGTTTTATTTCTTTAAAAAGTTCCATTGAAATTTTTATTTAGATTCAATTAAATATGTATAATGTTTTAGGTAATAGGTCATTTTAACTATGTTGATTCTTCCAATCCATAAATTCAAGATATTTTTCTATTTCTTTGGCTCTTCTTTATTTCTTGTAATAATGTCTTAATTTTTTTATTGTATAGTTTTCTCACATACTTTTTAAAGTTTATTTTTAGACATTTTATTCTTTTGTTTGCTATTGGAACAGGATTTTTTTCTCTGAAAATTCATTGTTAGTGTATAAGAATATGATGAATTTTTAAAAAATATCTTGTATTCTAAAACTTTTTTGTATTCATTTATTATTTAAATATATTTTAAGTGAGTCTTTAGGGTATTCTATATAAAGAATCATGTTATCTGCAAAAAGTGACAGTTTGACTTCTTCATTCTCGATTCGGATGCCTTCCAATACTTTCTCTTGCCTGATTACTTTAGCTAGGACTTTCAGTACAGAGGTGAAAGAGTATAACTTTGTCTTGGTCCTGATCTTAGAGAAAAGATTTTTAGTTTTCCACTATTAAGTAGGACGTTAGCTAAGGTTTTGTCATATAGGCCTTTATTGTGTTGAAGTATTTTCCTTCTGTAACCATTTTATTAAGTGTTTTAATCATAAATAGGTGCTGTGTCTTGTCTAATACTTTTTCTGCATCTATTGGTATTATCATATGATTTTTATACTTTATTTTATTTATGTTTATATAACATTAATCGATTTGCATGTGTTAAACAATCTTTATGCCACTAGGATGAAGCTCACTCGTTCACAGTATATAATCTTTTTAATGTGTCATTATATTGGATTTACTAGTATTTTATTCAGGATTTTTGCACATGTGTTCTTTATTGGTCCATAGTTTTCTTTTTGTGTGCATTATCTTTACCAGGATCGGTAACAGAATAATTCTGGCCTCATAAAATGAGTTAGAAAGTATTGACTCTTCTTTAAATTTATGAAAAAGTTAGAGTAGAATGGCTATTAAATCTTCTTTGAATATTTGGTAGAGTTCACTGGTGAAGCCATCTGGTCCTGAACTTTTACTTTTTGGAAGACTTTTGATGACTGTTTTAATTTCCATACTGTTGATCAGTCTGTTTAGATTTTCCAATTCTTTATGTTTCAGTCTAGGAAGGTTGTATATTTTTAAACAGTTGTTCATTTCTTCTAGGGAAGTCAATTTGGTCATATAATTTTTCATAGTATTCTTATATGAAAATTTGTATTTTGGTTGTACCTGTCATATCCTTTCTTTCATCCCTGATTTTGTTTGTTTGTGTCCTTTCTCTTGTTTCTTTAATGAGTTTAGCCAAGGGTTCATTAATTTTATTGATCTACTTAAAGAGCTAGCTCTTTGTTCAATTAATTTTTATTGTCTTTTTGTTCTCAATTTTATTTAATTCTTCTCTAATTTTTATTATTTCCTTTTTTTCTGCTGACTTTGAGCTTCATTTGTTTCTCTTTATCTAGGTTTTAAAGATGTAATGTTAGGTTTTTTATTTGTGCTTGTTTTTATTTCTTGAGATAGGCCTATAATAATATGAACTTTCCTGTTATTACAGTTTTTGCAGTGTCCCAAATGTTTGGTTATGTTGTACTTTCATACTCATTTGTTTCTATGAATCTCTTAATCTCTCTTTTTATTTCTTCTCTAAACTAGTCTTTCTTCAGTAACATGTTACTTACTTTCCACTTATTTATATTTTTTTCTACTTTCTTTTCACAGTTGGCTTCTGGTTTCAAAGCTTTATTTTCAGAGAATATGCTTAATATAATCTTAATCTTCTTAAATTTGTTGAGGGTAGTTTTGTTTCAATTTATGGTCTATCCTTAAGAATGTTCCATGTGCATTAATGAATGTTTAAACTACTGTTTTAGAATAAAAGGCTCTATAAATATTGATTATCTCCAATTAATATAATAGGTAATTTAAAGGTAATCTTTTTTATTAATTTTATTTTTGGATGACCAATCCATAGGAGACAGTGCAGTATTTACTTACCGAACTCTATGTATCTGTCAGTTTCTCAAGTTATTTCCATTAGAATTTGCCTTATCTATTTTTGTGCTCTGTGTTTGGGAGCATATATAGAGAGCTGTGGCTAGAGATAGAGAAAAAAGTTATGTTTTCGTAATATATTGTCCCTTTTATCACTATGAATTGACCATCTTTATTGCTTGTTACCTTTTTATATCTTGAAGTCTATTTCATCAGATATAACTATGGCTATATGAATTTTCTATGTATGTATATACATATATATACACATATATATGTATATATGCACACACACATAAATATACAAGAGTTACTGTTAAATTGTGCCCCTGAAACTTATAGATTTTGTTAACCAATGTAACTATAATAAAAAAAGAAAAAAAACGTGAAATTTTTATTTTACTTTTATTTATTTGTTTGTTTGTTTTTATTTATTTATTTAAAATAAATTTATTTATTTATTTTATGATTGCTTTGGTTAACGAAATCCAATAAGTTTTAACTATACCCTTTAACAGTAAGGCATATATATATTTACACAGTGTGTTCACCTTCCATAGTTAGATTTATGTCACTACATATATAACCCCTTTTTCCCTGTCTACATCGACCTCTTGCCCATACCCTCTGCTAACCACTAATCTATTGACCATGACCATGAGTTTCTGTTTATTTATCCTATTCATTTGTTGCTTTTAGCTTTATATCCCACATATAAATTATATCATGTGATTTTCAGCTTTTTCTGTCTGGTTTATTTTGCATAACATGATGATCTCGAGGTCCATTTATGTTGTCACAAATGGCAGTATTTCATCTCTTCTTATGGCTGAATAATATTCCATTGTATATACATACCACAGTTTCTTTAGGTAATCATTTATCATAGGACACTGTGGTTGCTTCCATGTCCTGGCCACCATAAATAATGCTACTATGAGTATCAATATGCAAAAATCATTTCAGATATGGGTTTTTTAGTGTTTGGGGTAAATACACAGTAAAGGGATTGCTAGACCATATAGTATATCAATTCATAGTTTTTTGAGGAACCTCCATGCTGTTTTCTATGGTGGCTGTACCAATATGCAGGACCACCAGCAGTGTATAAAGACTCCTTTTTCTCCACATCCTCTCCTATATTTGTTATTACTTGTCTATTGATTATAGATATTCTGATAGGTGTGAGATGGTATCTCATTGTGGTTTTGATTGGTGTTTCACTGATGTTAGGCATCTATCCATATGTTTGTTGATCATTTATATGTCCTCTAGGGAGTAGTGTCTGCTCAGATCCTCTGCCCATTTTCTGATTTAAATGATTTTGTTTTTTTTTTCTTATTTTTATTTTTTTATTATTAAGTTGTATGAGTTCTTTGTATATTTTGGATTAGAACTTTATCGGAGGCATTGCTTGAAAATATATTTTTAGTTTCAGATGGTTCTCTTTTTAACTTGTTGGTGGTTCTTATCTAGGCAGAAACTTTTTAGTTTGATGTAATTTCAATCATTTTTTTTTTCTACTTCCCTTGCCTTTGAGGTCAAATTCATAAACTCCTCTTTAAGTCCAAGGTCCTTGAATTTAGTTCTTGTTTTCTTCTATGCATTTTTATTGTTTCAGGTCTTATATTCAGATCTTTTGTTCATTTTGAGTTAATTTTGGTGTGTGGAGATAGACAACAGTCTAGTTTCATTCTTTTGCAGATGGCTTACCAGCATCATTTATTAAAGAGGCTTTCCTTTCTCCACTGTATATTTTTGGCTTTTTGTTTAAAATTATTTGTCCATATAAATATAGATTTACTTCTGGACTCTCAATTCTGTTCCACTGATCTGTGTGTCTGTTTTTTTGCCAATACCATGCTGTTTTGATTACTGTTGCTTTCTAGTATAGTTTGAAGTTGGGCAGAATGATGTCCAGCCTTGCACACTAGGGTCTTTTGAGCTTCCATACAAATCTGATTTTTTTTTTGTTCTATTTCTTTTTAAAAAATGCCAGTGGGTTTTTGATAGGGATTGCATTAAATTTGTATAATGTTTTAGGTAATATGGTCATTTAAACTATGTTGATTCTTCCAATCCAAAAACATGGAATATGTTTTTATTTCTTTGTATCTTATTTCTTTTAATTGGATCCGTCACATATTTTGTTAGATTTATTGCTAAGAATTTTATTCTTTTTGTTGCAATTGCAAATGTAATTATTTTTTTTTCATTTCCTTTTCTTACTCTTCATTATTAGACTATAGGAATGCTATGAATTTTTGAATAGTGATTTTGTATTCAGAAAATTTACTGTATTTGCTTATTGTTTCTAGTAGTGTTCTTGTGCTGTCCTTAGGGTTTTCTATATAGAGATTCATGTCATCTGCAAATAGTGACAGTTCAACTTCTTCATTTTCTATTTGGATACCTTTTATACCTTTTCCTTGTCTGATTGCACTTGCAAAAACTTCAATCTTATATTAAGTAACAGTGGCGAGATTGGACAGCCTTGCTTTGTTCCTGATGTTAGAGAGAAGGATTTTAGTTTTTCCCATGAAATATAATATTGGCTGAGGGCTTTTCTTGTATGGCTTTTATTACGTTAAGATAATTTTCTTCTGTACTGATTTTGTTAAGTGTTTTGATTATAAATGGATGCCGCATCTTGTTAAAGGCTTCTTCTACATATTTTGATAGGACCATATAATTATTATTTTTTAATTTGTTTATGTGGTGTATCACAGTAATCAATTTACATATTTTAAACCATCCTTGTGCTCCTTGGATGAAGCCCACTTGATCATGCTGTGTAATCTTTTTAATATATTGCTGTATTCAGTTCGCTAGCATATTATTTAGAATTTTTGCATTTGTGTTCATGTGAGATATCAGTCTGTACCTTTCTTCTTTTATCTTTATTGGGTTTTGGTATCAGGGTTATAATGACCTAGTAAAATAGTTGGGAAATATGGCCTCCTTTTTAATTTTTTGGAAGAGTTTGAGAATAGGTATTAAATCTTTTTTGACTGTTTGATAGCATTTACTTCTGAAACCATCTGGTCCTGGATTTTACTATTTGGTTTTAATGATTGTCTCAATTTTCATTCAGCTTATTGGTCATTTTAGTTTTTCAGTCCTTCTTGGTTCAGGCTAGGAAGGTGATATTTTTCTAAGTACTGTTCCTTTTCTTCTCGGTTATTAAATTTGGTGTTATATACCTTCTCATAATACCTTTGTATTTCTGTGACATCTGTCATAATTTTCCATCTTTAATTTTTGATTTTGTTTATTTGTGTCTTTTTCCTTTTATCTTTAGAGTCTAGCAAGGGGTTTGTCAATTTTATCAACCTTCCAAAAGAACCAACTCCTCGTTGCATTTACTGTTTTCTATTGTGTTTGTATTTTTTTTGTTTTAAATTTCATTTATTTCTACTCTAATTTGATTTTTTTTCCTTTTAATAATTTAGGCTTCTTTTATTTTTCTTTTAGAAATTTATTA
Organism: Macroglossus sobrinus; assembly: GCA_004027375.1. Taxonomy (NCBI): domain Eukaryota; kingdom Metazoa; phylum Chordata; class Mammalia; order Chiroptera; family Pteropodidae; genus Macroglossus; species Macroglossus sobrinus. The sequence continues at coordinate 40,943 of PVKZ01002729.1, read as the reverse complement.
CATGAAGTGTTAGGTTGTTTATTCGGGCTCATTCTTGTTTTTTTTTTTTTTTTTGAGTTAGGCCTGTAACAATATGAACTTCTCGCTTATAACCACTTTTGCACTGTCTCAAATATTTTGGATAAGTTGTACAATCATTATCTTTCATTTCTATGTATCTCTTGATTGCTCTTTTTATTTCTTCTCTGAACTAGTCATTCTTCAGTAGTATGTTGTTTAGTTTCAATGTATTTGTGATTCTTCCTTCTTTATTTACAGATGATCTCTAGATTCAAAGCATTATGATCAGAGAATATGGTTGGTATGATTTCAACTGTTTTATATTTGGTGAAGCTATCTCTCTGTGTCTCATTAAGGGGTCAATCCTTGAGAATGTTTCATGTGAACTAGAGAAGAATGTATAAGTAGCTGTTTTGAGATGGAAAGCTCTGTAAATGTCAGTTATGTCCAGTTGGTCTAATGTGTCATTTAAGAATGTTATTTACTTATTGATTTTTTGTTTGGATGATCTGTCCATATCTGACAGTGGAGTATTTTGGTTCCCTACTAAGATAGTGTTTTTATCTGCTTCTCCCTTTAGTACTATTAGTAATTGCTTTAGATATTTTGTGGCTTCCCAATTGGGAACATAAATATTAATAAGTGTTGTATTCTTGATATATGATTTCTTTACCATTAAGAAGTGTCCCTTAGTTATTTCTTTATCTTTTTTATTTTGAATCTATTTTGTCCAATATTAGTACCTCTATTACAGCTTTCCTCTGGAAGTAATTCTCTTGAAATATTATTTTCCACTCTGTCACTTTGAGTGTATATTTCACTTTGAAAGTGAGATTTGTCTCTTGGAGACAGCATTGGGTTGGGTTTTGTTTCTTTTTTTTAAATCCATTTTGCAACTCTGTGCCTTTTTATTAATGAGTTCAGTTCATTTAAATTTAGGATGATTATTGAAATATGAAGTTTTCTTATAGCCATTTTATCTTTTGCTTTCTGGTAGCTCAGTGTTTCTATTGCTTCCTGGTCCTTGTGTCTATGTTCTCTCTAATTTGATTGGCTTTTGTAGGTTTCCCACTGGTTCCTTTTGTTTTATGTTATATACTTCAATTCTGAATCTTCTATGTTTGGTTACCATTACGAATATATAAAGAATAGTTATATGTATACAGTCGTCCTTTTTTTTTTTCTGTGTATGCCTTATCTCCATTCCCTTTTATAAATTTGAATCTTTGAATTCTCCCCTTTTCAGTCATTGTTATCTCAATTTGTCCCTATGTACGTTCTTTATTATCTTGCTATATCCATTCTCTTCTTATTGTTTAAATGCATAATGCCTTTTTCTTAGTAAGGGTGGCACTCCTTTGCTTCTATCTGCCTGATAGTCACCTTCCTCATAATTATGTTTTTTTTGGTCATTTAGTTTTAGGAGAGCTGACCACTTTCAATATTTTATATAATTTAGACCTTGTAGTGGAGAATTACCTCAATTTGTATGCTTGGAAAGGTCTTAATTTCTCCTTCATCTCTAAAGGAGAGCTTAGCTGGATACATTATTCTTGGCTGGTAGTTCCTTTCACTTAATAGTTTGAATATTTGATTCCACTCCTTTTTGGCTTGTAAGGTTTTTGCTGTGAAGTTTGATGATAATCGAATGGGTTTTCTTTATAAGTTACTGTTTTCATCTTTTTGGCTGTCTGGAGAATTCTGCCTTTCTTGTTGATTTTTTTCTTTTTTATTTATCTATATACTTATTTATTTTATTATTTATTTTTTAAAATTTTTAATTAAGTTTATTAGAGTAACATTGGTTAACACAGTTAGATAATCTCCATGTGTACATTATAATTTGACATCTGTATATTCTATTGTGTGTTTACCACCCAAAGTCCAGTTTCCTTCAGCTACCATATATTTTATCCCCTTTCTCCTCTTCATCCTCCACCTATCCCCCTATATTTGACCCTCTTTACCCTATCTACCTCGCCCCACTTCCCCAAACCCTCTATTCTCTGGTAACCTGTGTCCATTGTCCATTACCATGAATCTCTGTTTGTTTGTCCTGTTCATTTGTTGCTTTTAAGTTTAAATCCCACATATAAGTGATATCATGTGATTTTCAACTTTTCTCTCTGGTTTATTTTACTTAACATGATTATCTTGAAATCCATCCATGTTGTCACAAATGGCAGTATTTCATCTCTTTTTATAGCTGAATAATATTCAATTGTATATACGTACCACTATTTCTTTAGCCAATCATCTATCGTAGGACACTGCAGTTGCTTCTATGTTCTGACCACTGTGAATAATGCTACTATAAACATTGATATGCAAATATCTTTTCAGATATGGGTTTTTGAGTCTTTAGGGTAAATATCCAGTAGAGAGATTGCTAGATCATATGGTAGATCAATACTTAGTTTTTCGAGGAACCTCCATACTGTTTCCATAGTGGCTGTACCAATTTACATTTCCACCAGCAGTATATAAGGGCTTCTTTTTCCTTGTATCCTCTCCAACATTTGCTATTACTTGTCTGTTGATTATAGGTATTCTAACAGGTATAGGATGGTATCTCATTGTGGTTTTTATTTGCATTTCTCTAACAGCTAGTGATGTTGAGCATTTTTTTTTTTCATATATTTGTTGGCCATTTGTATGTTCTCTAGGGAAGTGTCTGCTCAGGTTGTCTGTCCATTTTTTTAATAGATCGTTTGCTTTTTGTTGTTATTGAGTCATATGAGATTTTTGTATATTTTGGATATTAGGCCCTTATTGGAGGCATTGCTTGCAAATATATTTTCAGTTTTAGATGGTTGTCTCTTTACCTTGTTGATGATTTATTTTGCTGAACTAAAACTTTTTTATTTGATGTAGTCCCAATCACTTATTTTTGCTTTTACCTTGCCTTGAGTTCAAATTCATAAAATCCTCTTTAAGTCTAAGGTCATTGAGTTTAGTTCTTATGTTTTCTTCCATGCATTTTTATTGTTTCAGTTCTTGTATTCAGGTCCTTTCTTCATTTTGAGTTAATTTTGGTGTGTGGTGATAGACAACAGTAAAGTTTCATTTTTTTGCAGAATGGCTTTCCAGTTTTCCTAGCACTATTTATTGAGGAGGCTTTTCTTTCTTCACTGTATTTTTGTTTTTTTTTTGTTGTTGTTGAACATTATTTGCTCTTATAAATGTGAGTTTACTTCTGGACTCTCAATTTTGTTCCACTGGTCTGTGTGCCTCTTTTGCTTCCCAAACCATGCCATTTTGATTACTGTTGCTTTGTAGTATAATTTGAAGTTGGGCAGAGTGGTGCCTCCAGGCTCATTCTTTTTTCTCAGAATGGCTTTGGCTTTTTTGTCTTTTGTGCTTCCATACAAATCAGATGAATTTTTGTTCTATTTCTTTAAAAAATGCCAACTGGATATTGATGGGAATTGCCTTAGTTCTGTCAATTCTTTCAATCCAAGAACACAAAATATGTTTCCATTTCTTTATATTTTCTTTGATTTATTTTAATAGGGTGTTGTAATTTTCATTATATAGGTCCTTTACATGTTTTGTTAAATTTATTCTTAGGTATTTTATTCTTTTTGGTGCAATTTGCAAAATAATTTTTTTTACTTTTTTTTTCTGAAACTTTGTTATTAGAGTATAGGAACACTATGGATTTTTTAACATTGATTTTGTATCCAGAAACTTTAGTATATTACCTTATTGTTTCTAGTAGTGTTCTTGTAAAGTTTTTAGGGTTTTCTATATAGAAAATCATATCATCCATAAATAGTGATAGTATGATTTCTATGTTTTCTTTTGGGATGCCTTTTGTATTTTTATCTTGGCTGATTGCACTTGCTAAGAGAGAAAGCAAGAAATTGAAAATCTTTTTGAAGAAATAATGACAGAAAGCTTCTCTAACTTGGCAAAGGAAATAGACATACAAGCCCAAGAAGCGCTGAGAGTCTCAAACAAGATAAACCTTAAAAGACCCATACCTAGACACGTCATAATTAAAATATCAAAGGTTAAAGACAAAGAGAGAATCTTAAAAGCAGCAAGAATTGTAGTTACCTACAAGTGAACTTCCATTAGACTGTTAGCTGATTTCTCAACAGAAACTGCAAATCAAAAGGAGTGGCATAAAATATTCAAGCTGTTAAAAAAAAGACCTACAACTACAATTACTCTACCCAGCAAAGCTACAAATTAGAACTGAAGGTGAGATAAAGAGCATCTTATAGGAAAAAGGTAAAGGAGTTCATTACCAACAAGCCAGTATTACCAGAAACATTAAGGAAACTTTTGTTAAAACAAAAAACAACAACACGTGGGTGTGGTGAGAACCAACCCATAAATATAAATAATAAAATGGCAAAAGCTTTATACCTATCAATAATCACTTTAATGTAAAAGGATTAAATATTCCAGTCAAATAACATAGGGCAGTTGAATGGATAAGATAACAAGACCAATTTATATGCTGTGAACATGAGACCCACTTTAGATCAAATGACACACACAAACTGAAAGTAAAGAAGTGGAAAAAAGATATTTCACACAAATGGAAATTTTTTAAAAAGTTTGGGTAGCAATATTTATATCAGACAAAATATACTTTAAAAGAAAGACTATAATAAAACACAAAGAAGGGTATTTTTAATGACAGATGGGTCACTCCAACAAGAAGACATAACCTTAGTAAATATTGTCACATCCAACATAAGAGCACCTATCTATATGAAGCAAATATTGACTAATGTAAAGAGAGAGTTCTACAGTAATACAGTTATAGTAGGGGACTTCAACACCCCACTGACACCAATAGAATGGATCTTCCAGACAGAAAATCAAAAAGGAAACAGTGGCCTTAAAAACCACACTACGCAATGTGGATTTAATTAATATTTTCAGAGCATTTCACCTGGAAGCAGTAGAATATATATTATTTTCAAGTGCACATGGACATTTCTTAGGTTAGCCTTCATGTTAGGGCATGAAACAAATCTCAATAACCTTAAGAACATTAAAATTATATAAAGTGTCTTCTCTGACCACAAAGGTATGAAACTAGAAAGCAACTACAAAATGTAAACTGCAAAATCCACAAACACATGGAGGCTAAATAACACGCTACTAAACCATGAATGGGTTAACAATGAGATCAATGAAGAAATAAAAGATACCTAGAGACAAATGAAAATGAAAACACAATGTCTCAAAATCTATGGGACACACTGAAAACAGTTTTAAGGGAAAAATTATACTATTACAGGCCTACCTCAAGAAATGAAAAAGATATCAAATATGCAGTCTAAATTTACACTTAAAAAATTAGAAAAAAAAGAGCAAACAAAACCCAAAATGAGTATAGGCAAGGAAATAATAAAGATCAGAGTGGAAATAAACAAAATAAAGTCTAGAAATACAATACAAAAAATCAAGGAAACCAAGAGCTGTTTTTCAAAGGCTAAACAAAATTGATAAATCCTTAATTAGACTCATAAGAATAAAAAAAGAGTGAACCTAAATAAATAAAATCAGAAATGAAATAGAAGTAACTACATGTACCACAGAAATACAACGGATTATTAAAAAAATACTCTGAGCTATTATATACCGACAAATTATATATCTAGAAAAATGGATACATTTCTAGAAACGTACAATTTTCTTAGACTGAGTCAAAAAAACAGAAATCTGAATTAATCAATTACTATTAAGAAAATGGACTCAGTAATAAAAAAATACTTTCAAAAAACAAAAATTTAGACTGGGGAAATCATAGATGAGTTTTACCAAACAATCAAAGAAGAATTAATATCTATATTTTTAAAACTATTTCAAAAAATTCAAAGAAGGAAAGACTTTCTACACTATTTTTGAGGCAACCACTACCCTGATTCTAAAAACAGACATATATTACAAAAAAAAAAATGTAGGCTGATATCCTTCATAAACATTGATGTAGAAATCATGAACAAAATATTAGCAAACCAAATTCAGTAATACATTAAAAATATCTACACCTTGATCAAGTTGGATATATTCCTGGTGTGAAAAATTAATATAATATCAGCAAATCAACTAATATGATACACCATATTAACAAGTTGAAAGATAAAAATTATATGATCATATCAATAGATGTAGAAAAAGCATCTGACAAACTCCAGCACTGATTTATGATAAAAACTCTCAACAAAGTTGGAATCCAGAGAACAAACATTTACATAATAAAGGCCATATATGACTAGCCAACAGTTAACTCACACTAATGAGAAGAGGCTAAATGTATTTTCTTAAGATCAGGAACAAGACAAGAATGTACACTTTCACAACTTTTATAAAACATAGTACTGAAAGTCCTAGCTATAGCAATCAGACAAGAAAGAAAAATAAAAAAGATCCAAATTGGAAGGAAAAAAAGTAAAACTATCATGATATGCAGATGGCATAATACTATATATAGAGAATCTTAAAGATTCCACCAGAAAAACTGATAAATGAGTTCAGTAAAGTAGTAAGACACAAAATTAACATTTAGAAGTCAGTTTCATTTTTATACACCTAAGATGAACTTTCAGAAAGAGAATTTAAGAAATAATCTCATTCACAATTGTATCAAAACCATAAAATATCTAGAAATATAATTAACATGGAGGTAAAATATTTGTTATCAGAACATTATGTCATTGAAAAAAGACATTGAAGAAGATACAAATAAATGGAAGCATATACTGTGCTCATGGGTAGAAAAAAACAGCATTGTTAAAATGGCCATACTATTCAAAGTAATTTATAGATTTAATGCAATTTCTATCAAAATACCAATGGTATTTTTCAAAGATCTAGAAAAAATAATCCTAAAATATATATGGAACCATAAAAGACCTGGAATAGCCACCGCTGGAAAAGAAGAAAAGTTGAAGGTATCACACTACCTGATATACTACAAGACTATATAAATCAAAACAGCATGGCACTGGCATAAAAACAGATACATTGAACAATGGAGCAGAATAGAGAGCACAGAAATAAATCTACTCCTATATAATCATTTAATCTATGACAAAGGAGGCAAGAATATACAAAGGTATAAAGACGATCTCTTCAACAAATGGTGTTGGGAAAACTGGATGAACAGATGCAAAGAAATGAAACTGGTTCACTTTCTTACACCACATAGAAGAATAAACTCAAAATGGATTAAAGACTTAAATGTAAAACCCTAAATCATAAAGCAAAGCAAACATAGACAATAAACTTTATGATATTGTTATATATATATATATATATATATATATATACACACACACACACACACACATATATATAATCTCATATGTATATATAATCTCATATGTGTATATCTATCTATATATCTATATCTATATCTATATCTATCTATCTATATATATATATATATATATATATATATATATATATATATATATATAAAATCTCCTCAGTCAAGGTAAATAAAAGAGTAGATAAAGAAACAAGACTACATCAAGCTAAAAAGATTTTGTATGGCAAGGAAAAACATCAACCAAATGAAAATACAACCTATTATATGGGAGAAGATATTTGCTTATCATATATATGATAATAGTTTAATATCCAAAATTATAAAGAACTTATACAACTCTACAACAGAGGCAAACAATTTAATTTAAAAGTCACTAAAAAATATTTCTCCGAAGAGGAGATATAGGTGGCTAACAGACAAATGAAAAGATGCTCACGATCACTAATCATCAAAGAAATGCAAACTAAAACCACACTGAGATATTACTTCATACCTGTCAGAATGGCCATCATCAATAAATCAAAAAACAGCAAGTGTTGGTGAGAATGTGGAGAAAAGGGAACCTTCATTCACTTTTAATGAGATTGCAAATTGATACAGCCATTATGGAAGAGAGTTTGGAGGTTCATCAAAAAATTAAAAAATAGTACTACCTTTTGGCATAGTAATCGCACTTCTGAGTATTTACCCAAATAAACCCAAAACATTCATTTATAAAAATGTATGCACCCTATGTTCAAAGCAGCACTATTCACAATAGCCAAAATATGGAAACTACTACATACCCATTAATAGACAAGTAGATAAAGAATATACAATGGAATATTACTCAGACTTAAAAAATGAAATCCTACCATTTGCAATCACATGGGTGGACCTAAAGGGTTTTTACTGAGTGAAATAAGTCAGACAGAGAAATATATATACCATATTTCACTCATATGCAGGATCCAAAGATCAAAAAGAAGAAACTAAATGAAAAAAAGGTGAAGAAGTACAAATTAGTAGTTACAATACAGTCACAGGGATATAGAGTATAGCATAGGGAATTTAGTCAATATTGACAAAAATGAGATATATGACAACACTTAGCTAAAAAAAACTAATAAATCAAGCACATGACAAAAAATGCAGATACATTTCTTGGTCTGAGCTTGTTTTCAGCTTGAAATAAAATTGTGTTATCATAGCAAAGAAAAACAAGTTCACTATTAGGCAGGCCACTAGAAACATGCTCATTCTTTTTCTTAAGTGGGACTGAATGGCATATCAGGACCATTTTTAAAGCACATTTGATTTATAAAACTTTTTTGGTAAATTAAAATAAAATATTTAAAAAACTCAATTTTCTTTAGTCAAAATGGCAGAGTAGGTAAATGTGCTTACCTCTTCTTATGACCACCTCAAAATTACAACTAAACTACAAAACAGCTATCACTGAAAATTGCATTAAGTCTAGCTGAACAGAAGTCCTACAACTGAAGACACAGAAGAGGCCACCTTGAGACTGTTAGGAGGGGTAGAGATGTAGAACAGGTTGGTCCCACACCCACTTGTGGTTAAAAATTGGGAGAAGTATTTCAGCTGAAGAGGTTCTCTCTGAGAAGCAAGGGATCCCAGCTTCACACTAGATCCCAGTTCAGGGTTCCAGTGCTAGGAAGAGAGTCCCCACAAATTTTGGCTGTGAGTCATCAGAGATTGTGTCTGAATGAGACAAAGGTGGCTGGAATTCCTTTAAAAGGACCTGTACATAGATTAATTTGCTGAGGGACCCAATTGCTCTGAGCTGATATAGCTGCTCAAAAAGCTTCAGAAATGTACAGAGAAAAAGTGAGTTGTCTGGCTTCAGGGAGAGGCCTGGAGGAGCAGTTTTCTCCCAGACAGAAGTGTTGGGAGAATCTATTGTTTCTTTATTTAGTCCTTTTCCATTTTCAGGGTGCAGATGCAGGATGATCACCATATCTGAATCTCCACTAACCTGGCTAACAATGGTTACCATTGTTAGTTCTTTGGTGATACCCTCAACCTGCTCCACACAACTTGCAGGCCCACCCAAGCTACATCAAGGGGCTTTTCCATACAAATGGCCTTGCTTGGTTTATGCTGCAAAATTTCTTAAAATCTCTCAAAGGTTCACAAAACTCGAACAAGCACTATCTGGCCTCAGCATGCTCCATACCTCTTACTGAATAGCCCCAAGCCTGGCACTAAATGCAGCCAGGCTTAGTTCATGCCTTGGCCTCCCTCTAAGTTCAGTGTGAGTGGTAGTTGCCATCTGCATATTATTTGGTGGGTTATTTCAGGTGGCCCTGGGAAGGACACAGTCAGCAGCTGAACTTGGCCTATGGTGGGGCTCCTCTCTGGAGGCCCCAAATCCACCATGACTAATGGCCAGCTTCATACTTAGCTGGAACACCATCTGTGGCTGCATATGAGAACAAAATACATGAAGCACCAACTGAACAAGCACCAGAGCCCTGCTAAAGTGAAACCTGCTCTGTAGGGTCAGCCCTCGCTGGTCAGTTCTCACAATCAATCAGCCTGAGGGGCAGTTTCTCCTACTGATGTGCAAACAACAACCAATATTCAACTACAACAGAAGAGAACATGCAAACTATACAAGGAACATACCTGGAGCACCTGGCTCAGATGAGTAGGGAGGACTGTGCCACAGGGCCCAAAAACTACTACATAAGACCACTCTGCTAAGACTGGGAGACACAGAAGCTCTATCTAATACACAGAAACAAACACAGGGAGGCAGCCAAAATGGGAAGACAAAGAAAGATGTCCAAAATGAAAGAGCAGAAAAAGAAATGAACAAAATGGAGACAATCTATCTACCAGATTCAGAGTTCAAAACACTGGTTAGAAGAATGCTCACTGAATTTAGAGGAAGAGTAGATAAACTTATGAGAACTTTAACAAAGAGATAGAAAATACTAAAATAGAGACAGAAAATATAAAAAAGAACCAGTCAGAAATAAAAAATACAGTAACTGAAATGATGAATACTTCAGGAGAAATCAATAGTAGATTAGATGATGCAGAGGCATGAAACAGCAATTTTGAAGGTAAGGCAGCAGAAAATGCCCTATCATAACAATAACAAAAAAAGAATAAAAAACTGTGAGCATAGTTTAGGGCACCTCTCAGACAACATCAAGCATACCAACATTCACATCATAAGGATACCAGAAGAAATAGAGAGACAACAAGAAATTGAAAATCTATTTGAAGAAATAATAATAGAAAACTCCTGACCTGGCAAAGGAAATAGATATACAAGACCAGGAAGCTTAGAGTTTCAAACAAGATAAACCTAAACAAACCCATGCCAGGACCCATCATAATTAAAATGCCAAAGATTAAAGACAAAGTGAAAATCTTAAAAGCAGTAAGAGCAAAGCAGTTAGTTACTTATAAAGGAACTCCCTTAAGATTGTCAGCTGATTTCTCAATAGAAACTTTGCAATCCAGGAGGGATTGGCTGAAAATATTCAAAGTGATGAAAAGCAAGTACCTACAATCAAGATCACTCTATCCAGCAAAGCTATCATTTAGAATTGAAGGACAGATTAAGAGCTTCCCAGATTAAAAAAAATCTAAAGGAATTCATCAAAACCAAACCAGTATTGCAAAAAAAAATATTTGAGAGACTTCTTTAAGAAGAAGAATATAAAAGATACAATATATGACTGATAAAATGGCTATAACTACACATCTAGCAACAATTACTTGAAATGTAAATGGATTAAATGCTCCAATCAAAAGATATGGTGAAAAAAGGATAAGAAAACAAGACCCTTACACATGTTTCCTATAAGAGACTCACTTCAGATAAAAAGACATATGCAGATTGAAAATAAAGGCATGGAAAAAGATGTTTCATAAAAATAGAAACAAACAATAAAAAACTGGGGTAGCAATATTAGTATAAGATAAATTAGACTTTAAAACAAAGACTATAACAGGAGACAAAGAAGTACCCAGTAATTCCAATTCCAGGTTTTTTATTTGAATAAACTCAAAACAGTATTTCCAAGGGACTTGTTTGCACATGTTCTTCACAGTATTATTTACAATAGCTAAAATATGGAGGTAATCTGGGTGTCTATGAATGAATAAATGGATAAAGAAAAAGTTGTACATACATTAGACTATTACTCGGCCATATAAAAGAATAAAATCTTACCATCTACAACAACATGAATGGACCTCTCAGGTATTGTGCTGAGTAGAGTAAGTCAGACAGAGAAAGACAAATGCCATATGAGTTCACTTACATATGGAATCTAAAGAACAAAATAAATGAACGCACAACAGAAATAAATTTTAGATACAGAGAACATCTTGATGGTTGCCAGATGGAAAGAGAATTGGGGAAGGTTGGCAAAAAGAGTGAAAGAATTAAGAAATACAAATTGGTAGTACAAAATAGTCATGGGAATATAAAATATAACATGAGGAATACAGACAATAACAGTATAATAACTACAGTTGTGGCAGCATATGATAAAACCACAGCCAATAGAGGAAGGAGAATCATGACCAGGGCCAAGAGAAAGTCTACTAGTTCTGCTTGTTCCTTGTCAGAACAGGTGAGATTAAGTAGTGGGGATATATCACAGAAAAAAAATGGTTGATGATGTTGGGTCCACAGTAGGACAGTTGGGAAATAAAAAGAAGGTTCATCATGGAGCTGAAGAAGCCACCACCCCAAGATGAAGCTGCAAAATGAGTGGCCAGGATGGAAGGCATATGACTAGAATAATGAAGGGGTTCACAAATTGCCAGGTAGTGGTCATAGGCCATGATTGCCAACAGGACACACTCAGTGCAGGCTAAGGCAATGAAGAAGTAAAGTTGAGTCATACAACCTATAAAGGAGACTCTACAGTTCTGAATAAGAAATGCTCCCAAGAGTCAGGGAACAGAGACATTGATATAACATAGCTCCAGGAAGGAGAGATGGCCAAAGAAAAAGTACATTGAGCGATGAGATTTTGTGTAAGCCAGATCGTGGAAACAATGAGTGCATTTTCCAACAACATCAACAGATAAATTGCAAGAAAGAGAGCAAAGAGGAGCAGCTAGAGTGGTGGAGAGGTAGAGAAACCCACCAAAACAAACTCTTCTATGTGGCCTCCTCTCAAATTTCTCATGATCTCTGTCCACTTGACTACCTGAAAAAGTAACAGGAAGAACAAGATGTTGAAAGATAGAAGGACCAGACTGCCAATAACCCTTCATATTACAACTTTCTGAAAAGCCCAATGATATATTATCAATTATTATTAAATCTTTTTTTTATTTCTTTATTGTTTTATCTTTCACCTCAGGGGAAAAATATCAGACTTAAAGACTGTACTCAATAACTTAAAAATCTTAACTACAGTAGGTTATTGGTAAATGATTGCTAAGTGACTTTAGAATAAGTTAAATATTTTAAATCTTGTTTTCTTACTCATGAAATGCTCTTCCTTCAGTTTCCACAAACCCCTAAGCCCCATGGCACCATCACTTAATATTTGTTGAGTGAACAAATAAAGCAGCAGGGTGGAGTCTAAGGATTAATCTCTCAAGATAAATTTAACTAAGAGTTGGTAGTAACTCAAATATATTACTTGAATTATAATGTAAAGCAACACAAGAGTAGGAAGATTTGGAAAGTGTTTATTAACAGTTAGAGCAATAATTCAATACAGAGATGATAAAAAGAGCTCTCCAGAAAGGAGCCATTTTTCAATTCATTTTATTTGTATTTTTAAGTACATTCTCTGTACCAGAATTAGGTTGTGTCATTTTTAGTCTGGTGTGCTAGGTTGAAAAATTAACCCCAATAAATAAGGTGTTTATGTCCTAATCCCTAGAACATATAAATGTTACATTGTATGATAAAGATTTTGTATGTATGATTAAGTTAAGGATACTGAAATGAGAAATTATCCTGCATTATCCAGGTGAACTTTAAATGCAGTTACAAGAGTCCTTATAAGAAAGAGGCAGAAGGAAATTTAAACTAGATATAGAGAGAAGAAGGCAACCTAAAGATGTAGCAAAGAGATTTAAAGATTGGCCCTAAAGATTGGGGTGATGTGGCCAAGTAATGTCAGTGGTCACCAGAAGCTAAAAGAAGTAAGAAATGGATTCTCTCCTAGAGTGTGTGAAGGGAGCATGGCTTTGCCAACATCTTGAGTTTGGCCAAATGATATTGATTTCAGACTTCTGGCCTTCAGAACTTCAAGAGAATAAATCTCTGTTTTAAGCTACTAAATCTTGATAGTTATAACACTCACAGAAAAATGACATAGTGAGGCATCAAAATGAAAGAAGCAATCATATTCCTCCCAACCATCTTTCTGTGCCTTCCTAGTTTCCTATCAATATTTAAAGTGGTCTGCCTTCTCCAGAGGGCATCTGGAAAAATTATAAATCTAATTGAGATTGAATTACATGTTAGATATTATCAAGCATTTTCATTTTTGTGGGACTAAGCATTTATCTTCACATTTTATTTTCCTTAAGCAACTTAAAAAACAACATACCAGATTGCATAATTTTAACTCAACATCTGTTTTTATCATACACTTAAATAATTACAGAGAATCTAATTTCACTGTACTGTAAGTATTGACAGTTGAATAAAATTATTATATCAATCCTTTAGGTGTTAAGTGAAATCTAAATATTGGTGCTATAATACCACTAATTGTTTTTTAAAAATTACGTGAGTGCCTATATCTTTGAAAATTGAAATTTTGCATTATTTTTCTTACTGAACTCATAATTTATGGTATTATACTATATTTTTATAATTTCAAGACTTTTATTGATTTCTCTGTCTCTATCTGCATATTCTACTTATAAATCTTGTTTCTTATACTATTGAAGCTGTTTTTAAAACTATTTTTCTAGATATTATTATATAATTAGCATACATTTTACCAAAGCAAGACAAATTTAAAAAATAAGCAGCATTTTAGAAATGTATTAAATACCATATACATGTGATGTATGACTGAATTGTACACTTGAAACCTATATAATTGTATTAAACAATATCACCTCAAAATAAAAAAAATAAATGTATTAAAGTATTTTTTAATAATGCAGATTGTACATTTTTTCAATTCTTGTGTGCATACATAAAGACTGCTTATTAACATAGTAATAAAGTTTTCAGCATCAATTTCATTCTTTTCATTTTGGAGATACAAACACCAAGGAAACTAATTCTCATAAATAAATGACATTGATATACCATGGCTTAAGAAATAAAAGTTGTTTTGTTATAGTAACAAGACTAAATTATTTTAACTTTTTATTAGTTATGTGCTAGAAATTAGTGATCTATCATCAAAAATCATCTGCAACAACATGGGTGGACCTGAAGTATATTATTCTGAGTGAAATAAGCCAAATAGAGAAAGATAAAAAACACATGATGTTACTTATATGCAGAATCTAAAAAATAAAACATAAACAAACAAAACAGAAGTAAACTCATAGATAAGACAACAATTTGATGGTTGCCAGTTTGGAGGGGAGGTTGGGGGAATGGCTGAAAATGGGAAGGAGTTAAGAAGCACAAATTGGTAGTTACAAAGTCGTAATAGGATGTAAAGTATTGCATAGAAAATATAGTTAATAATACAGTAATAACTACATATGATGTCAGATGGATTTTAGACTTATTGGGGTGATCACTTTCTAAATTAATATAATGTATGTCAACTGTAATTGAAAAATAAAAAAAGTATTTAAAAAGAATTATATTGGAAACCACTGACTTGTTAAAGAATGTATTATCCAGTTATTAGTCATTCACTTTTTTAGCATTGGCATCAGCACTGTCACTAACCTACCAGTGAGATTCAATTATGCTTCCCTGTACACAGGGAGAAAAAGTTTGAAAAAGGAAAATGGTTAAGGAGAAGAAATACTTTCTCAAGCAGACCAATTTTAAGAGCTGCTAAGAGAGTTGAAGATCAGGAAATTATTCCTTTGGAATGATTTATACTTAGATCTTGGAAAGTCTTATACAACCCACTGCACATAAATCCAGGTTGGAAAGCTGACTTAATGTGTCAGATACTTTTCTTGAGAGAGAGTTTGGAGAGTATATATGAGAAGTGAGTGTGAAGACAGGATAGGAAGGAAACACTGAACACCTTGGGGCTGAGTAATAATGAGAATGGGAGAAAACTAAAATGATGGCTGGAAATGCCTAAGAGCCAAGGCAAGGAAAATCAGATACACTGAGCATCTGTAAAGGGATCAGTCTTATTCCTCTATTCTTGGTATACAGAGCAGTGTCTAGAACATAATGGCACTCAAAAAAAAAAAACTGAAATGAGATTCAGTCTTGATTTGTATAGCTTTGAATAATTTACTTTATTCATAAGACATTTTGTAAATTACACAAACTGAATAAAAGCTAGAGTTCTTTCCAATTGTAGTATGGCATAAAATTTGGTAAAATTCCAAATTTTTCCAAAATCATCCCTAGGGGAGAGGGGAGAGTTGTTAGAGAATTAGGTGGAGAGTGGGAAGTAGCCTGGGAAGCCAGCTCTCTGATTCACATAATTTTTTGATGTCATTCTTGCTGTGGCTTAAGTTGTCTGCTGATTCAAATGCAAGGTTGCAAGTAGAGTCCCTTGCACCAGAGGTACCCATGAGCCTAACTCCTGCCTACTCTTTAAAAATACTTTACATCATCATCTTCATAGGTTTTCAGTGCAGTTGTTGAAAACAGAGTGCTATTTGCTATTCAGACTAGCCTGGGCAACTTTTTCAGCCAGAACAACTTTAGCCTGTAACTCCCACCAGATACTGTCTCAACATTCTGTTCCAAATCTTCCCTTTTCTGAGAAGGCTCTCCTGGATAGACTACATCTGAATCTTGATGCTCAGATCCCTCTGGTAGTTCTGAGTATATCAGTGTACTGTATATACTGAACTCTTATGGTTTGTTGTTGTTGTTCCTTTTAGTTTATTTGTTTACTCTAACTTCTGGACTATATCTTTTCTCTCTTGTTAGTCTTGGAACAACATTTCTCCTCTACGAGCACTTCAAAATTTTTATGATATCAGGACAGCATTCTACCATCAGAGCAATATGGGAAAGATGAAACTGAAATTCCAACATTCACACAGGGATAAACTCTTCAAATGCAGATTCTTATTTGACAGGATAGTTTCAAAAAATAATTAATGAGAAAAATCTTGAGGATTTTTTTATTGTTTATTGGGGTAACATAGGTTAATACAATTATATAATTTTCAGGTGTACATTATAATTTGACATCTATATATTCTATTGTGTGATTACCATCCAAAGTTCAGTTTCCTTCAGCTATTATATATTTGATTCACACAACCCCTACTCCCCTATATCTAATTCCCTTTACCCAGTCTACCTCTCTCCTCATCCTTTACCCTCTACCCTCTGGTAACCTTAGTCCATTGTTCATATCCCTGGGTCTCTATTTGTTTATCTGTCAATTTGTTGCTTTTAGGTTTATATCCTATATAAGTGATATCATGTGATTTTCAACTTTTTCTGTCTGGTTTATTTTGCTTAGCATGATTTTCTTGAGGTCCATCCATGCTGTTGCAAATGGTAGTATTTTATTTCTTCTTATGGCTGAGTAATATTCAATTGTACATATGTACCACAGCTTCTTTAGCCAATTGTCTATCATAGGACACTTCAGTTGCTTCCATGTCCTGGCCACTGTGAATAATGCTGCTATGAACATCAGTGTGCAAATATCTTTTGGGATATGGGTTTTCAATTCTTTGGAGTAAATACCCAGTAGAGGGATTGCTGGATTATTTTGTAGATCAATTCTCAGTTTATTGAAGAACTTATATACTGTTTTTCATAGAGAATGTACAAATTTACAGTTCCAGCAACAGTGTATGAGGGTTCCTTTTTCTCCGAATCCTCTCCAACATTTGTTATTAATTGTCCTGTTGATTACAGCTAATCTAACAGGTATGAGATGGTATCTCATTGTGGTTTTGATTTGCATTGTACTGATAAGTAGTGATGTTGAGCATCTTTTTATATATTTGTTGGCCATCTTTATGTCCTCTAGGAAGAAGTGTCTGTTCAGGTCCTCTGCCCATTTTTTGATTGGATCATTTGATTTTTTTTTGTTGTTATTGAGTCGTATGAGTTCTTTGTATATTTTGGATATTAGACCCTTATCAGAGGCATTGTTAGCAAATATATTTTTCCATTCGGATGATTGTCTCTTTATCTTATTGGCAATTTCTTTTGCTGAGCAGAAGCTTTTAGTTTGAAGTAGTCCCATTCATTTATTTTTGCTTTTACTTCCCTTGCCTTTGAGGTGAAATTTATAAAATTTATAAAATTTATAAAATTTATAAAATCCTCTTTAAGTCCAAGGTCCTTGAGTTTAGTTCCTATGTTTTCTTTTATGCAGTTTATTGTTTCAGGTCTTATATTCAGGTCCTTAATCCATTTTGAGTTAATTTTGGTGTGTGGTGATAGACAACAGTCTAGTTTCATTTTTTTGAAGGTGGCCTTCCTATTTTCCCAGCACCATTTATTGAAGAGGCTTTCCTTTTTCCACTGTATGTTTTTGGCTTCTTTGTCAAAAATTATTTGCCCATATAAATATGGGT
Source organism: Macroglossus sobrinus (assembly GCA_004027375.1). Classification (NCBI taxonomy): domain Eukaryota; kingdom Metazoa; phylum Chordata; class Mammalia; order Chiroptera; family Pteropodidae; genus Macroglossus; species Macroglossus sobrinus. The sequence goes on along the minus strand of PVKZ01002729.1, from coordinate 22,984 downwards.
TAACTTCCGGATTCTTGATTCTATTACACTGGTTCGTGTATCTGTTTTTCTCCCAATACTATGCCATTTTGATTACTGTCATTTTGTAGTATAATTTGAAATTTGTCAGAGCAAACCTTCAGCTTCGTTCTTGTTTCTCAGGATGGCTTTGGCAATTCGGAGTCTTGTGCTTTCATACAAATTAGACGATTTCTTGTTCTATTTTTTTTTTAAATGCTGATGGGATTTTGATGACATTGCATTAAATCTGTATAATACTTTAGGTAATATTGTCACTTTAACTATGCTGATTCCTCCAATCCAAGAACACAGAATGTTTCCATTTCTCTGTATCTTTTTCAATTTTGTAAAATAAGGTCTTGTAGTTTTCATTATATAGTTTTTTCATATGTTTTATTAAATTTATTCCTAGGTATTTTTTATTCTTTTGTTGCAATTACAAATGTAATTATTTTTCCCAATTCTTTTTTCTGACTCTTCATTATTAGAATAGAGAAATGGTATGGATTTTTGAACATTGATTTTGTACTTTTTATTGTATTTGCTTATTGTTTCTAGTAGTGTTCTTGTGGTGTCTTTAGGGTTTTCTATATAGAGAATCATGTCATCTGCAAAAAAATGACAGTTTGCCTTTTTTGTTTTTTATTTGGATGCTTTTTATCTTTATCTTGCCTAATTATACTCACTAAACCTTCAAATAACAGGTGACAGTGTACAGTCTTGTGTTGTTCCTTATCTTAGAGGGAAAGGTTTATAGTTTTTTACCATTAAGTGTAATGTTGGCTGAGAGATTTTTATATATGGCCTTTATTATGTTAAGGTACTTACCTTCTATACTGATTTTGTTAAGTGTGAGGCTAACATTAATCTGATACCAAAACCTGGTAAAGATAACACAAAAAAAGGAAACTATTGATCAATATCTATCATGAACATAGACATAAAAATCCTAAATAATACTAGTGAACTGAATACAGCAACATATAAAAAGACTATACACCACAATCAAGTGGACTTCATCCCAGAGGCACAAGGAAGTTTCTACATATGCAAATCAATTAATGTGATACACCACATAAACAAATTAATAAATGAGAACCATATGATCATATCAATAGATGCAGAAGAAGCCTTCGACAAGATACAGTATTCATTTATGATCAAAACACTTAACAAAATCAGTATAGAAGATAAGTACAAGGTAATTATGTATTGATCTAGATTTTTCCTCTTCAAGAAGAGAAAGTTTTACTTTTTACATTCACATTAAGTTTACTGCTTTCACATAGTAGGTACTCAGTAAATCTTTATTAAATAAGTTTATAAATAAAAATATATAATAATTTAGGAGTTTGGGGAAACAATTTCTTCCTCTATTTTATAGGTAGAAGACTGAACTTGTTTTCTTATTAAATAGGGCTGCTTCTGCTACTTTTGATAATATCTGTCATTTCTACTTCATTAGACTATGAGAATATTCAAGAGACAATTTAAGTGGAATAATTTGCCCATAATGTAAAACATACTTATTTTGAAACACATTGGTGATTCCATATGTCTATGGGCTTGAAACTATGCAGATGTCACTAGATCACCCCAATTGAGTATTTATAGCAGCATAACTGCCTATATTTCTGTCTAACCTCTTAGATGTTACATAAACAAAGCCTGAACAGTACATTACATGACCTTCCAATGTCTTTTCTCAGGAGGCCACATAAATCTTATCCAGAAACATGGCAGGACACCATGTTTTTTTTTTTTACAGAGGTTCAGTTAGTTCTTTGTTTATCTATCCTTTTCATTCACTCACATACCATATCTTTTGATGTTTGTCAATAGACTAGTTACCTGTTGCTTCTGGGTAATGTGGACAGTGGAAGATACTCTTCAATAAAGCTGATACTTCAGGCTGTTATCTGAGTCACTTATGGCATAGTAGGATGGAGGTATGGCAGATGAAGCCCTGAAGCAAATAGGAGCTGCAGTAGCTAGACCTCATCACCTCATCATCAGTGATATAGACCCTTAGGATTTATTGTCATGGTGATCTATCTCTCCCCAACTCGACTGTGTCCAAGTCACCTCAGGGGCCATACATGATACGGTGAAAAAGCAAGATATGGAGGAAAATATACCTGAAAGAAAGTAAAATAAAGTCCTTGAGTTCATTGCCTGTCATCCATGTGGTGCTTCTGCAAACCTTATTTTTAGAAGTGCTGATGAAGCTATCTCTCAGCACCAGTAAATAGATATAATGATAATCTAAGTCTAAAATTCTATTGAGGAAATAAAGCAATAAAATGAGAGACTTATGAATAAATTTATTCAGACTGGTTATTTAGACTATTTGTTCTTTGAAAATATATTATTTGTCAAACTCTGTCTACCTTTGCATTTCTAACACATGTCTGTGTTTATGTGTGAGAAAGAAATGTTTTATCTCATGCCTATAGTCTGTAAGCTCCAATGCAGGAATCATCTTTTCCTGCTTGTCCCTTTTTATACCACTTTGTGAATAGAACTATACTAGGATGGTGTACCAGGAAGATCTCAGGATAACTGAGGATAGTCAGAGAAATAATTTCAGATTTCTGATTTCTGATTTAAATATGAATTTATTTCGAGAAATAATGGGGCTTTTTTTTTCACTCACAATTTTGAGATTCCTGCCATTCATGCACAGATTTCTCCTCTGATTCTCAGTCTACTTGAATTCTCATAAATGGATTAGATTACCTCCTGGAGTGTGTGCTACTTTTTCTATAATGGGAAGTGTTCAAGCAGAGGCTAAATGACCTCTTGTTTAAGGTATAATATTGAAGAGGGAGCATACTGCAACAGAAGTGTTTTACCACTCCTTTTCATAATAATAAAAGTGTGTTTTATAGCAAAATAATATGGTTTCAAACAGTAGTATTTTGCAAAAAGTTAGATAATGCTATAAAGAATAGGAGAATTACAGTTATGTCTGACTTGTCAGCTTAAAATGGTGAAAAGTTGATAATTCTTAGAAAACACAGAAGTAAGAACAAAATGAGAAAATCAATGCTAGATATAGTCTTGACATACTAAGCTCAGAAAAAGCAGATATATGCAGCAATAAAATAAAAATTTTGGTCTGGATTTTATGTCTGTTTTCAGATTATAAACTTGGAAGTAATAGAAATTAATAAATATGACAAAAGCAGATTTGGTATATTTAACCAGAGGAATAGTGTATAAAATGAGATAAATATGATTAAGAAACCCTTCAGAAATGGTATTTGATAGACAAAAAGAAAAAGAAAAAGAAAAGGAGCAAATGTTGGCAAAGAAAGAAATAATAGAGTACACTATTCTGGAGGGTAAGGGACTAGGTCATTTCAGAAAGAAGGTTATTAAAAACAAGAAGAAGTACTTTTAGTAGTGAAATTAAATAAAGGAGCTGCTTATATACTTTTTTTCTATGGATGCAGGAAAAAATAAGCAATTACCATTTACTGAGCACTTAATGTATGCTGGACTCTTTGCTAAGAATTTTATAAACATCTCATTTAATTGTCTTAACAATACAACGTACTTTCAGTCTCAACTACCAAGACCTCCAAAATTAAAATGGCTTAAGTTAGGTAGAATTTATTTCTTTCTCGTATAACAATGTAGTGATTAGCAGTCTGTGACTGGAAGGGCTGACAGGGCAATTTGGCTTCCAAAATTTGTGCTAGCCACAGGAAGGCAGATTGGTTCTGCCATACTCAAAATAAGTCTCTATTGTTGAGCCAAAGGCATCTGTTTTTATTTTCCATTAATAAGGAAAGTAGAAAGACATTATTCTTAAAGGTGAGACATAGATGTTTAACACATCATTTCCACGTACATGTTATTGATAAGAACTTAGTCACTTAACCAAAACAGGATGCAAAGGAGGCTAAGAAATATAGTAACTAATGGACCATTTGTGTATCCTGCTAAAATTCCACAGGGTTCTATTATTAAATATATTGAATGAATGAATATTCTAAATCACTTACTTATTATAGATCTATTGAGATTCACTATTTATTCATGAGTTGGTTTTGATAGTTTCTGTCTTTTTAGAAATCTATCCTTATCATCTAAGTTACTTAATTTATCACTATGCAATTGTTCATAGTACTCATTGATAATATTTTGTTTTCTGTAAGGTCAGTAGTAAAGTCATCTCCTCTATTTCTCAGTCTCATATTTTTTTCTAAAAGAAAATGAGTCTTTATTTCCTTGTTTCACAAATAAAGCTGGCTGTGATGGTTTCTGAATCAAATAAATTGAGTCTTCTTTCTTTTTGTTTTGGTCAGTTGAGCTAAAGGTATGTCGATTTTGCTGATCTTTTCAAAGAAGCAGCTTTTGGTTTCATTAATTTTATTTATTTATTTATTTATTTAATATAATTATCCTATCTGATTAATTTCACTCTAATATTTTTTACCTTCTATTTACTTTGTTTAGTTTGCTGTTTTTCTTGCAGTATCTTATGGTGAGATGATAGATTACTTATTTGAAATGCTTCTTCTTTTTAAAAATTTGAAAAATAATTGCTGTTGACATATAATATAATATTAATTTCAGGTGTACAACATAGTGATTAGACATTTATATAACATACAAAGCAATCGCCCCAATAAATCTACTACCCATATGCCACCATATATAGTCATTACAATATTATTAATTAAATTTCCTATGCTGCACTTTACATCCCCATGATTGTTTTTGTAACTAGAAACCTGCATAATTTATTCCCTTTCTCTTTTTTGTCCATTTCCCCTCCCATTTGTCCATCATCAAAACATTTCTGTATCTATGAGTTTTTTTGTTGTTTGTTTTTTTAGATGCCACATATAAATGATATTATATGATGTTTGTCTTTCTCTGTCTGACTTATATTACTTAGGATAATATCCTCTAGATTTATTCTTGTTGTTGCAACCAGCAAGATTTTGTTCTTTTTTAAGGCTGAGTAATATTCCATTGTATATATGTACCACATGTTCTTTATTTATTTGTCCATTAATAGATACTTAGGTTGTTTCATATTTTGGTTATTGTAAATAATACTGAGTGAACACAGAAATTCATATATCTTTTGAATTAGTGCTCTGTGCTTTTTCAGATAAATACACAGAAGTAGAATTCTGTTTTTTTTTCTCTTGTTATAGCCTTTGTTTTAAAGTTTATTTTGTTTATTACAAACATTGCTACATGCAGCTTTTTTTTTTAGTTCCATTTGCATGAATTTTTTTCCATCTTTTTATTTTTTGTCGTGTGTGTCTTTTGATCTGAGGTAGGTCTCTTGTAGAGAGCATATGCAAGGGTCTTGTTTTCTTATCCATTCCGATGTCTTATATCTTTTCATTGGTATTTTTAATTAATTTATATTTAAAGTATTGAACAAACAATGCTATATGTGTGTGTGTATACATATATAATGCATTATTGATTTTTATATTTGAAATCTATATAATTTTATTAACTAATGTCAACACAATAAACATAATAAAAAATAAAATAATAACCAAAATAAAAAATAGAGATCAGAAATATGGAGGAATGAGAGATATCCCCTGATCTTCCCCTTTGTAACAACAATAAGCTGAACATCTAAAACTCAACAAAAAACACCTAAACTGCATACCAGCACATCTGAGTGTAAGATTTGCTAATAAGAGCTACCACAGGTCAGAACCCCGGGAGTCAGGAAGTAGACTAGAAGTAAAGAAGATACCTCTTGCAGCTGGAACTCCTTGAAGGAAGAGGAGGAGGGAAGAAGGTGAACATGTTCCCTGAATAGTCCTGCCTGAGAGAGCTGTGAGCTGCATGCAGTGGCAGTGCTCAGGGATCAGAAAGCAGAGAAGTAGAAATGGCTGAGAAGTGGGGACAACAGATAAGCAACAATTGATTATACCAGCATCAGTTGCAAAATGAGAGACTGAGCCACAGCCACCATCACCCAACTTAAACGGCACTTCTTCCCATATCTTCCAAAATGAACACCCCGGAGCCCTAGGGGAATCTGAGCAAGCCCTACCCAAACTGCTGCCAGCACCAACAGAAACTGAGCCTGAGGGAAGCAAATGTGATTAAATATTTTTTAAGAAAATAAAAATACATTATTAAGACTTTATATAAAGCAGCTTAGACACCACCTACTGGAAACCAAAAGCAAAATGTGTTCTTAACAATAGGCTAAAGAGATACTTTTATATACTAGATCACTTTCTGGAAAAAAAGAACCACACATTTCCATTAATGTCCAGGTAGGGAAATGGTTCATTAACCACCATGAACAACCAAAGGGACAAGGCATCTCAGAAAGAAAGAGAAAAATCTCCAGAAAATAAACTTAAAGACATAGAAATATGCAACTTAGGCCACTGTTGCTACCACATTGGAGAGAGAAAGTTGGTGAACTAGGTAAAAGCAAGGTTAGTCTCCTCCCACATTCACATTGAAATTATGACTGAATTATAAAATAAACAACATGGAGAATTGCCTAGAGTCCAACTGATCATAGCATGTACACCCCCAACATAGGAGCACCTATATACATGAAGCAATTATTGACTGACATAAAAGGAGAGCTCAACAGGAATACTCTCATAAGAGGAGACTTTAACACCCCATTGACAACAATAAATAGGTCTTCCAGGCAAAGAATCAACAAGAAAACAATGGGTCCAAAAGACACACTAGATCAGATGGATTTAATAGATATTTTAAGACCATTTTATTCCTAAGCAGCAAATATATGTTTTTCTCAAGAGCACATGAAACATTTTCAAAGATAGATCATATGTTAAGACACAATCAAGTCTCAATAAATTTTAGAAGATTGAAATCATATCATAATGGTATGAAACTAGAAATCAACTATAAGAAAATAATAGAAAATAAACAAACATATGGAGGCTAAATAACATGCAACGAAACAATGAATGAGTTATCAATGACATCAAAAAAGAAATCAAAAGTTATCTAGATACAAATGAAAATGAAAATGAAAACATAGTGATTAAAAATTTATGGGACACAGTGAAACCAATCCTAAGAGGGAAATTCATAGCATTAAAGGCCCACCTCAAGAAACAAAGGAAAGTTCAAATAAACATTCTACGCTTACACTTAAAAAGGCTAGAAAAAGAACAGCAAAAGAATGCAAAGTGAATAGAGGGAAAGAAATAATAAATATCTGAGAAGAAACAAACGAAACAGAGTCTAGTAAAACAATACAAAGGATTAATGAAACCAATAGCTGTTTCTTTGAAAGGGTAAAGAAAATTGACAGACACTTAGCCAGATTAATCAAGAAAAAAAGTGAGAGGACTCAAATAAATAAAATTGGAAATAAAAGAGGAAAATTAACTATGGACTCCACAGAAATACAAAGGTTCAAAAGAAAATACTATAAGAGATGATATGCCAACAAATTGGACAATCTGAAAGAAATGAACACATTCTTAGAAACAAGTCATTTCTCAAGACAGTGAAGAAGAAATAGAATCAATAATCAAAAACCTTTTTTAAAAAAAGTCTTGACTAGATGCCTTCAAAGGCAAATTTTACCAAACATTCAAGGAATTATCACCTATTCTCTTTAAACTATTTCAAAAATTCAAGAAAGGGAAGGCTCCCTAATTCCTTTATGAGGCCACTATTACCTTGATTCCAAAACCAGACAAAGGCATTACAAAAAACAAACAAACAACTATAGGCCAATATGTCTTATCAACATTGATGCAAAAATCCTCAACAAAATATTAGTAATCCAAATTCAGTAATACATTAAAAATATCATACACCATGATCAAATTGGATTTACTCCTGGGATGCAAGGTTGGTGCAATATCTGCAAATTAATGTGATACACCACATTAATAAATTAAAAGATAAAAACCATGTAATCATATAATAGATGTAGAAAAAGCATTCGACAAAATCCAGCATCGATTTATGATAAAAACTCTCAGCAAAGTGGAAATAGAGGGAGTATATCTCAACATAATAAAGACCATATATGACAAACATACAGTTAACATCATGCTCAATGGGGAAAGGCTAAAAGCATTTTCCTCATGATCAGAAACAAGACTTTCACCACTCCTCTTCACACATTGTATTGGAAGTCTTGGCCACAGCAATAAGTCAAGAGATATAAAAGGCGTTTGAATTAGAAAGGAAGAAGTAAAAATCTTGTTCTTTGCCAATAATATGATACAATATATAGAGAACCTTACAGAGTCCACCAAAAACTGTTAGAACTAATAAGTGAATTCAGTAAAGTAGCAGGTTATAAAATAAATGTTCAGAAGTCAGTGGTACTTTCATACACTAATGATAAACTTTCAGAAAGAGAAATAAAGAAAACAATCCCATTTACAATTGCATCAAAACCTATGAAATACCTGGGAATTAGGTTAACCAAGGAGGTAAAAGACTTGTTCTCAGAAAATTTTGAGTTACGGAAAAAAAGAAACTGAAGAAGATACAAATAAATGGAAGCATATACTGTGCTCATGGGTAGGAATAATCAATATCATTCAAATGGCCATACTACCCAAAGCAATCTATAAATTCAATTCAATCCCTATCAAAATACCAATGGAATTTTTCAGAGAAATAAAAAATAATAATTCTAAAATTTATATGGAACCATAATAGACCCCGAATAGCCACAAGAAGTCTGAAAAAAAACAAAGTTGTAGGTATCACACTACATAATATCAAATTATACTACAAGCATACAGTAATCAAAACAACACGGTACTGGCATAAAAACAGATACATAGATCAATGGAACAGAATATAGAGCCCAGAAATAAATCTATGCCTATATGCTCAGTTAATATATGACAATGGAAGTAAGAATATACTTTGGGGTAGAGTCTCTTCAATAATCAGTGTTTGAAAAATTGGATAGATACATGTAAAAAAAAATCTTGGACCGCCTTCTTACACTGTATACAAGAATATACTCAAAATGGATTAAAGACTTAAACATAAGACCTGGAACCATAAAACTTCTAGAAGAAAAAATAAAAACTCTTTGATATTAATAACAGCAATTTCTTTTCAGATATATCTACCTGGGCAAGGGAAACAAACAAACAAACAAAAAACAAATGAGACTACATAAAACTAAAAAGTTTTTGTACAGCAAAATAAGCCATCAACAAAAGGAGAAGAGAACTGACTGATTGGGAGAAGATATTCATTAATGAATCATCAAATAAGGAGTTAATATCCAAAAAATATATAAAGATCTCATATAACTCAACTTTAAAACAAACAAACAATTCAATTAAAAAATGAGCAGAAGACCTGAACAGACACTTCAAACATGAAATACAATTGACAAATAGAGATATGAAAAGATACTTGAGGTCACTAATCATCAGAGATATGCAAATTAAAATCACAATGTGATATCACCTGACTCTTGTCAGAGGCAGGTGGCTATCATCAATAAATCAAAGAACAAGTGTTCCTGGCGAGGATGTGAAGAAAAGGGAACACTCATACCTTGTTGGTGGGATTGCAAATTGGCATAGCTGCTATGGAAAACAGTATGAATGTTTTTCAAGAAATTAAAAATGGATATACCTTTTGGCCCAGCAATTGCACCCCTAGTTATTTATCAAAAAAAAAAAAAAAACAATTTGTAAAGATCTATGCACCGGAATATTTTTGGTAGCACAATTTACAATAGCCAAGATATGGAAGCAACCTAAATGCCCATCAATAGATTACTGTATAAAGAAATTATCATTCATATATACAATGGGATATTACTCAGCCATTAAAAAATGAAATCTTACCATTTGCAACAATATAGATCAACCTCTAGATCTTTATGCTGAAATAAGTCACACAGAAAAAGATAAATACCATATGATTTCAGTTATATGCTGAATCTAAGGAATAAAAAGAAGAAATAATTCAAAAATAGATTTATAAATATAGAGGACAGTTTGGTGATGGACAGAGGGGAGGGGTGGTTGTGAGTTTGGGAGAATGGAGTGAAATGTTAAAGTAGAAATTAGTAGTTGATAGATAGTGACAGTGATGGGGAGCTTGGCATAGGGAATGCAGTTAGCATTAATATATTGGCCATGTGTAAAATCGGAGGAGAGAAGGAGTAATTAGTGGAATCATTTTATAAATGATACCATGTCTAACCAATGTAGTGTATATTTGAAACTATTTAAAATAAATAAGTAAATTTATTTAAAAAAACAATAAAAAGTTTTTGCACAGTAAAAAAAAAAAGCATAAAAAAAGAAAATCATCAAAAAATAAAAAGGAAACCTACAGAAGGGAAGAAGATAATTGCTAATGATATATCTGATAAGGGAATAATATCCAAAATTTATAAGGTATTCACATAGCTAAACATTAAAAAAAAACCTAAAAATTCTATTTAAAAAATTAGCAGAAGGTATGAATTTGCATTTCTCCAAAAAAGATTTTACAAATGGCCTTTTGACATATAAAAAAGATGCTCAACATCAGTAATTATCAGAGAAATTTACACTAATTCGCAATGAGATGTTACTTCATGTCTTTCAGAATTGCTATTATCAATTATTCCTAGATGTGAAGAAAAGGGAATCCTCATGCACCTTTTGTGAGATTGAAAATTGATGCAGCCACTATGGAAAATAATCTAGAGTTTTCTATAAAAATAAAAAAAAATAGAACTACCTTTCCACCCAGCAATTCCACTTCTGGGTATATATCCAAGGAAAATCAAATATATGCACTCTTTAATATATATATTTATATATATGGAATATTACTAGGCCATAGAAGAGAATGAAATCTTTCTTACAATTGGCAACAAGATAGATGGACCTAGAGGGTATTATGCTAAGTAAAATATTTCAGACAGAGAAAGACAAATATTATATGATCTCACTTATATGTGGAATTTAAAGAAAAAATAAATAAAATAGAAATAGTCTCATAGCTACAGAGAACAAACTGCTGATTGCCAAAGGAGAGGGACATTGTGGAGCTGGGAGAAAAGGTGAAAGAATTAAGAAAAACAAATTGGTAGTTACAAAATTGTCATGGAGATGCAAAGTACAGTATAGAGAATATGGTTAATAATAACGTAACGACTACGTATATAGTACCACATGTAGTCTAGACTAATCTGGAGGATCACTTTATAAATTATTTAAATATCTAATCATTATGATGTACACCTGAAACAAATATAAAATAATATTAAATAACAATTATTTAAAAAATAATAATAATACAAGTTTTGGCCCATGCATATGTTGTCTCAGGAAATCACCAGGGTGGTGTGACTGGTATTAGACAGGTTAATGGAGACTCTGATGGTCTGCCCACCTGAATCTATATGCTGAGTTCAGGGAGGCTCAACAAAGAAACATGGTGCCTATATGCCGCCTGTGCCAGAGAGGGCTGGTCCTGTAGCCTTCGTTCTGAAGCTAGACAACTCAGTTTCTTTTCATATATCTCTGGCACTTTTGAGCTGCTTTTCCTTTTCTGGAATTTATTGTGAGTGTTTATAAGCAAGTGAATTTGTGCTCTGCCCTTTGAGTTCACACCTTGGTCTACTGGAGCCCTCCATTTCACCCAGCAAGTGGAATTCCTGCAGATTTTTGCAAGCCAAATTTTGTGGATACTTCTCTTTCCAGAACTGATGCTCCAGACTACAGAACTTGGTGTGATGCTGGACTCCTCACTCCTTAGGAATATATCCATAGCCTGATTCTTAACTGCTACACATATGTGTAGGACTAGCCCAATTCACATCTCTATTATTCCTACCAGTCTTGATGTTGGTTCTTTATATTTTTATTTATAAGAGTTCTATTCAGCTAGTCTTCAGGTGTTTCTCAAGTGTGGTTGTTCTATAATTAGGTTGTACTTTGATGTGATCATTTGAGGAGGCAAGCATAGCTTTCACGTACTCTGCCATTAACTGGAAGTCCTTGGTATACTGTGTTTTTAAAGATTTTTTTCTTTTTGTCTAAGTTTTTTTAATATATTGGCATTAAGTTGTTCATAATATGTTCTCATACTCTAATCGCCTGTAGAATCTTAACTGATATTCTTGTGTTCACTTTTACTTTTTGTTACTATTTTCTCTTTTTTCATGATCAGGCTTGTTACGGATTTATTCATTTCACTAAGAATTTATAAGTTGCAAATTCCAGTATTGCTGGTTTCTATCTTTATATTTAAATTTTATTTTTCACCAGTCACATCTATATTATAGTATTCTTTTTTACCATTGGGTTAATTTTACTAACCCCTCTCCCCACAAAAAACAAAAATTTTCAGTTTAAAACACAGAGTATGTTTTTAATACCTTTTTCTTTTCTAATATAAATTTAAAAAATATAAATTTGCCTTTAACCAATATTTGGTTTCATTTTATGAATGAAAACAGATTTTGTTTTACTAAGCTACAAATATTTTCTTATTTCAGTTTTTTCCTTTCACAATAAATTATGTAAATGAAAAAAATTGTTAACCTGCTTTTATTACTTTAACACCACCTTTTCTAATTACAACAGCAAGAAAGTGATATACTGTGATTGGTTCAGCTAATATCAGATGGCCCACTTGAACAGAGGCATGGGTAGAGTGGGTAAGACATTTAACCAGAAATAAGGTGAATGGATGCTCAGCATGAACTAGAATTGGAGGTTAATTAATGACATGAGGAGATCTAGTGATTCTACTCTAGTGGTTCTACTAGTGATGCTACTCATATTTTTATCTACTCATAGATAAAAATAATTAAACATGGGCAAAAACATTAAAAACAATTATTTGAAGGCCCTGGAAAGTGACTAAAGTCAATTGGAAATTTTAGAAACAGGTAATCTTAAAATATTACTATTTTATCATATTAGGGAAAAACTGTGTTTGAAGGGTTTTTTTTTCTTTTTACAAAGAGCAGTTCTTTATACCTTTATATCTCCATTCCCTCGGGAAGGCACATAATAGAATTAAGAGAACAAAAAATAGAAGTTTAAGAAAGGAACTTTGTAAATGAGACAGCTACAGAAGAGTAGAAATATCAAATCTGAGTATTATTTCTGCCCAAAGTCCTGACTGATTATGGGTTGCTGACTAAAAAAAAAAAAGTCATGAACAAATAAAAAAGAAACATACCCTTGAAAGCTGAATGGTTCCTGGTAAGATTTTTGAGCATTATGTGCTTTTGAATTAATGTATTCTTTTATTACCACACAGATTTGAGAGCTGAAAGAGGACTCTATTGCCTTGACTTTTTAGATTGCAAAAATCAGGAGTAGCAAATCAACTAGAATTTTAGAGAACTATAGAGAGGAAGAGTCTTAAGATCTGAAAGTAAACTATGCACAAATATTTGCTAATAGCTAAACTATATATGCATAGTGTTTAGGAAGTCAGATGGAAAAAAAGCAGCATCTAAAAGCCAAATACAATATGAGCAGAGACATCAAATGCTACAAAAAATAGGTGAGAAATATTTTACATTTTTAGTTGAAGAAAGTTAACTGCCTACTAGAAAAAAATGTAAAACTCTCTGAAAAACAAAAATAAAATATTTACAGTTACTTCAGTGTCTTATCTAAAATGGTTTTCAGTAAAAATAATTATTTAAGTAAAAATTTAATAAAGCATAATTCATATATAGAAAAACCCCAGTTAATAAAAATTGATTCCAAGTGAACTGCAATTTGAATTTTGCAGTATTCACATCAGTTATTATAATTATGCTCAACGAATTAAAGAGGAATATAGTATTAAAAAGTAAACAGGTGGGAAATATTAGCAGAGGATTGAAATTTAGAAAATGGAAACTATAATAGCTGAAAATTAAAAAAAATGTGAAATGAGTTCAATAGCATTTTGGAGATGATAGATGAAAAAATCAGTAATGTTGAAGCTAAACAGTAGAACTTAATTGCTCTCAATAAGACAAAATAGAGATAAAGTGAACAAATTCTTTGAGATTTTTGAGATGATGTCAAATGGTCTAGCATACATATAATTGAAATATCAGAAGGAAACTAAAAGATAAAGAGAAAGAAAATATTGAAAGAAATAATAGCTAAACTTCCCAAATTTGGTGGAAGATAATAACATAGGAATGCAAGCTGTTCCACAAAACCACAAGTAAATAAACAAACAAAAATGGAAACAACAGCAAAACAAAACACCTAACCACATAATAATCAAATTGCCGATAGGTTAAGGTAAAAAAAATACTGAAACGGCGAGAGAAATTTGACACATATGTACAGTAGAATGGTGATGCAATTAATGGCAGCATTCTCTTTAAAAACTACAGAGAACAGAGACATTAAAATGGCATATTAAAGAAATACTTTATCAACCAGGAATTTATATCCAGAGAAGAATATTTTCAAAATAAAAAAATGAAAATATTCATATAAACAAAAGTGTAGATAATTTGTTGCTAGCAATAGTGCACCATAAGATATACTACAGGAATTCCTTCAGTCTGAAGAAAAGTAAAACCCATGGTAACTTGGATATGCAAGAAGAAATGATGAGCCCTGAAAATGGTAAATGTATGTTTCAATATAGAAGATTATACAAACACATATAATTTTTCTCTTAATTAAAAAAAAATGATGTATGTTATGGTGTGTTGCTGAGTTCAAGTAAATGGAATAATGCCATTGCAATTATATATTGTACTCCCTAGAACAAATAAAACAAGATGGCAGAGTAGGTAAAAGCTTGGCTTGCTTCTTCTCACAACCAGTTCAAAATTACCACTAACCAATAGAAAAGTCATTACTGGGAGTCACCTGAAGTCTGTTTGAAAAGAAGAGGCCACCTCAAGACAGAAGGTGTGGAGACATGAAATGGGCTGGTTTTTCGCACACATATGGCAGTTGAGAATCAAGACGGATATCTTGAATGCAGAAATAACACTGGAGGAGCAAGGGGTCCCAACTCCACACCAGGCTTCCCAGCCTAAGATTTCAATACCAGTAAGAGAAGTCTCCACAGTTTCTGGTTAAGAAAAACAGTGGAGATTGTGGCTGAGTAGACAGAGGATAGCTGGAAGCACAGACATTTATCCTAGGGAACCCACCTACAGACTTATTTGTTGATAGACTTACTTGCTCTAAGCTCCAGCACTAGGGCAGCAGACTGAAAGGTGCCAGAGATATATGAGAAGAAACATAATTGTCTGGCTTCAAGTCAAGTGCTGAAGGAGCAGCTTCCTCCCAGAAAGAAGTACTGGTGGAAACCATTGTTTCTTTGTTGAGCCCACCATGTCCCACTGTGCAGATACAGGCAGAGACCATATCTGAGTTTCTATTAACCTGCTAACACTGATTATCTCACCCTGGTGATTCTCTGAGAACCCCATCCCCCCCCAAAAAAATTAGGCTCACCAGAGCCTCATGCAGTGGTTTTTCCATACAAATGGCCTGTCTTGTCTCATTCTGCAAACTTTCTTAAAATCTATCAAAGGTTTGCAAAACCCAAACAAGGAGCTCAGCCCTCTACATGTGTCCTAATCTTGCTGAGCAGTTCCAAGCCCAGGAGTAGCAGCAGCCAACCTTGATTCATGGCTTGGCCTCTCAAGGCACCTTCAAGCCCAGCATGGGTGGGGGCTTTCTGTGAATTGCTGGATGGTTCATGCCAGGTGGCCCCAGGCAGGGTGCAGGCTACAGCTGAACTTGGCTTGTGGTGGGGCCTCTTCCAGGAGACCCCTGTGCTGGCATTCCTGGTGGCCAGCTTTGTATCAAGCCAGGGCATTACCTGGGGCTACATCTGGGGGAAACATTCAAATTGCAGACTGAACAGACACTAGAGACCTGTCAAAATGAATCCTGTTCCATACTATCAGCTCCTCTCCAGCCAGTCTTCACAACCAATCAGCCCAAAAGTCAATCTCTCTCATTGAAGCAGAAATAGCAAACTCAACTACAAGAGGGAGAGCACACACCCATATAAGAAATATACTTGAAGTACCTGGCTCCAGTTACCAGGAAAGTCTGTGCCACTGGGACTGACAGCACACCTACTACATAAGGCCACTCTACCAAAACGAGGAGACATAGAAATGTGACCTAATACACAGGAAAAGAAATGAGCAGGCAGCCAAAATTGGAATACAAAAAAATATGTCCCAAATAAAATAAGAGAGCTCCAGAAAAAGAAGTAAACAAAATGGAGACAAGCAGTCTACCAGATGCAGAGTTCAAAATGCTGGCTATAAGGGTGCTCATAAAACTTAGGGGAAGAGTAGGTGAACTAGTGAGAACTTTAGCAAAGAGATAGAAAACATAAAAGTGGAGCTACACAACATAAAAAAGAAACAATGGTCAAAATGAAAAAAAAATACATTAGAGGGAATCAACAGTAGATTAAGTGAAAGAGGTTATTGAATTAGAAATTTAGGAGATAAGATAGCAGAAATCACTGAATCTTAACAGCTACAAGAAAAAAGCAATTCAAAAATGTGAGGACAGTTTGAGGACAGTTGAACCTATGAGACAACATTAAGCCTACCAACATTGACATCATAGACGTACCAGAGAAAGAAGAGAGAGAGAGATCAAGGACTTAAAAACCTATTTGAAAAAATAATGGTAAAAAACTTTTTTTAACCTGACAAAGAAAATAGATATACAATCAAGGCAAGCACAGATAGTCCCAAACAAGACAAACTCAAAGAGGTTTACTCCAAGACACATAATTAAAATGCCAAAGTTTAAAGACAAGGAGAGAATCTTAAAAACAGCAAGAGAAAAGCAATTAGTTACCTACAAGGGAGCTTCCATAAGACTGTCAGCTGATTTCTCAACAGAAACTTTGCAGGCCAGAAGAGATTGCTAGAAAATATTCAAAGTGATTAAAAACAAGTACTACAACCGAGATTAATCTACCCAACAAAGCTCTCATTTAGAATTAAAGATTCTAATTAATAAAAAGCTTCCTAGACAAGAAATAGCTAAAAGAGTTCATCACCACTGAACCAGTATTACAAGAAATGTTAGAGGGACTTCTTTAAGAGGAAGAAAAAAAATATGAATAGTAAAATGGCAATAACAACATGTAAATCAATAATTACTTTAAATATAAATTAATTAAATGCTCTAATTAATAGATAGTTTAGCTAAATGGATAAAAAAAAGACCTTTACATATGCTTCCTATAAGAGACTCTTTTTGAAAAACATACACAGATTGAAAGTGAAGGGATGAAAAAATATTTCATAAAAATAGAAACAAAAACAACAAAAAAGCTCAGTAGGAATACCTATACCAGACTAATTGACTATAAAGCAAAGACTATAACAAGAGACAAAGAAAGACCCATTAATCCCACCTCTAGGTATTTATTTGAAGGAACCCTAAGCATTATTTAAAGGAACATATGATTCCACATGTTTAGTTCAGCATTATTTATATCCAAGATATGATGGCAATGTAAGTGTTTATCAATAGAGAAATTAAATGGTGGTACATATATACAACAGAATATTAATCAGCCATAAAAAAATAAATCTTGCCATCGGCAATATCATGGATGGACCTAGAGTGTACTGTGCTGAGTAAGTCAGAGAAAGACAAATGCCATGTAAATTCACTTACATGAGGAATCTAAAGAACAAAACAAACAAAACAGAAACAAACTCATGGATAAGACAGCCTTTTTCCAGATGAAAGTGTGGTGAGGGTTTGGGTGAAAAAGAGGAAAGGATTAAAAAGTACAATTTTGTAGTTACAAAATAATCATGGGGATATAAAGTATAGTATAACAAATCTAGTCTATAGTATTACAATAATTATGTATGGTGTCAGATGGGTACTAGAATTATGGAGGTAATTACTTCGTAAGTTACATAAATGTCCAATCATTATGTTGTACACCTGGAACTAATACAATATTGTATGCCATCTGTAATTAAAAAATAAAAATATATTAAATAAAGTTATGTTTATCCAACGAAGGATATTTACAAAAACAAAAAACAAAAACAAACAAACAAACCCCAAAACAATAGTATAAGGAAATAGCTATAAAACCAATAGTTATACTAGTTTTCACATCATATTTATCTATTAGATTCCTTATCAGGTTGTTTTCCCTTCTACAAAACACAACTATTAATGCTTTATTACTAGGTCCTTGCAAGTTTTAAAATAAATCATGTGAAAATAATTAACATAATATTTAGCACATAATAGATATATTTAAAAAACATTGTTTAAATTATGATCCTAGCACCTTTTTATTTCTTTTTCTTGCTTTTCCCAAAAGAATAGTTCCAGCTAATGACAAGCACAGTTACATGTGTTTCCTGAAACAGCACCTGTTGGGACTGGGAATCTCTCAGAGAGAGATGATGTTTTAATGGAAACAAATATGATTCCACCTGTGGGTAGGGATATAAAAGACTTCCTGGTGTCATTTGGGAACATTACTATTTCCTCAGAATAAGAGTTTTTGAGATGGGTCTCATGTATTTTTTTCTTGCAGATAGGCCTGCTAGGGGGCAGGCTAGTGCATGGTTGCTGAAAAACAGGACTTCCCCTCACTGTACACCTCTTCAGGTGAGTGGAGAGTCCTCCTATACATAATCTTTTCCATGCCTTGGTTTACAGTAGATTTTTCAAAGATAGTACAGACTGATGGCTGATCTTTGGGCTGAAGGTACGCAACTTGCCCTGACCCCTGATTCTTTCTTCAGTGCTCAGCACAGACTCATGTGTAAAGGAATGGTATAAATACAAAAAATTATTTTCTGAATAACATGTTTCTTATTCTGTATTTATGTTAGTGAGTGTCCCACAATATCTGAGAAGAGTCATTATTGTTTGGGGGAAATGATATTAGATTAAGACTCAAGACATTTTTTTCTCTAGTCTTGCCTCTGACTTTGAGCAAATTCCTTCACTCTCTTAGCTTTCTTGCATGACTATATAATAATTTTCATTAAGGCACCCCATTTCAAGTTCTAACAAGCAATGCTTATTCTTTTGTGGCAATGTACGCCTGATGTTGGCATAAATATATGTGTGGTGCACATATTTATGTATTTATGTGCTATCTGAATATATATACATTTATAATGTACATGCATGACTGATATATTTGTGGATATGGTCATTAATGGTGAATGTGCAACTCAGTTTTAAATATGTGACATGTGCATAATTAGGTGTGTTTTATATGTGACATGCATGTATATATGTGCCTGCATGTGTGTAGTCATATATGTGTCTGTATGCATGCATCTATATATTGTGTATCTTTGTGTACATGCACATAAATCCATGTGAGAATGGATCCATAAATCTGTGTATCTAATGTAACAAAACCTTGTTTGAATTTAGTTGCTGTCTAAACAGAACTTTATTTTCAAGTTACAATAGGCACAAAGAAATGACAATCCATACCATCTTGCCTTCCAAAGAAACTGGGCATCTACTGGCAAGGTGGAAGGAGTTAGCAAACCTGTTAAGGATGTCACTCAGAATGGGGCGGACTAATACAACCTCTTGAAGGAGCTTTGTCCTCCTGGGCTTCTCTAGCTTTGGGGAGGGCAACTCCTATTTTTTGCATTGTTTCTCTCCCTCTACCTTATCACTCTGACCAGCAATGTCTTCATGATTATAGTTATCAGGCTGTATAGTCATCTTCACATGCCCATGTACCTCTTCCTTTCTTTCCTATCTTTCTCTGAGGTCTGCTACGCCTTGGTTATCAGAATGTTCTCTGGTTTGGTCATGGGGGACCAGGCCATCTCTTATCTGGACTGTGCTGCCCAGATATTCTTCTCTGCCTCTTGAACTTATACCACTTGCTTTCTTCTGGCTGTCATGGGCTATGACAGATATGTGGTCATTTGTGTCCCACTTTACTATGCCAGCTGCATGAATCCTACCTTCTGTGTCCAGCTAACTGGCATCTCCTTCCTGAGTGGATACACCTCTTGGGCCTGGAAATGACATTGATTATTTTCCACTTCCAATTCTGTAGCTCTCATGAGATCCAACATTTTTTTTTTTTGTGATACACCACTAGTTCTAAGCCTGGTCGGTTGTGATATAGGTCTGAGTTAGATGGGCATTCTCATCCTCAGCTTACTGGTCCCTCTGGTCTCCTTCTTCATTACCATCTCCTATGCCTTCACCCTGGCACCAATACTTAGAATTCTCTCCACTGAGGGGAAAAAGAAGATCTTCTCCAAATGTGCTTCACATCTCACAGTGGTCATTGTTCAGTATGGCTGTGCCTCCTTCTTGTACTTGAGGCCCAAAGCCAATTACTTTCATAAGCGAGATAGCTTATTGTTGTCACTTATATTGTGGTGACCCCTCTCCTCAACCTATTTTATATAGTCTAAAGAATAGAGCTGTGCAGATAGCTCCAAGAAGAGCTTTCCAAGGGAGATTGCTGGGTAAAGGATGAAGGCTACCCAAATGGGACCATCTTTTCCACATAGGTTGGACATAGACCAGTAATCCAGGCCAATGGGCCAGGTTTTCAGGGTCTCAACCAAAGCTGTCCTACCTTCAAGCCTTTGAGAGATCCCATCCCAGGGCTGTAAGTGGATGCAAAGGCAGAGCTTTCCACCCTGTTTGTTGAGCTCAGAATCTGACTGCTTACTTTTAGCCCAATTGATGCCACCTCTGGTTATTAAAACCTAGTCAATAATTTTCTAACTGATCTGAACAAGATGAAGGAAGTTTGGATTGCTCAAGTTCAAAGCAGAGATGGCTGAGACCCTATCAGGGATCCTATAGAGATCTAAAATTATTACATAATTAGATTATGCAACCTATAATGTTCTCTCAAGATCTGAATACCAGTTTGTCAGATAAGTTTGAAGGTTTTAGTAAATGAAAAAGCAGGTTACTTTCTCTTTCTCCTACTGGGTCTTTCATCTTTGTATGTGATGTCCTCTCTGTCTCTGGCTGATTATTACTTTGCTCTCTTCCTTTTAAGTGGCTCTGCTATTCAGGTAGATTTTAATTCAGAAAAATATTTATCTCTTATTTACCTCTATAATTGCTCTTTCTCTTTGTGGGCCTCATAATCTTGGATGTCAAGGACTTCCTCAGTTGGTTCATTCTCTAGCATGGATACTATACTTTAGAATCTCTTGAGAAACCCTATATCATGCCTATTCCACTTACAGTATGTCATTGATGGTGCCAGACATTCTTAGTGATAAGTAAAGGGGTAATTAGTTTGCACAACTGTCAGATAGGATTTTGAGTACAAGTTCTGAAACTTATTGTTTGACTCTGGGTAATTCACTTAACCTTTCTCAACTTCAATGTCCTCATCTGTAAAATGTTTGCAAGTTTATGGTTTTGCATTGCTGACTAAACAGGATCATGCATATAAAGAATTTAACACAATGCCTTGATAATAATTTTCTAATAAATAGAGCTGCTACTATTGTTAATATGCTAAGCAAGTTGCTACTGGCTTTAGTTAAAGTAGAAATTATTCTTGGATATCAGAAAAGGATTCATGCCTAAGGTAGCACTTAAATGTGTTCCTAAAGGATGGTTGTGTTTTGCAGTAAATTGGGGAAAAGTATATTTGAAAAAGAGAGAACAGAATAACTAAAATGTCAATTACAAGACACTGTAGGCCTGTTTCAGAGTGTCTAGAGGGACTAAAAATGTATTGCAAATAATGTTGAGAAGTTAGCTTAGATTAAGACTTCTTTGTAGAAGTTTGAATACCTTGCTTTCAACTTGATTCTTTTGGCAATAGGAGATAGGACACAGTAAAACTCTGAGCATCTAGGAAATGATTTAGAAAAATTACTCTAGCAGCAGAGAAAATGATCTAAGTAGGAAAAAAAAACAGAAGGGAAGAGATTGGTAAGAATCTATTGCCATCATGTTGAAGAAAGGCAAAGAGATCTGAACATGGATAGTGGTATTGAAAATTAAAGGAATTTATTAACAAGGTATTTTGGCAATGCAAAATTTACATAATTCAGCACTGAGTTAGAAGTGGGGTAAGACTTGAGAGATAGGAAAAAACTTATATTGAGAGGATGTTACTTTAAGATAGAAATTTATATTTTTCCATGTTCTCAGGGAATGAATACTTTTCCTAGTTAAAATTTGGTGGAGACTAAATTTAGTTGGAAGGAAGCTAGATTCCAGAGAAGAGAACAAATTTTTAAAAAGTAGGAAAGTTAGTCAGCTGACAGAAAGGTTCTGGGTCAGGGGGAAAGACCATGTACTCTAGGGTCCTTTTTACCATAAACTATAAGTAATCCCCCCCATTGCACTAAAGTTGTTGAAGCAAATTTATTTCCAAAATCTATTCAGTAAATGTAGCATTATATTGCCTAAATGTACAGTGAGGAATGGTAGGTAAAGATATTCCAAGAATTACATAGTAATACTAAATTCCAAATTCAGTAGTCTTAAGTGTGAAAGCATATAAAAATCACTTGGAGAAACTTTTCAGAATAGATGTTTCTAGGGGCTATCTCTATAGACCTTGACACAATTGATCTGGGGTAGGGACAGGCAGAAATAGTTTACAAAATTTCCCTAGGTGATCCAAATTTCCTCCCTTGATTAAGAATGTGACAATGTGCCTAAAAAGAATAAATCATTCTTTCAGTTACATGCACATATGTACACATGGAAGCATGGATTTCTTTAATGTGAATATGACTATATATGCCCAACTCATGGTCCTATAGAAAGCAAATTAAGACCAGAAGCTCTGGATTTAAAGTCTAGTTTTATCATTTTTTAGATGTGTGATCTATGACAAGTTTCTTAAAATTTCTATACCTCTATTTTCTCAGTTGCAAATGAAATAACAAAATCTATTTTATAGGGCTTTTAAGTGAAGATTAATATAAAGTTTTTAGATTGTAGCCTGCCATACATAAAGTACTCAATATAACTATCAATTATTATTTGGAATTTCTAGACAGTATTACTTTTGGCCT
>PVKZ01002728.1:0-193705 GCA_004027375.1 Macroglossus sobrinus | reverse complement strand
CTTCTTCTTCTTCTTCTTCTTCTTCTTCTTCTTCTTCTTCTTCTTCTTCTTCTTTCTTCTTTTCTTCCTTTCTTCTTCTATAGCAGCACTAGCAAACATACACAACCACCAATTGGTAAACCTAGTGGTTGGGAGTGTGGGGGAGGACTTAACAATATCATAGAAGAAAAAAAACTAAAGATAATAAAATGAAATTTTTAAGTAACCAGGAAGAGTGAGGTGGTAGATTTTTTGGCAAAATTGAGATCGGAAGTTATTCATTTTCCATATTATATTACTGGAGTGACTTCAGATTTAGGTTATAAATGTTCTGAAGTAAATCCATCTGAAATAAATTCATCTAGCAAAAAGAAGTGATTAATCTGATATATAATTTTGTTGATTATTGAAAATTAACAATTTAAAGAGTGCTAAAAACTGAGAGAGAAAAAGAAAATAGAATAAAAAAGCATGAAGCCATGAATCAACTCAAGGCTAAAATTTACCAGTACTATAAAGAAGAGTGATTGATGATAAGCATTATAAGCACAGAGTAGTTGGGCATTTATTGTACTTTACTATGCACATTACTATTTATTTTATTAGAAAGAGATGGTTTAAATTCTGTTTAAATTCAGTTCTTTTCAACTAACCCTCTTGACTTTTTTTTTTAATTATAAATTTAAAATATCTCTCTTATAGCAGAAACCAGCACAGGACAGACTGTGGGCAGTATCTAGTCCATCACCTATTTTAGTAAATAAAGTTTCATTGGCCCACAACTGAGCCCATTTTTTATATACTCTCTTGGCTGTTTTCATTACAACAGTAAAGTTAGATAGCTGTGATACAGACCGTTTAGACACAAAACTTAAAATATTTACTCTCTGGTTCTTTAAAAAAAATGTTGACTTTTTTTACAACAACATTGAATTTATGTGTATAGTCCTTGATACACCTTGAATTTAATATCTATTTGTATTTTAGTTGAATGTCTTTGTCATCATGAAAACATTTGTGTCATAAGAACCATGACTATCTTCATTTTGTTCAGCACTATACACATAGTATCACTATAGTAGTTGCTACACAGTAAGGACACTAGTCTCTTTTCAATAAGAGAAGTTAGTTTTAAATTTAAAATTGGTTATAAACTGATGGAGAGAAATTCTTTAATGGGTGGCATAATTATTATTTATTGTCACTAGTTTGCCACATGCCTTTAATGAACTTTGTCAAAGGTGAGCCAAATCTGGTTCTATACCTTTGCCTTTGTCATTGTCTTTCTTTCCTTAACTGAAATTGAATTGCCCACCAACTATACCAATTTCCCACGGGTGACAATGGGTTCTTTCAGCTTCCCCAATCTCCAATATTTTGTCGTCTTTGCTAACAGAAGCCCAATGTTATCTGGGCCAGCAATGTGTACAACTAACAGACTATATTTCCAACCATTTCTTATATCTAGACATTGCTAATGAAAGGAACCTAGCAGTGATTAATTGGCTGAACTTGCTTGAAACTTTTGAAGAGTAGTGACTCATTTGGGAAGCATGTGTGAATTCTTCTGCTCTACCTTCTTCATCTTGTCAGGAATATGATTGTCACGGCTGTAGTTCCGGTGCCTTTTTATTAGCATGTGAGAATAATGGAGATGTGGTCCAACTCTAAGGAAGGCAGATGAGACAAATAGGGAGCCTGATTCTTTCATGGTCATTTACGTGGTCGAATGTCTACTCTTCTTCATGTTAAGTGAAAAAGAAAATACATATTATTTTGTTTATGCCGCTGTGACTTGGAATGTCTGTATTATTAACTAAAAAAAAGTACCTGACTGATACACCCTGTAGTCTTCCTGAAGGCAATTTCTTTTTCTTTTACCTGCTCTATATCTTAGATTCAGGAGATAGGGTGGGTACCCTTTTACAGCCACATTGCCAATTCCAGATCATTACTATTCCTCTTTGCTGCTCAGTTGAGAGTCACAACATCTTTTGTTGACATTTACTAGTCTCCTGGTCTTGTGTCTTTTTTATTCATACTGTTTGTCCCACTTATATTCTTCTTTTCTCCCCTCTGTCATGATTCTCAGTGACTTCCACATCCACAGATAAAATATCAACAATCGAACCTCTCAGCTATGTGATATACTCTTTTCTATTGACTTTTTTTGATGCAGTGTTTTTAAGTTGTGGTAAATATTACATAATCTAAAATGTACTATGTTAATCATGTTTAAGTGCGCAGTTCAGTGTCATTAAGAATTAATATTAACATTGCTGTGCAACCATCATCACCATCCATGTCCGGAACTCTTTTATATTCCTAAACTGACAGTCTGTTTTCATTATACAATAACTCCCCATTCCTCTCAGTACAATGTCCCTTGCAAACACCCTTCTAATTTATGTGTCTGTGAATTTGACAAAACTAGATGCCTCATATAATTGGAATCATACGGTATTCTCCTTTATGACTGACATTTCATTTCATATAATGGTTTTAAGATTTGTTCGTATTGTAGCAAGTGTTAAAATTGCCTTCCTTTTGTGGAATTAATAATATTCCGTGTGTGTGTGTGTGTGTGTGTGTATGTGTGTGAGTGTACACACATATATATGTATACATACATACCACATCTTGTGTATTCATTCATCTTTTGACAGATACTTGAGTCACTTCCATCTTTTGACAATTATGAATAACGCTATTATGAACAGTGTACAAATATCTGTTACAGTTCCTAATTTTGATTCTTTTGGGAATCAGAGGTGGCATTCTGGATTATATTGTAATTATATTTTTAATTTTTGAAGAATTGTCATAATGTTTTTCATAACAATGCACCATTTTACATTACCACCAATAGTTTGCAAAAGTTCCAATTTCTCTACATCTTCTTCAACACTTTTGATTAGGTTTTTAATATACATTCTGGATATTAACCCCTAATCATATATATGATTTGCACATATTTTCTCTCATTCCATGTGTTGCATTTTCACTCTATTGATAGTGTCCATTGATGTACAAAGGTGTTAAATTTTGGTGAACAATTTATCTTTTTTTCTTCTGTTGCCTGTGCTTTCGCTATCATATACAAGAAATTATTGCCATATCCAATGTTATGACATTTTCTACATTTTATTTTAAGAGTTTTACAGTTTTTGGGTCTTTGATCAATTTTGAATTAATTTTTGTATATTGTCTCAAGGCAAGGCTGTGTTTCTACAGTGCTGTTTTCTGAAGATTTATTTTGTTCCTTTGAATGGACCATGTTTCCTTGTTTCTTGTCTGCCTTATGATCTTTTTCAGAAAATTTGGCATTTGAAATAATGGCCACTTTTCCCAGTCTTTCTCAGACTGACTTCTTGCTGGAGAAAATCTTCACTTATCAACGTGTTTTAAAGGCTTAAGATCTCGGATTTTCTCTGGGTGTGCACATGCATGTGTGTGTGTGTGTGTGTGTGTGTGTGTGTGTGTGTGTGCACCTTGTATGTGCGTGTATTGTGTTTATGTATCTTTGTGTGTGTGTGTTCCCAATTCTTCTTTACAAAAAGCTGAATTAAAATCTCTTAATTGCCTGAGGTGTCTTCCTCCTCTTTCTTCTTGGACTTTAGATATTCTATTGTATTTCTCTGACTCTAACTAATCACTTACCCCAGGTGTCTGTGAGTCTGAAGTTTTTATCAGCCCTGGTGCCTGCCCCTGCCTTCTGCAACTTCTACCTCGAAATTCAAGCTATTGTACCATTCCAGTGTGAGCTCTGAGGTAGGCCTCGTGGAAACCATTCTTTTGGGCAGTCTATAGACAGGTCAGAACATTGCAAACAAGTTCCAATATTTTCCCAGGTGAAGAAATTGGGATTTGGGCTGCTTCCTCCCAACCTCCCTGCACCATGTGAAGGAAGGAATGGGACAGGGGCCACCAAAAACACCACAAAGTTTCCTACCTTTTTGAGGATTTTTTTTTTTTTTTGATGGGACAAGTGTTTGGTTGCTGCAGATTCTTGATGAGTTTCCAAAACTCCCACAAAGCTATATTAGTCAGTCTGTAGTTGTTTCCTTAATGATTCCATGACAGAATGAGGGCCTGGAGCTCCCTAATCCACTGTCTTGCTAATCAACTCGCCACTGACTTTTATATCTACTTCACCTCAGACAGTGAGTATTTAGTCACAACCTCGATTTTGTTATCATCAGACCACTCCTGATATTTTGATCGAAAAATTTTATTTCAGACACACCTTTCCTGCAATTCTAGTTCCTGTGTTCAATTTCTCCAACTCTTAAATTCTCATTGAGACCTTTAGAATCATGTGCTATCTCTCAACTGGTTCCTCTGTGATCCTCATTCAGCTTTTCTCATGGTGTTTCACAATTTATTAAGGTTTTTGCTCTTGGGGAGTTTATATACCTAGCAAACCTAAAAGTTGTTCAATTTTTTAAAATATTTCTTCTTAGATTTAAAACTTAAAATGAGAGCACATGCTAAATCTCAAATATTACATGTGCCTAGAGTTGCACTCAATAAATATTTGATGAACAAATGAATTAATAATCTTTTAATAAAATGGCTGCGGTGATATACACACTTTGGAGACTAAAAAATATCAATAATATGAAAAATAAGACATAGTTTCTCCCTGAGAAAATGACATTCAGGTAACCAGAAAAAAATATTTGCCATGGCAGATATCTATGTGATATTCAACTACAGAAAACACATATTGAGGAAAATTAAAAAGTCTATCTAATTCTTAAAGGTTTTTGAGTCTTTTTATTTTGTTTAGGGGTTGTTTCCTTTCCTGGAGAGAGATGATTCAGAAAGAGAGGTGGACAGCAAGTCACACATTCAATATTAAAATCTTGTCTGCTATTTGACAATTATTTTCAAGCAGAAACAACTGTGAATGTATCCTCAAAAAGATTTGATTTCAAACACAGAGGAATTCAATAATGTCTAAGTTCAGGGAGATCATTCTAGAAAAATAATAGAAGTTGAATTTGAAAAAACAGAAAGAAGAAGAGCATTTGGCTGGTCTTAAACAAAAAGACAACTGAATCAATGAAGTCTCAGACTAAACCAGCAAGAAGCAGGTACAATTTATGTGTCAACAATGAAAGAAAATTTTTCACTGATGCTAATACTGGTCCTTGAACTGAGTGGCTTCTGAAGCCAACAGCCATAGATAGAAAGACAACAGGAATCTTCACTAACCATCAGTTTCTATAAAATTCTAACTTAGGGTCATATCATCTAAAAAAATCAATATTTATTAAAAATATTTAGAAAAAAGTACAGGAATATATCATTTACCTCTAGTCAAGTGAAACTGACTCCCCCTCAAAAGTTGTTTTCATCAATTCTCTTCTTTTATTTCATGCTGGTACCAAACTAAAACTAACATGTTACTCCTTATCAGAACTATACCAAGATTTTTTTTCAAACATTTTGTATCTTCAAAATCACTCTTCTATAATTTATGTGGGGAAATACTGTCCGAATAATTGCCCTTAAATAATTCTTTCATTGTTGTGTTCCAAACTCTGTACAGGGCTCTATGACTTTTTTTCTGCATTGTTTCAACAAGTTTTTTTAAATGTGTTCCAAGTGCTAAACATTGTGGTAGGTGTGTGAAAATAACTGTGAACAAATAGAGCTAAGAATATTCAGAAATTCCTCTCACTTTACTCTTTCATTACTATCCCCTGACTGTACATAGAACAGAGGTCAGCAAACCTTTGGTGTAAAGGGCCAGATAATAAATGTTTTTGTCTTTGTAGTCATTTGATATTAATCATGACTATTTAACTCTGTCAGCATAGCATGAAAGCAGCCATATACATCATGTAAATGAATGAATGTAACTGTGTTCCAATAATATTTTTATTGTGAAAATAGTCAGCAGGTTGGATTTACCTAGAAGCCATGATTTCCCAACCTGTGTCACAGCGCATTCTGTGATATCTTCTTTATAATTCAGCATATTTAAGTTCAAATTGAAATTCTGCTTCTCCATGCACTTGGTAGAATTGCACCTCACACTCCTGGCAACAAACATATTCGCATGATTCTCATTATTTGCCATTTAGAAGGCCACAGATTTAAATTCTGATTGTTATATATATATATATATATGTTATAGATTGGTTGCTAAGCATCACTGTACCTCAAATTTCTCATGTGTAACAAGAATAAAACAACACCATAAATGAGTGATGATGCAAGGATTTGATTATATCAAGTATCTAAATCTGTAAGGTCTGACCCACAGAAGAGCACTTTCTTGATCTCATCCAAGTCTAAGCTGACAAACTTCATTGTCACTGGTAAGCGGGTAGAGCAGCATGGCCTCTGTGGAATATGCTACTTCCAGAACCCAGAGATGCCTACCAGACATGGTGCTTCCTCTTTGGTGGTGAGATGCAAGATGCCATAATTTACCTCTTATTTCGTATGGAATATTCAGCAAGACTCAGACCATTGGAAACCTAAAATTTAATTGAGGTGGTGGTTCCTTAACCTTTGCAGTGTTTGTTCACACCTTCTGAGCACATAATCTTACCAAGGCCTTAGACAATATATTCTATTTGTTGCTCATACAGTCTGGTTAACATGAGGTTAATTGATGCAGATAATCAATGTGATATTCTGTGGACTGTCCACATATCCCAGGTCCTGCCAATACCTACTAGCTAGCTCCTGTAACATTTTGATATATCATATCTTTCTTTCCTTAGCAGACCCAGTATTCCCTCTGTCAAGTTGCATATTGACTTGACCTCAGTTATGTTTGCTGACAAAAGGAAGAAATAGACATAGATCCTAAATGAAACATGTTATTCCATGACACGTAGCTTTTGCTTTATCTTCAAGTAGGATGCTTTAATTTTAGTAAGGAGAAGTTGGTAACATCTAAAATTCCAGAAGATTCAAGAGAAGCAGATTTTTACATTTTCAAGCTCATCAGTCCAGGTGCCTCATTCTACATTGCAGATGTCCACCTTTCTTAATCAGGTCTGTTACCTTGGTACAAGAGAACTGCCAAGGTTGGCAATATAGCTTTTCCTAGAGATCTCTTCATTTATAATGCCAAGTCCTGATTCTCATTTTCTCTCTTTTCTTTATTTCTTTATGTTCTGTCAGGAGGCCTGCTGGCTTTTTCAATCTACTTTTGTTCATCACCCTTAGACTTTAATTTTTTTGTCTGCTCTTTGCCAATAGTTCTCAGAAAGGGCCATCCGATTCAATAGCCCTTATTGTAACTACAAGCTTCTCTTGAAACTTATCTTGAAATATTGCACAAACTTGTGCATTCTTTTCTACAAGTTACCTATCTTGACATGTTACCAGTTTTAGCAGAAGCTCTAAAATTGAACATCAGGATTCATCAATTCTCCACTTACTACAAGTGATAAAGTCTTCATTGCCAGCTGGAAGGTGGCTTATCCATCTCAGAAATCTCAGTGTAGCATCAGCATCCTAGGACCCCTTCTAAGAATACCTGTAGTTGATCAAGTTGCCTAGGTAACAGACTCTGAGACTCTGGAATTTGCACTCAGGACTTTAACTGGGGGTTGATATGAGAAACAATATCTATGAGCAGTGAGGGAAATAACGTGAGGAAGAGAAATAAGTTGATCTGAGGTGCAACTGTAACAGAAGCCTCACCAATCCTACAAGGAGCAGAATATTCCAGTTAAGGCAAGGGGGCTGGGTTTTTATGCTCACATAAAATAGTTATTACATGTTGGCTGACTTCCAGGACTGCACATAATCTCGAGCGAGGCAGTTTCCTTCATTTAAGGAAAATTCCTGAAGAGGGCCTCAAGTGTGAACAAATACACTTCCAGAAGTCAGAAGAATTAGTGCCTTAATTCCTGAAGGAGACATCCACAGTGTATAATTCAGCACTTAGTAGACCTTCTATAACTAAATTAAAAATATTTCGAGTGGTGTATTTAGTATATATTAATGACAACTTTCTTGTTTCTAAGAATTCCTTAAAAAGTGAAGCCAGTTTATATTAGTAGCCATTTTTGATAGAACCAAGAGCAGAAATTCCAGTCCATACAAGCATTTTAATCTACTTTGAAACCTAATCTGTGGTTAACTTATTATTTAAATAACATGCCGTTGGCAGAGACAAAATAAAAAAGCAATTACATACAAGAACATGGATGTCTCCTCCTGTACATAACAAGGTTATGAAAAAAAATTGCCTTGCACTTTGATGCACCTGGCTGTGGATTTTTATTCAGGTGCTTCTCTGTAGTGTGTGGAAATCTTTTAAGCATTGTCTTCTGGGATTTTCAAGGCAAGTTGCAAGTGAATGAATTGCAAAAACTGATGCACACCTCTCCTGGAGAATAAAATGGGTTGTTTGCCCTATTAAGCTATCTTTTCTGAAATTTCTTGCTTTCTTGTCCATTCTGCTTACTTAGCCATCGCAAGTTGATTTTCTCCCTAGTTGGTGCTGTACTCATGAAGTACATCATCATCATTAACCAAAATCAGTTAAACACCTACAGGAACATGGCCTTCTCTTGGGCCCTAGTTCATTTACAAATGAATCTTGTGCCTCTCAGTTAAGTTTTCAGCCCTTTTAACAATCCCATTTTTTGAGAAAATCCCATTTCCAAAGTTAGACTTTCAGTTGATGAGAAAATATTTAGGGAAGCAGGTAATTATTATGCAGATTAAGGACGTCATTTAAGAAACACAGCTGATCAAGGCGTTGTTTGCCCTTTGTGAGTGATACAAAAATAGAGTCATCACAAATACTAATGTATTCATTAATGTTAACTTAGGTAGTTTTTATTTTACTTAGATAATCTCTCCTCAGTGACAACTTTGTCTCTGACCGTATGACTGCTGGGATTTAGAGTAAAAACAACTAACTAAGTTTGGAGAAAACTTAGTAGTGAGGATGTATATCGATAGAAGCCTTATTCCAGTTGAGAAAAGTCCAAGGAATTGAAATGACTTGAGAAATACAATCTGAGACATGGATCCTAGTTCAAGTTTTCTGATTCTCATATCCAACCTTTAATATTTGTAAAGCTGAAATGATCTTTATAAATGGGAGGTATCCTATATCTCAGAGTTAGAGGATTTATTATTTTCTGTTTGCAAGTATAGGATTATGTCAATATCCAGGCAGTTATATATTATGCCCAACTGTTTTTAGGTGTTATCATAGAACTTCCAGTGGGATTTACATAGTAGGCAATATGAAATATTTTATGATTAATAAAAATATGAAAGATTCACATTTATTTCTCTAAAATGACATGTAACAAAATATAATATCTTATATAATACTTAAATTACCAAACTTCTATATTGGTTGCCCTTCTACAACAAAATAATACCTAAATTAATAAAAGTATTAACAAAGAATGGTTATACTTATTGAATACTTATGTGATAGACACATTTCTAAGTGTTTAATGTGGATAAATCCCCCTTAATCTTTCTAAACATGAGGAGTGAAACTGAAAATTTGGGAGTAATCTAGGAACCAATTCTATCTTCTAGGCTAGAATCAAATTTCATATGTGAGTGAGATAGTAAGAAAGACTCCTGACCAAAGTTCCTACATCAATTCTTTCATTTCAAACCCATTCATTTTTCAGAAGATGCATTGATTATTTTTGCTTTTGTCATTGAAATGTTGGGTGTATTTTCTGAAGCCACAAAGCTAGAAGAACATAGATTGGTTCCAGATAGGCAGAAGATTAAAGAAATGAATGTGCAATATTACATAGCTATGCTAGTGTGTTAAGGTAGTGTTGGTGACATTCGTTGCTAATGAGTTTTTGCTTCTACTAAAGGTGGCAAGTCAGAAAGATGCAAAGCTCTTTTTACATTTAAATATAAACACTTTATGATGAACACAGCAATATAATTGCAATTTAAAATATCCATTTTGTAGATTAAAAAAGGAAGACAAAGCAAAGATACAATGTAAGTGCTTAGCAATGTAGCACAGTTAGAATACTTATGGACGTTCCCAACAAAGACAAACAATATGTGATTGTGCCCTGAAAGACTCATAATTGTTTCTTCTAAAAATCATTCATTTCCTTTCTCCATGACTGTCTCTTTCAAATGCTTTATGTGTTTGATAAAGCTTCTTAGTAGTAGTGTGCCATTTTTTTGGTAAAGATTGTTTTGAATGTGGGATCTAATACTCTGAGTAGGAATTTCCTTTCACAAATTTATGGATACAAATCTGTTTCTTGTGAGTTTTTTAACATCATATATATTTTTTCCACTTCGAAAGTGTATGAAACATACCGTGATGCGGGTTGTTGACAGTGGGGGAGGTTGTGCACATGTGGGGACAATGGTAATGTGAGGACCCTGTACTTTCTTCTCAGTTTTACTGTGAACCTAAAAAAGCTATAAAAAATGAAGTTTGTAATTTTTTTTAAATATATAGGAAAACATTTAAGGCACTTGTATTAATTAATCAATTCTGTGGAAAACTGTCAATAATGAATTAAAAATTATTTATAAATTTTACCCATATAGAACA
Organism: Macroglossus sobrinus; assembly: GCA_004027375.1. Lineage (NCBI taxonomy): Eukaryota > Metazoa > Chordata > Mammalia > Chiroptera > Pteropodidae > Macroglossus > Macroglossus sobrinus. The sequence continues at coordinate 183,180 of PVKZ01002728.1, read as the reverse complement.
TAACATCACACTTTTTTTGTGTGTTATCTCTACTAGCATTTACAAATATTTATCTTAAGTGTTAACCCCCAAATACTGATGTTTCATTAAAAATAATTTAAATAGTGCACAATGGAATTTTCTAATTGTAACATGACAAATTATTCTTTGGAGACTATATATTCTGATTATTAATTTCATATGCCATAACAATTTATATCAACTTTTTATAGTATGTTAATAGGTAGTTAGAGATTGGATTTTTATTTATGCAATCTATAGACATATCTGGAGGTTTAATAATGAGTAAGACTTTGAAGGAATACTGGAATAAGATTGAGGAAATAGAGCTGTAATTCCAGATCTTCTTTCAGCCTCTGGCTCTGCATAATTTTATTGTCACTTCACATCTCTGGTCTTCAGTTTCCTCATCTATGTAAACATCTGATCTTTTTATCTTGGGATACATGGATAAGTGGCAGAGGGTTTATGAAAATCCTGTAATTAAATGTGAAAATCAGTGAGAACACATATTTGATGGCATACAGAATTTCTATATGACAGGAAGGAAAATGTAATTAATTAGATTCACTGTTTTACTGAGATGGCTTTGGGAGCATGTGGCTGGCCAGTATTTGTTGACTAAAATCTTCCATGCAAAGTACCTGGCTGTGCCACTGCCCTCAGCTGGTTCTTAAAAGGATTATGGAGAAGCAGATAGTTAAAAACCACAAGTCTGGATGGACTCAAAGCCATTGAGACAAAAAAAAAAGTTTTAGTACATAATTAACATAAAAAATGTTACATCTCCAGTGGACTAAATGCCATGGAGAAAGTCACAAGGCTGAAGTGAGAGTCTGGTTACTAACCTCAGGTTGAAAGTCTGAAGATAATATGATTTCTGTTGTCACCATGTGCAAAAAAGTTATGTACCTATAATAACATTAAAGAAGGATTTTTTTTTTACCAGATTTACAGAGAATAGGCAATTTCAACATCTTTCCTTCTACACCTCCTATCACTCTTATTCTCTGATGCTAAAGCTGGAAATAATAAAATAAAATAAAGCAAAATAAATAATAAAATAAAATATAAAATATTTAGCCAAGGCAACTCTATAGACTCTGTCTTTAAAAACTTATACGCTAAATATATCGATTCTACTTTTTAATTACCACTCAAGTCTACTCAACTCTAAAGTTGAAAATGTTAAAGATTGTAAAATAAAACCCTAAATTAACAAAATCCACAGCAAGAAGTATAATAATGGTTCTGTTTCATATCTTTTGAGAGTTAAAGAGCAAATGTAGATATGAAATGAACCAAAATGGTACAAACAAAGGAATTATTTTCACATTAAGTGACATTGTTTTGTTTGATTTAGGCTCATATTGACGGAAATATCTTATTCAATTTTTTTTTTCATCACTTCTGACTTTGTATTTACTTCGGTGTTGGGCTGGCTCTTTCTTTTTAGCCTTGAGGTGACTGATAGCAGTTTCAAGGGCTACATTTACCCAGAGTCACTTAAAAGAAATAGCAAAAACTTTATTCCAGCATTACCAGAGAATAGTACTGGCATTTATGCTGATAGATCCAGTTTATGCTGATCTCTTACCAGCCTCTGAATATAAAGAATACAGTGTTTTATTTGGCTTAGGCCTAAATCATGTGCTCTGTTCCTAAAAGCAATAGTGAGCAAAGAAATATAAGCTACCTCAAGGTGACAATTTTGCTTACAAATGAAAATAAGATAAAATAAATGTTAGTACTAATTTTTCCAGATAACTGCCAGATGTTGATTCATGCATTAAATTAGAGCAAAGAAGTAGTAGTTGAAATCATACTTCTACACAATAATAAAGCTCAAAAGTAGAAAGAAAAAGAAGGCAAACACAGCTCTCTATTTTCGATCCAGCATTTTAACACCTGGGAATTTATTCTAAGAAATTAAACATAATTTAAATATGGTAATAAAGTATGCAGTTTTTGTCTTTATTTGAACCAAGGGACTTTAAAATAGTACAATTTCAGACGTTAATATATACTTGAGAGGAAATTATGACATATTCTCACACTCAGTGGCAGGGAAATGGTTAGAAAAATATACCCTTTTTTAAACCTGCGTTTCAAAATAAATTGTGAGGCTATTTTTATCTAGTTTCAGACCATTTTTTAATTTTACATATTATCTCCTACCCTGAAAACTTACACCATAATGAATCCCTAAGAAGCTGGTGGTGTCATATCTGTCACTTCTATGATTCATGTTGTTATAGAAAAAGGTTGGTAACCAGCTCTAAAAGTAATACATTACACAATCATTTATATGGCAATTTTGAAAACCAATGACTGAAAAATATTTTATAATATAATGTTAAATTGAAGAAAAAATAGACTAGTGTATTGTATATGTTTATTGACTGTAATCATAAAAAAATATGAAACTCCAGAAGTTAATTCAGGTTGGGCTAAAGACATTGAGTGATTTCTTTCACTGTTTTACTAATTTTTTACTATGTAACATGGGCTTAATGATATATCATCATTAACTTTTTAATATCTTTATTTGTATTATATACTCAATACTATAATGATCATGATTTTATTCTCCTTTTTACACAGACATTCACATATGTGAGGAAAATAAGTAAATAAACACAAAGTGCAGGCTGCCTTGTTCATCTAAGATGTGTTTAAAGGTCACACAGGAAAAGTCAATTCCATGAGACCATAATCTTTAATAGAACTTATTACCTAAAATTCTCAAAAAGATAGTAAAAATGTATCTAGACCTATTAACATCAGGCTGCTTTATTATGCTCTATCACAGAAGAAGGGTCTTATCCTATAAAGTACGGTTTCCAAAATGAAAGCAGGAAATTAGAATGGCTACTTTGCTGGTAAAAAGCCTGCTGCTTTTTTTTTTTTTTGCTCACTATCTGAAAGGGGATCAGTTCACACAATCATTCAAACTTGATTGTCCACTTTTCATTACAATTATTGCTGCTTAGTAGACTACCACTTTGCAGTCATGCCTTGCATTTCCTTAAAGGTGAGAAATTCCTGGAATAGGATAACTTGGTGAGAATGTTGAAGGCACAAAATGTGAATTTAAAGGGAATTTCTTTATTTCACATTGTCATTGCATTCATCACCCAGGAAGGCTAAATAATACTATAGTACTTGAGTTTCAAAGAGTGTAAGAAGCTTGTGGATGAGGTCTTGTATTTTTGTTTAGTATGTTCAGGAAGATGTGTGACATTAACTTATATTTTGGGTGTCTGTGAGGCAAGAAATTCCCAAAAGCTCTTTGTTTCACACTGGGCACATTTGGATAAGTGACTCTTTGTTTCTGCCATTGTCCAGAGAAGGTGGCCAAATCATTTTCAATGGGCTCCATGAATATGGAGAATTTAGGCAATGTTTCTCCTAAATGTATAGGAGAAAACTTGTTTAAATGTACTGAGATTCCCAGGTAAATTGTAATTTGAGACCCCGTATCTAGTAAGGCAATGAAGCTTTGCCCATTGGTGCATTTCAGCAGATTTTAGTGTTTTGAGATACAAAAACCAATCAGCTCCCTTTTATTTTATTTTGTTGTTGTTGTTGTATAAATGATCCAGGTATGCATGTGTATATGTGTGTGTGTGTGTGTGTGTGTGTGTGTGTGTGTGTGTGTATGTATGTATACATATACATATACATATATATTTATATATTTATATATATTATATATAAATATTATATATATTTATTTATATTTATATATATTTATATGTATGTATACATATACATATACATATATATATATATATATATTTTTTTTTTTTTTTATTGTTTTGTGGTTACCTGATATATTCTAGGGGATGATTCCACTCTATACTCCTAATATTTATGTTTCTACCTCCAAATAAAGTAAAATCAGTGTGTAATGGTTAGGAGTCTTCTCTTTATTGGGTTTAAGGACATGGATTAAATCAAATTTGAATTAATCCCTTGCTATGCCCTGAGAGTATCATGGACTTTTTTTTATATAAGCCTGAGTATTTGGAGCATCAAAGGCATTTTTGTACAGCTCTGCAGAATTATGTGCTTTTAGAGGTGCGGACCTCAGCATGCAATGTGGTGACTATATTTTCTCCATAATGTTGATCACCGATGGGCTTATATATTTCATAGATTTCATTCTTTAATTTGAGCACTCAGTAAAAGAGGAGCCAAATGAGAAAACAACCAATCGGTCTCATGTTTAGAAGTTGTTCCCCTGAGGCTAACATCTGTTATAGCTGATGCTGGAATCAAGACACAATTTAATCTAAGATACATAGAACACAGCTAAGACACACACCAGAGGCACATTCGAGATGGCCCCAATTTCATACTCCTGCCCTTAAATGTCAATTACAGAAGTCTCCAACATGGGTAAGAATTTAGGATGTATTCCATATGTATGTATTGAATGATTCTCAATTGTGTCTGAATGAGGTGTTGGCTTTTGTTGTACCTGCTCGCTCTGCTCTGAACATTTTAGCAGAATTTGAGTAAATCGTGAAAAGTGTCCCTAATTTTTTTACTTTCTCCAAAGAGAATTAGAGTTTATGTCTTTACTTCTTAAACCTGGGTATTATTTTAGTGAATCTCTATGGTCATTAGGGCATCAGCAAACATGAAACTAGCAGAGGCTTGAAAAGTAGCTGTGCATTAAAACCTGCTCACTTGGTTATATTTAAACCCCACAATCACAATGAGAATAAGCCCAGGCTGGCATCCTAGAGGTTGGGAGACCATGTGAACCTGTTGAACAAAATGTCCTAGCTGGGGACATTGTAAACCTGCCAACCAAACAAGGCCACAGCAGATGCATTAGCTTATCCTGGCTTGGACTAACACAACTGCACAGTTGATCCCATTCCAAATTACTAGCCTGAAGAATTGTGTGTTTAAAAAGTGTTGATTTAAGCTATTAATTTTCAGGGTAGTTGTGATACAGCAAAAGCTCTTTGATATAATACACTTTAATATTATGTTAAAATATCCAGCACATTCACAAAGATAAAAAGTGATTTCCACTTTAACTTAGCTTTCTAAGTGTACTATCTTATATGGTCTCTAGTTGTTTTAATCACTGTAATTCTATCATCTACAGTGTATCCAAGCCCCATAGAAAAATTCAGGACCACAGGATTTAAAGGAAAAAAACATAAGGCGACACAAATATCTGTAAAACATCATAATCAATTCATTCTCATACTGATATCTCTTCACAACTTAAGCATGGCTTTGCAAAAGGGATCCAGAAAATTACATGTCAAAATGATAAATTTGTCAATTTGTCCCACTGCTTATTGTTATGGGCATGACATTGACGATAAAATGAGGGAGGAGAAACTTTTATCCCTGAAAGCCTCATCTAGGGAGGGCATGGTGCACCTGATCTTCACTTAAAGTACCAGGTACTTTCCTGAATTCACTTAGTAAAATTTTTCTCCCTTTTTTTCAAACTTTGTATCCCTTCTTCTCTTCCTCTCCCATTCTTCCATCTTCCTATTCACCCTTCTTTTCTTTCTTCTTTCCATCTTTCTTTCCATCCTTCCTCCATTCCTCTTTTTTTTCTATTCTCATATTTCATTGTATAAGTTCAAGGTCAAAAATTCTACTTATCACAAACTAATTCGGTAATTTTTTTTTCTATAGAGTTTATGAGACCTATTTTCAGAACTGTTAGAGGGTTCCTAATATCTTTCTTAATTATAAAATTTCAATTTTAATAAGGCAATAATTTTCTACTTTTAAACTAGGAAAGGTCATTATTGAACAATAAGTAATTGCATCTTGAAAAGTAGGGGAAATTGTTTTTTTTACAATGGAGTAAAAATTTACCCAGTTTTACAGAATAGATGTGTGGTGTTTATCTTCCAGCTTTATTGAAAAGTTGCTGTGGTGTTCACCACCCGCCCCCTTAAATAACTTATTTAATAAAGATTTATTAAAAAGCCAGTTATTTACATATTCTTCATTAAGTCCTGGTGATACAGAGATTAAAAACAAAACTGAAACAAAACACTCCCCCTGTTCTCCCTTGGACAGCAGAGTAATTTAGTAGATGAATATATTAGTTAGATGTGCTATGATAGAGGTGACCACAGAGCGTTATAAAAGCAGAATGGAGCAAGAAAGTAACTTTGACTTGGAGAATTAAGCTGTTCGCTTATGGGGCTCTGATATTTGAAAAAGTTGCCATTATGGCAAACTGTTCTCCCAGGCAAAGCCAGGAGTGGCAATAGTTTAATGTAGAATTAGGAGTAGAGAAAAGTTGTTCTGTGCCTGGGACTTTAACTAGTGACAAGAATATTCTTTCCTCTAATGATTAGCACATCTATATGCAAGAAAAAGCAGGAGCTATTAGCCTGAGGGCCATGGGGATAACTCAAGCTTGGACAAGAGAGTCAGAGACCCCTGAGGATTTCACTCTGTTATGATTTACTCCCCCTCCCCACCCCCCAAAAAATCTTCCCTAAGATAGCATCTAAAAGCCCTGCTTTCACACAGTCAAGAGGATAATTATCTTTCTAGGGCAATTAAATGGAAATGTCTGTCTGAATGCCCAGAAGAGATCTAGAATAAAGATCATGGAGTATATAAAATAAGTCAAGGCTTCTGAGAAACTGGGGTTATAAACCTTAATTCTTTATACTGTATCTCCTTCAAGTTCTGTAGGCCTGTTTAAAACTTAATTCATTCTCTATCTTGAACATTATTTCAAACTACTGCTGCCATAGAATCAGAGGATATGACCAGGTTAACATGATTCTTGGAGCATATAAGTTGGAAGCTAGAAAATGGAGCAATGATCCACTGAGATTCTTGGCACTGTATCTTACATAAACCACCCTATAAGAAAGGAAGAATATTAGGACTTTAGAGTTTTCTATAGTGGCTTTAGCATCAGGCAAATTTGGAGACCTGAGGAATTGGTATAGAGTTTCATATTCTATTGTTTTGGGTTGTTTTTAAATTCTCTCTTTTACTTAAACTTAGAAAAATGGCATAGTTCAGTTGAACCACATGAGTGGGCCAGAAGAAATGGACATCAACTGGCTGTAAAACATTGAAAATACACCATTCGATAACAAGTTCTAAATATTTTCTGCATATAATAATGCTATAAGTATAATAAGAAATGATATAATCTAATTCTAAAGGCACAGATAAAAATTCCATTTGTCTTTCTTGAGCCTCTTTGTCTTTCCCAATATTTTAGTATTTCAATGTGACACAAGAATTTTAATATCTTGATAACAAATGTTTTGTGACTCTGAGTTCAGCTATGCTTAATTTTTTTAAAATTTAACTTCTTGATTTTACTGTCAAGAAACATTTCTATAAACACTTGATAATGTTGATAATATTGATAGATGTTGATAATGTTGATAATGATTCATGATGTAATTATCACCTATCATGGTATTAAACATGTTAGAATGAATTCACAAAGTCAGTACTGTTTTTATAACATGATATGGATACATCATAGATACAGGTAAAACTTCCTTAAAGAAGCTTATATTTACAATACTCTTTCATGTACAAGTCAAAAATTCAAATGGTAGCACTTACTGGATGAGAATCTCTAACTAAATAGTGATTTGTACAGGTTGCCTCTGTGTTATTATTCATGAGAGGAAGATGATTCTCTACCTCAGCAAAGCTTCTGAATAAATGCAGTTACGCTATTCAGAATACAAGGATTGAAACTTGAACACAATAGACCTGAAAAAAGCAGAATTGGACAAAACCTGAAACAAAACAGAATCACCGTCTTGGATATTTCATGACAAAGTTTGACATAAGAAATAGATTTAGTCACATTTATACATATTGAATATTTTTATGCACTAATAAACTTCTCTGTACAGAAGGCTGACTGCGACCTCTACCTCTACAATTGAATATGGGTAGAAATTTTGAAGTAAAAGACTTTGTTTTACAACACTTACAAAAAGACTCAGGTCATCCTTCCTGAGAGAATTATCACACTTCTCTGTATTTGCAAGATTCCCTTAAAAAGTGACCACTGCCATTTCCATTGCAGTTTCCATTTTCAGACATTTATTGGAAGGTAATAATTGATCATATTATAGGATATTGATAATCTTATTTGGAGATAAATGAGAATAAAACTTATATACTTTTCTAAGAAATAACAAAACTTTCTCAGATTCTTCACTCATTGGAAACCCAATATTTTAATATTGAACTGTCATGACCACATGGAATTTCTAAGTTAACTACTATGCATCCTAGACTGTAATTACTGAAATATTCCCAAGTTCAAGAAGTAGGTGATTCCTTATTTTTCTGGCTAGGTTGACGGAATAAAGAATGTGGGCAATTGGGGTATCCTCCATGATAATATATCTGGCAGTAATAGAAAATAATTCTGTCAGGAATTTATATGGAGAAGAAAACCCCATCCAATTAAGCAAATGCATTTTCTTTTATAATGTTTTAGACTAATACATTTCGTGTCTTTTGAATTCTGTTCCGTAAAATATTATGTTAATTTTAATCAAATTTTCATACAAATTATTTAATTTTTCTTTCCAGATAATACGTTAACATTTTTATTCTGAGCAGAGAGAGATTTTTCATCTTTGATTTGATATGGTACCAGCACATTGTTTCATTCCTTAGTTTAAAAAACATAGCAAAATGCCTCACTGAAAAGGATATGAGAAGCTTCATACTCACTAGGTGAAAATCACAAAAGTCTTACTAGTTAATACTACCCAGAAATAGCTAATAACATATGTTATTTAATAATTTTGAGAACTAGTAAGTTTTATATAGACAAAAGAGTGCTTATTTTATGTTTATTTACATATCCCTTGACTCATTTTTCAAAGAGAAATGAGATTGAAAGAATAACAATAATGACAACAAAACTGGAATAAAATTACCTCGGAGAAATATGTCCCTTTTGTAACTGCTAGAGATTGGCTGATTGTTTGTTTTTGTTTTCTGGCAGCCAGATCACAGAGAGAAACACAATCATGGAGTGGAGTCAACATATCCATAAAATTAAAATAAATATATATTAAATATATATTAAAATATATCTGGATTTATAGAGAGTGGGTGATATAACATGGAGAAGGATTTTGCAGTTACAAAAGCTGCTTTATTTTTTTTTCTACTATGGATAGTTTAAGTTCTTAGAAAAAGATACATTCTCTACCTGCAGGTCTACTAGAGTGTTTTATATATTGTTCTGAAAACTTCAAAACAGGAATCATTCCTTTTGTTAATTCATTCTATTGATCATATTAGATCTGATCAGTAATGAAAAGAAATAGAATGCAAACATAAAGTATTCTTTCTATAGAATCTCTTATGTGGCTGTAAGTCTAAAAGCTATTTCCTTAAATTTCAGAGTAAGGGAAAATAAAATAAGCAGTGAATAACAGCCTGTTTTCTAACTATTGAGCAGATACTGTGTTCTCAGTTACTTCAAGGAACTATGGAAATAACAGTACACACATACACAAAGATAAATGTTTTTATATATTCTTATGGAGAGCAGGTATTACATATATATTAGTGTAATATAATATAACAATATATATACAAATATACAAATATATATACACACACACGCACACAAATATATACACACACACACACAAACACAAACACAAATATATATCAGATAGTGGTAAGCACTACAGAGAAAAATAAAGCACAAAGACAGGGAGAGGAAGTGTCACTAAGTGTGTAGGGCTATTTTATGAGTATTTGTTTTTAAAAATTGTCCTGGATAGATTATAAAGGAAAATTTTATTTAAGACTATTTCCAAAGGTTCAATATTATTGCAATAGGGGAGAGATTTTAAACTCAACTACATTGAAACAAAGGCAGGAGGGTTTTTAAGTACTGGGGTGAGCTAGTGGAAAAGTGATTGAGGGAATTAAAAGAGAGTTGGTCTTTTATTTTGTTCTTTATATTTCACGTATAAGTGAAATCATATGGTATTTGCCTTTCTCTGTCTTACTTATTTTATTTAGCATAATACATTCTAGGTCTATGCATTGTAAATGATAAGATTTCATTTTTTATGGCTAAGTAATAGTCCATCATATATATATACCACATCTTACAAACTCATAGATACAGAGAACAGATTGCCAGATTGAAGCGGGTTACGGGATGAGTGAAAATGTAAAGATATTAAGAATTACAAATTGGTAATTACAAAATAGTTACAGGGATGGGAAGTACAATGTAGGAAATATAGTCACTAATATTGTAATAACTAAGTATAGTGCCAAGTGAGTACTAGACTTATCAGGAGGATCACTTTGTAAATTATATAAATGTCTAACTACTATGCTGTACACCTAAAACTAATATAAAATAATATGGAATGTCAACTCTAATTGAAAAATAAAAATTAAAAAAAATAAAAGGGAAGTTGGTCAATGTCATTAGCCTTTGGTGTTTGCTATTTGGTGCCTGTGGAAGTTAAGATCCTACTCTGTCATGGAAACAAAGATAGAGGCTCTATATCTCTAGGTAATTGTATTTCAAAGAGATGGATGATAGATACCAGGTCTTTGAGAAAGATGTTCCTGGGTTGTAGAACCAGCAAGAGATTGGGAGGAGGGGAAAGATTTATGTCTCAAAGAGGCAAAGAAAACATTTTCAATTCAAGTTTTTCAATGTTGAATGCTATTAGAAAAGGGAAGTCAGGGGCCTATAGTGAGAAGAAGCCTGTCTAAGTTTGGTTAAGCCAAGGGGAATGTTAAGCCCATCTTGATCTGGAGGCTTTAGTGAGCATTTACATAAAAGATAATGTGACTTGGGCCAGGTAGAGAAGAGGGAATGGAGTACAGAGTGGCATGTTTCCAACTATTGTGGCTGAGGAAATACAAAACTTAAATTTGCCTTTACAGAAAAATGTGAAGACATTTGCTAACAAAGTTCTATCTATGAAGAATCAGAAAAAAAAATGAGTAAACAGATTAGCATGCTTGGAAACACAAAACGTGAATATCAATCACAGGAAACAAAATGACACTGAAATATTTTCGACAGGTTTTCTCTGACTCCTTATCACTTATCCACGTATCTAGTTATAAGCAAAAGTTCAGTTCAATAGCCCTTGGTATCTAACATTTATACAAAATGTGTATCCCTCATTCTGAAAGCCAACAATAGCAGCAGTTATAGCTTAATTATGGAATATAAATTTTCCAGGAAATATGCCATGAGAAATTTATTTTTCACAGGCAGCAGAAAGAATTGTGTTTTTAGAAATTAAGTGGATATTAATGAATTTTTATGTGCATTATAATATTCCTTTGGGAGATTATTTATATAAAAAAAGAAAAGAAGAAAACAAGTCCATGAAAGATAAAATGGAATGAGGAAACACTGAATGATGAGATAGTATATCCATGAGCCATTAAAAGTTCTAAGTTTGTGTCCAGAAGCCAATCTCATAAATTACTTCAATGATTCATCAGTTAATATTTTTGATGGCTAAGAGAGTCACCTATATTGAAGGATAAAAACAATATAAAAATATATGTCATATAATTATTTTAAATTTACTTACTTAAATTCTTTAATTAAAATTATTTAAAATAATTTAAAGTTATATATTTAACCTTTTGTATGTGATAACTATTTTGTGTGATGCTTAACAGCAGGGAAATTCTCACTAGACAGTACATCTAAATCCAGCCAGTTTCCTGGTAGTGCTAGGCATTAACAAAAAATAAGACTAAGTTTTTTAACCTGGACTTTGGTCCTCTTGCTAACTTGGTGGATTTTTAGCTTTATGATTTTGTTGTTATTTGTAATAATTACATGTATATCTCATGAATAAAGAAAGAATGTTCATGGGAAAACACAATTTTAAATCTACATGAAGGTCCACACCCAAAAATCCACTCAATATTTTAGCATATTTTATTTTTTTTTATAATTTGTTTTTCCTGTGCTGTATTTTAAATTTTGATTTTGTATTAAAAAATGTTGTATTTCTTTTATTTTTTCTCTGCTGCTCTAAGATTATGGGATCCTGAAATACTATGAACTCTTAATAGAACAATGAAGTCTATATTTCTGCCTCCTTAGCACTTCACTGCTAGGCCCAGGAAATCTATTTAATAATTTCTTCTCAATTATTGACTTGAATAATTCCTAAGAAAGTGTAATACTCACTTGATTTTTAAGTGACATCTTTATTAGAATATTCTTCTAAAGTAAAAATAGTATTATTGTTTTCTATATCTATCAAAGATTGTGATTTGTAAGTATCTATAAATTCAGTTTTCCACTTTATCTCATTTCTGCGTTCAATTTAGTGTGAAAAAATGGACATATTATTACTTTATTTAAAGTCTCTCCACTTTAATCACTGTTTTTTTTTAATTTACTTAGCATGCAGTTTGCACTCAGATTATGACAATTAAATTATTTACTGTAATTTATTTTTTATAATTTTTCACCAACATCCTGCTCTGTAGATACATTTACGAAGTGCTAAATTAACTTGTGCATTATTTTATTCAAAGTTGCAGAATGATTACTTCATGCCAGTTTACAAAATTACTTAAATCTTAATGTGCTGTAATATATGTCTTCAAACATTTTTTATGAGGACCTTTTAAGTAGTAAATTATCTGAGTTTCTTCACACCTAAGAAAGATTGTTTTTGTTCATAAATAATAGATTAACTTATCATTATTATTTTGGAGAAACTCTATATATCTTGCTAAATTTCCTTTTGACACCATTTTTGTGAAAATAAAGTCTGCAGATGGCCAGGCATTCATTCACTTACATAAATTGATTTTGTTTTGTGTAGATTCAGTATTATTCTCTCATTTATTTTTTCTCTGTATATATTTTCTACATTTTTTTTCAACATAGCCTCCTTCTATAGATAATACATATTATATATTTAAAATTCAAAAATATCATGATGTTATATCTGATATTAAGCATACCTTACCATTATTTAAAAATATTCATTTCCTTTTGCTTCTGAAAAGGAATATTCCTATGATCAATTGAGAGTAAGCCTGACTATGTAACTTGCTCTGATCAATGAAATGTGATGATTATGGGTATGTAACACAGCTGAGTGGCAGCTTTCGGTGTGAGTAAGATTTTTGGCTCAGCTTTTTGTTTCTGCCTTGCTGTGTCTGCTGCCACAAGAAAGAGCTGTCCTTTGGCCTGTGTCTAGAAATGGGAAGACCCGGGGAGTTGATAGAAACCTACCTTATAGCTTAGAAAAGTTGTAGTAGCTGATATGCAAACACATTAAATGTGAGCAAAAAATTGTAAATATATTTAAAGTACATATATGTGAATATGTGTATTCATATATATATATATGATAGATATAATCCACAGAGACAATGAAATTGTTATGAAGGCATAATTCAGCAAAGGATAACTCATAGATTAGAGATTTATTCTTTGAATTATTTTGACTTGGTATAAAGGGAACTCTTTAATTACCAGAATCTAATTTTATTTTAATTAGATGCAGAAAGATTCCTTCATATTTCCCTTTAATTTTTGTTCTTTTTCACAAGTATTTTCCCTTATTTGAGCCTCTTTGTAATACATGTGTTTGATTTTCATTTTCTGCCCTCTCTATGTTTGTCTCTTCTGTCTCATCTCTTTTATTATTTTGTCAGCCTCTTAAAAGTTAAATCTTTAAATTGGTTGCTCTATAATCTCACAAATATATTTGATGACATTTTAGTCTATATTTCTCTACCAGTTGTTCAATGATAATTATGGATTTGTTTGTTATTAAATATTTAAAATATTTGTCTCAGTTCATTCTCCATTAATTTATTTCTTTAAATTATTTTCCATCTCAATATTTCTCCCTTCATATTTTAAAACTCATACTTTCCTGTAATACATTGAAGAAAATGTGTTACTTTCTAAAATGTATTATAGATTCTACATATGATTAATTTTGCTTCACGAATGCTATTTTTTCTAGATTTTGCAGTGAAAAATCTGAGAACTAACCTCAACTTTTAAAAAAAGCAGTTAATCTCATCTTTTCCTTCAGCTTTATTGAGATATAATTGATATATAACATTGTGTAAGTTAAAAATGTATAGCATATGGATTTAATATATATTATATAATATATACAATGTTATATATTATTATTGTGTTAACTAGCACCTGCATCTCATCACATAATTATTATTTCTTTTTTGTGTTGAAAACACTTAATATCTACTCTCTTAGTAGCTTGTAAGTGTATAATCAAAATTATAAATTCTAATTACCATGTTCTATATTAGATTCCCAGAGCTCATTCATCTTATATCTGGACTTTTGTACTCTGATCAACATCTCCCCTTTTCTCCCACCTACCAGCACCTGGTAACTACCATTCTATTCTGTTTCTGTGTGTCTATGCTTTTTTAGATTCCAAATATAAGTGACATCATACAGTATTTGTCTTTCTCTGACTTATTTTGCTTAACGTAATGTCCTCAAGGCCTATCTCTTTTATTAATATGAATGCTTATATCTATTGCAATATGGATGCTATGTCACACATTCAATCAAAATTACTATGCTAAGACCAATGACTTTTAAAACTGAAATATTCAATGGACACTTCAAGTACAATGATATTTGAGCTCTCTGCAGCTCGTGTGATGACTAGTCACTTCTTTAATCTTAACACAGGATAATTCTTTGGTCTCTGTGGTATCACAACCCCCCTTGATTTTTATTTCTCCAGGCACACATTTTCACGTTCTTCTTCTACCCTGCTATTAAATATCAGGTGTTTCAGCATTTAACTTACACAATAATTGTTCTGCTCAGTTGATGTTTTCTCCTTAGGCTTCTAATACTAATTATAGCTAGGACTTGTCATCAGAGATTGCTCAAATTTATTATGTCCAAAGTTGAATTATATTTCCACAAACTTTAAGCCCCCTGCAACATATGTATTGCAGTACATAGCACCTACATATCCAGCTACGAAAAGTAGACATATGGGAGACATCTTTAACTATTTGCTCTCTGGACTTCCCCTTGAAATTAATTCCCTACACTCTAAAATCACTCCCTTTACACTCTTGTAGCTGAATAATTCTCCCTTTTCCTTAAAGCTGTATTTTAAATATTACTTTCTCTTCTAGCTTTATGCTAAATACTATAACAAAGTATCTACTATGATGCACGACTCATGTTTGATGCTAAATATATGTTTGCATTTATAATTTTTAGTATGATAAGAATTTGAAAAATAGAAACTCAAAGAACTTATGGTTCCTAGAAAAACTTATTATTTTCTATGTAAAATGAGTTAATCATATCGTTAAATGTCTTAGAATTGGAAAGAGAATGGCATCAAGCACAAATCCTTGTAAATACTGAATGAAAGAAACTAAATGAGCTCTACAGATTCTGGTTCGTGTCATTCTCTATGTGCAATGTTCATCAGGCCATTGTGTTTACTACAGTATTGGGTGAATAGATGAGTACTAATATGAAGAAGGGAGTTTCTAGAAGAGAATCTATATTTATTAAAGTACTCCTATATATTTGATCAAGATACTGTAAATAACTTGCCACATTAGTCCTTATGGCAATATTTTCAGATATAGAATATGAATCCTTTTATTCATACTGGGAAATTTGGTTTCATAAATATTAATTAACATTCTCAAATATATATCTCATTAACCTGATTTTAAGATATAAATCAAAATATATTTAATTATAAAGGTCATGATCTTTATATCATATTAGTCTGTACTCAACTTTAATTCTTTTAACTTCTAGAGTTATTGGATTTTGATGGTCATGACATATATGGTATTGAGAAAAATAATTTATTTTCTGCAAAACTGCACTCCGTAGGCAAAGACTTCAATATATTCTATATGATTTTACATATTTTATGAACCTTAGTTGAGTCCCTTTTCTCTTTTATGCCATTTAACCAAACTGGATATTTCATAAATTAGATCTGGGGACAGCAGTTTAAATATATATCAACCAGACAGAAATACCAATTACAATATCAAACAGTTGAATGAATAAGAAGTAAATGCTACATAAATAATGCAATGTTCATTTTTTAGAATATTTTATTCAACAATGAACAGGGAAAAAACACATTAAAATGCAAGGGACATAATTAATTGAAGAAAAATCAATGTTATAGTTTATTAATGGGTTTGGTAAATTGCACTTCCAAGGAATGTAGAACAGGAAAGATTGAATTGGAATTAGTATTTCATCATGACATATTTCACTAAACTTCCTAAGCTCTCAAGATTTTCTATTTCATCTGCTGATTTGAATTTTATATACTAATTTTGGAATGTGACAAATCAGAACTTAATAATTACAAAGTGTTTTTACAGTTACTAATAACACAGTATATCAAGTTAGTGTTATTTTACTTGATTTTAAGCATATGAATAAAATGTGTTAATAGTCCATCACAATAACTGGTTTGATGTAACAAAGTAGCTGTCTCTACTTATCCAACCTAAAATCTTACTCAATTAGTTCTGTCAAGTTGGACAACATAATAGGAGAAAGTAGCTATCAAGCTATTTAGCAACAATTAGACAATTGATGTCCTTCAAAGAAAATGGAAGTCATGAATGATTCTTGTCACACTTTTTAAATATCTTTATTCGTGTTGACTAGACTGGAAAATAAGTAAAAGTATAGGCATCTTAATTTTAAAATATAAGGTTTTTCTCCTTTAACTGGACGTCCTCCTGAAAAAATGAAATTTGAATGTGACCAACATTTTTTAACATAGTATGTATATACTAGTCATGCAGAACACTCTGATACAAAAAGGATTCCCTGCTCAAACTAATTTTTACAACTATTTGTATCAGTTCTCCCTTTGGAGAAACACAATGCACATTCTTATTATTTTAAATAGTTATTGAGTGCTAACTATTTCCTAGGCACTATCATTTACATTAGTTTTATGAAAGGTCTGAGAAATACTAATGCATAAAACAAAATACAAGAATATGAAGTTCCTTTCAAATTGTGCCTCATTCAGTATTTTTAAAGGTTATTTGATTGAAGAAAATATTTTCATCATGGAACACTCCTTCTTTCCTCCTTTCTTAAATGGAACATCTAGTGGGAAATACTGAATAATCTGTAAATTCCAACCTAGTTCAAAATGTTATTCTAAAAAATACCCCAAGTTGTCTTTATGTCATTATATTTGTAACATTCAATATGAGGATCAAACAGAGTAAAGCTGTTTTCTTTTACCTTTCCCTACAGAAAAAGGGGCCTGTACCAATCATAGAGTTTTGTAAGTGCCAGATTCCTATGTGATAGCTTATTACATTTTTACTCATCTGATTGTTTTTGTGTTGCCATCAAATGCTGCATCGCTAGACAAACTTGTGCCATTGTTCATAAGAAAGTAGAGACACAGAGTACTTATGCATTTTGAGTTAAGTTTTAACTTCTTCTACATGCTTATCTTATTTATTTTTTATTTGTTATATATTTTTTTATTTCTGCTTTTATACCCCATTCATCAAAATTTTACATATTCGGTTTAGATTCCACTAGTAGTTCTCCGAGCTTTGGTACTCATACATAATTTTGGAGAGTAGTAATAGATAACAAATGCGATGGTTACATTATGGGCAAATAAATATATTGTGTGCCAAAGTTATCTATTTACTTATCTTGAAGAATTTTTATGACCATTTTTTTGGGAAAAGGTTTATAAACCATCCACCACATAAATTTTTGCCACATGGCAGGTACTCAAATGATGGTGATGATGATGATGATTTTAAATATCTTTAACATATACCACCCTAATTTGGACTCTGTTCTGAAAGGGAAATTAGTTTGAAATAATAAAATCAGTCTTGGTCAGGCTTATGCTAAGGGCACTTGACAGTTGATTACATTGCTTTTCTTCTGTTATTCCCAGTACTGCTCCCAAAAGACTTAGAGAAATTTGTGTGAGGGAGGATATTGACTTCAGAACCAATATTTAATTAGCATTAATTCCTCAGCAGCTTCTGAAGTAAGACAATTTCTAGACTCCTAAGACATTTTACAAGCTTATATATGTTCTGGTAAAACAAAAAAAAAAATTGTAGATACAGAATCTGGTTAAATATCCTATACTGTTAAGGCATTTCTTGACTGAGCATCTCACAACTGACTCAATCCAGACAAAGCTGTCACTTTTTTTGTCTCTCTCTTTACTTTCCTCCTAGAATTTTCATCAGTGTTTCTCCATTCCTATTTTAGTTTGAAAATTGAAGTATAAGCCAGGCAGCAAAAAATCTATTGTTCTATGTACTAAAAATTGCCACCAAAAACAGCTAATTTAAATTGACCATCTGCATATACTTCTGTGCATAGCTCCTATTTATGTCTTATATTCTCTTTGTGTTCATCTATTCTAAATTTTGCTACTACCTGTTTTATATTAAATGCTAAAATCGGTAGAAACAAAAACAAATTCTGCCTACAGAAAGAATTGTTTTATCAATGCATATTTAATAAGTAGATATACTGGCTTAACAGGTCTGCTAGCTGTCATGAAAATTATATATATATATATATATTCAAAGAGAAGGACAATATTGTTGGTTTGCCAAGTGGCTCCTGTACACAGAGCTCAAAATATAGGGACACCATTCTAGATTGGTAGGGGGCAGGTTTTAATAAACAAGGGAATTTACTTACAGGGCTTGTCTTGAGTGACTGCAAGATGAATAGATCTTCTCTTCTACTCACCAAAACCTTAGAAGTTTATGTAGAGACCTTAATGGGATTCAGACACATATACTGTTCAGATGATCTCAACAATACATTACTATTTCAAGGCTGTGTCTTTGAGGCAGCTCCTAGTGTGGTGAAGCAAGAGGAAGGCATGTTCTAAGGATAGGGAAATGGGTGGAGAGCATCAGATTGCCTGGGTCTGGCTTTTGGGTCAACTGGTAGTCATGCCCTCTCAATTACCTCCTCCAGTAAATGCTTGAAAGCAGTACAAGGGGTTCAACTTTCAATGTAATGGAATCTTCTACACCTTACCAGTAAACTGCTGCCTCATTTTTTACTCACCCCAGACAGTACATATTTGATATTGTATTGTCTCAGAAATCAAGCTTAAGCATTGTCTTAAATATATGAAAAACAGTATCTAATGTGTGAAGTCTACAACTACTGAGAGGAAAAGGACAGTCAATCAGATAATTACAATGTACTATGACATAGTTAGGCAGAGAAAGTAGTACGGATGCTACATGGAATATATAGTTTAGTTTTTAGAGTAGAAGCAAGAAGAATAAATAAGAACTTTTTACTTAGTGGCCATTTTGGGGCTGTATTCTCAAAATATTCATAGAACTTCACCAGGAAGTGAAGAGGGATGAATATAATGGAGATATCATTTAAGTAGGAAACTGTTTTCCATCTTTAGAAGAAGATACATGAATTTTAAGAATAGGTCTAAAGTAAGAAATTCATTCATTGTTTATATTGAATATGCATAATAAAATGAAGATTATTCAATATTATATTGTTATATTTCTTCCAATGCACTTGAGTTAATGTATGTAAACATTAAATACATTAATATATGAATGTTCTTAGAGCAGTGACTGGCACCCAGTGTTATATAAGTATCATTGCTATTATTTTTTTTTTAATTTTATTTTATTAGTTTCAAGTATACAGTACATTTGTTAGACGTTTATATAAGTTTATAAATTGATCAACCTAATTGCTCTTTCTCTCCTCTGGCTCTCCACCTAGCCATTACATTAATGCTAACTGCATTCCCTACGCTGTGTTCCCCATCCCTGCAACCATCTATCAACTATTAATTTGTATTTCTTTAATCCTTCACTCCACTGTCCCAGCCTCCCAACCCCCCCACCCCCCACCTCAGGCCATCACTGGATTGTCCTCTATATTTGTGCATCTATTTTTGATTAGTTTGTTCTTTTGTTCCTTAGATTCTGCATAGAAGTGAAATTATATGGTATCTATCTTTCTCTGTGTGACTTATTTCACTCAGCATAATAACTTCTAGGTCCATTCATGTCGTTGCAAATGGTAAGGTTTCATTTTTTAAATAGCTGTGTAATATTCCATTGTATATATGAACCATAACTTCTTTATCCAATCATCTATTGATGGACATTTAGGTTGCTTCTATATCTTGGCTATCATAAATTGTGCTGCCATTAACATAGGGTTGAATACATCTTTATGAATTAGTGTTTTGGTTTTCTTTGAATAAATACCCAGAAGTGCAATTGCTGAGTCAATTTTTTTATTCTTTGAGAAACCAGTGTTAATATTATTATTATTATAAGTTTTTGGTTCATAATTTTAAAAAATAATCAAAGTGAGTATTTTGAAAACTATTCAAATTCTAACATGACTTATTCAGATTGTTCTTTGCTTGTTACTTTCTAAAGCATTGAAGAAAGAATATAGTATTTGTCCATGAAATGTTTAAAATTCTGCCCATTAATTTGTCTAATTTTCTACTGCATGCATATCATATAATACATTAATGTTTTAATTTTAAATTTTCTAAAACTCAGTGATCCATTTGACTATCATCTTCTAGCAGAGACTCTTGGATCAATTTCAAAATCCTTTTCGAGTGCCACATGGGGTAGGTCAGCAAAAATGGAAGTAAAATATTCAATTAAAAAGATTATGGGAAAATACCCTAAAAAAAGTATGTCGGTATGATTGACACTCTCCTAGGAGATTTTGCGTTTCCTGCATCATTGCAGTCTCCAGAAGAGAATGTTACTGTTGTCTTCAGAGCTTCGTGTCAGACACAAAAACACATGTCTCCTAGTTATAACATAGGTTAAAGGGCTGCCCAGTTGGTTAAAGAACCTAAATCAGATTCCTGAGGAGCTGAGCTTATATTTTTCTATTCTAAACTATCGTTAGCATCTTTTTATGAGAAATTTCTCAGACCGTTAGTTTTATGGGTTATTGTCAGGTGGTGTAGTCTCTCTTTACCATCTGGGAATATCTGAAAACAGAACATGCACAGGCTTATAGTTAAGGTTGACTTAATGTATATTATATAATTCTTATATTCAAATGACAAATTGTACTTTGAAACTTTCTGGGATGATTCTCTATAATATTTGACATTTTGGAGAGAACTCCTTCTTTTAATATCAATAACATTTCAAATATCCCAGTCACCAGACTTTTCTGACCTTCTACCAAATCTAATTTGGGGTGTATCTTTAATGGAATTCACTGCTCACTTCTTCCTCGATGCTAGCTCTATGCACTGCACTTGCTAAACAAGGAGACAAAGCAAAAACAGAAGGAGAAGATAAAATGTCACTAATTACCTCAATTTCTCAATTTCTCTGTTCTCTCTCTCTCTCTCTCTCTCTCTCTCTATCTCTCTCTCTCTCTCTCTCTCTAACTTTTGATTCCTATTTTCTCTCCACAGTTTTTGTATTCTTCTCCACTTTGACTTTCTGGGAGCCTATTGTCTTCTGAGATAGCTAGATCCATCAAAATTAATTAGTCTTATATTATTAAGAATAGCTGCTCATTTATTTCAATGACATATAATGGAATTTATTTTTATTTCCTTTTGGTCAGTATATTCTCTCCTTTTTCTTACTGAGGTCTCTAACTTCTTTAGTTACTTCTAGACTCTTTATAAGTATTAATTTTCCAATAAAGCCATATTCTTGATTTCATTGAAACAGCTCTCAGAACTCATGCCTCTGGGTTTTAAGTAATTTAACTGCTGTGTTATATATTGTTTATCACTTCATTTGAGAAGAAAATCAAGTTCAAAAATCACTTAAGTATTTCCATCATCACCATCATCATTACTTCTAACATTCATTAAATAATCACAACCAGACATTATATAAAACACTCATTAAAATTTAATGAGGGATGGATTAGTATAATCCCCTGTACAGATGTGAAAACTGAAATGTACAGAGTTACATAACTTGTGTAAGAATAGGTATCTAACAAGAGGCTTAGCCACAATGTGTTTTTAGGTCTTAAGCACCAAAAGTTGAGCTCTAAACAATTATGTGATACAGCTTTAGATTGTGATAATTTTACTTTTTAACTAATATATTTTTTGACACATAAATATGATGGCTAATGTATGGTAAACATACTTCTCCCACCCCCTGAAAGTTTTAACAGTACAAACCATAATGGGAAAGATGAACTTGCATAACCTAAACACAAGATTTATACTAAGGTCACCATGAACATTTGTCATATAGTAAGTAAAATGAACTGGGACAAGTTCTTATTTGGCATTCAAAAACCAAACTCAATCTATCCATTTTTAAATCATATCTAAATTTCTTTTAAGGACTAGAAAATAATAATAGACAAAAACATCTTGCCACAGGGATACTTGAACGAACACTGATTAATTAATCAATTATTTAGTACTATGACCCTTATTTTAAAGGTTTTAAAAATATCTTTAGGAGAAAAATTCGTGGTGGTGAAACATATATGCTTCATTCTAAGGAGAAATAAAACTTTAATGCAAAAGAAAAACAAAACAAAACATTTGTCATGAAAAATGCCTAGTTGTTCTGGAAATATTGCCCATGGAAACATATTGTACATTTCTTAAATGCATGCTTTACACATTATACAGTACATAAGAAACAACCTTCATTTCCTAGAAAGTATAAGAAGTGACTTCATACATTATTTCTTTTAATTATAAGAGCAAAAATTTTTATGAATTACCCAATTTCACAGAATTAACAGCTGGAAAAAGTTTCATGCCTCAAACCTTTTTCTAAAATCTTAACTCTCCTTTGTTCTTTGACAACAAGCATCTGAGGCAGCAGCCACTGACTGAGAACTTTCAATATAGCAATAAATATTCTAAATCCTTTATATCTGTTATTTTACAATAAACCTGCACAGTAGGTATTTTATGATTTAGGAAAGCAATTCTCAGATTAATTAAGTAGCTAAGTGACTCTAGTTCTCTATCATGAGAAAGCTTATGTCTCAGACCACCTACACATACTCTCTATATGATCTACGGAATGGTCCCCATTTGCTGAGAATGTAACAAAACTACATAGAAGCAACCAAGCAACCATAACCATTTTTTTCTTAACAAAGAGAATTTAAGAAAGTTTCTTCGCGGTGACATTTTTCTCTGTTTCTTTTTCTTATAATAAAGTAAATTTATGTCTTGCTACTCAGTCTTAATAACACTAATGATCATGAATATAACCGAAAGGTTTCAAAAAAATATATATATATATATATTTTAGGCAACCTGGGGATGAAGTCTCTTCTCTGCTTCTGAACAGCTGTATGAAATTACAGAAACCATTAACTCAGACAAGCACATCCCATTTATCCTGTTTTCCTGCATTCCCAGCAGAATTTTTATTTTAACATTGAAACACTGTATTACTGATGCTTATATAATTTAAGAAAATGGCAAAAAGGAACGTGTAAAAAAAGTCCTGTTGATGGAACACTGTAATTAATTAGGCCTTAAAAATCAAGCTTTTACTCTGATGACAACAATGCCTTTTTTCGAAGTATATTTATATTTCCATATATATTGCCACTCCGTTCACAATTTTTGAGCCAAATAAACCTATGATTTAGCACTAAGCTTAAAAGTTATAAGTCTTATATATACTTCTAAAATGAGTTCAACTGGCATGTTACTAAAATCTTAAGTTAGTGCTGAGATACACTAAATATGATTTTTTGGGGGAAGGGAGATGTAGTCATCACTGTAAAATATCTTTCCAAAATTTAAATTGATCTTGGCAAAAAAAAAGACATAAAAGTTTAAAATATCACTCTAATATTGTTCTTCTCCATTATTAAAGTATTAAAAGTGCATTTTGTTTACCCATTCATCTGTTGATGGACATTTGAGTAGTTTCCACTATTTAGCTATTACGAATAATGCTACTATAAACATTCACATATATGTTTTTGTGTGGATAAAGCTTTCCATTTTCCTTGGGTATAAGAATAGGACTGGAGCTTCTGAGTCATAGGATTTACTATTTGAGAAAATGATGAACTATTTTGCAAAGTGGCTGAACCATTTTTGTTTTCATCAACAGTGATAGTATAATTAGAATTGTTTTTGTTAATTATATTTTCAGATTTTTTCATTGCTAATATATGGAAATCAAGTTGATTTTTATAGTTTTGTATTATGTAAAAGTTTCATTTTTTTTTTTACTTCTACTGGTATTTTCATTAATTTCTTAGAACTTTTATTTAGATGGTCTTTTTCTTCTTGAGTTAATTTTGATAAGCCATGTCCTTCTAGTAATTTGTACATTGCATCTAAGCTGTCCATTTTATTGTCATGCAGTTCTTCATAGCATTACTTTATAATCTATTTAGTAAGATTAATAGTTAATAGTTAAATGTTAATAGCAACGTCTTCTCTTTCTGATTCTAGGAACTTGATTCATTTCTTTTTCTTGGTCAGTCTAGATAAAGTTTAGATAATTCTCTTGATCTTTTCAAAAAACCAGATTTTTGTTTTATTGATTTTTTTTTTCTGTTGTTTTACTATTTTTGCTCTTGTCTTTATTATTTTTTCTGCTTATTTTAAATTTTATTTCATCTTTTCTTTCTACTGTCTTAATATGGAAGGTTATGTTAATGATTCAAGATCTTTGTTCTTTTGTAATACAGGCCTTTACAGGTGTAAATTTACTTCTAAGTACTGCTTTAGCTGTATCCCATTAAGTATTGGTGTTTTGTTATTTTTATTCATATTAAGGTATTTTTAATTTACCTTAATTGTTCTGATCCATTGGTTATTTAGGAGTTTATTGTTTAATTATAACATATTTGTGAGTTTCTCAAATTATTTTCTCTTATTCTAATTCTATTCCATTGTGATTGGATAACATGATTTGTATTATTGCTATCATTTTAAGTTTACTGAGATTTGATTTATGGACAAGTATAGGGTCTGTCCTGGAGAATATTTCCTATGGACTGTGAAGAAGAAAACATATTATGCTGTTGTTGGGTGGAGGGTTCCAGGCATGTCTTTTAGGTCTAATTTTATTTTGTTTTGTTTTTCCAAGAGAAAAACACTTTAGGAATTTTGGAGATGTGGGTTTTGAAAAAAAAATCAATTGAATTTGATAAAGTAAAATTTTCTTTTATTTTTTCTAGAGAGTTCAGTATAAGTGCCCAAAGAATGAAGTTAAATTCTAAAAATATTGGTTAGCTATCTGAAAAATTCATACCTTTCATGATTATTTTCTGTGATAATGGTCATTAAATCAAAATAACCTGGCCAATGCATTATTAAGCCCCTTTACTTGGATTAAATGAGAGATATTCATACGAGTAATAACAAAGAGAACTAAAATAAAATTATATGCATATATTAAATTATGTATACATATATATTTGCTATTGTACATCACTCTGTTATAAGCATTCTTATTTCATGCACTAGAATCTTTATACTACTCATCTTTCTCAAATTTTGGCACATATAACTTGAGGCTGTAAAGTCGTGGCATCATCTTTAAAAATAGAATGTGATAATAATTTATATCATAATAAGTAACATAATCTCTATTTTACAGGTGAGAAAACTAAGGCAGAGATGTTAAAACAATTTGCCCAAAGTCACAGAGCATGATCAACATAATGATAGTATTTGAAATAAGTAAGTCTCATTATAAAATCTATAATTATAATTACTATACTATATTGACTCAAAACATTGTAACTCTTGAAGCATCAATTTTAAGATTTTAACTACTGTTATATTAAAATAAGCAGAGATATATTATGGATTGGGATGCAAAAAAGTATGTGAATTTTTAATATGAGAAAGACGACTTCAAATAATGTTTGTTCTTTATATCTGGTTTGCTTCAGGCTAAGAACTTGATCTCAAGGGAACTGCAGTCACTGCCCTGTGTCCATACAAGTATTTCAATGAAAAACATGAAAATTATTACATTGCACAAAGTTTCTTCTTACTGTGTTTTGAATCTGTTAATATTTATAACTTTATTTTAGGTGTGAGGTTAGATAAAACTCTTCAAACTTAGATAAAAACTAAAAATATTTTTAAGAAATACAGAAAGACATAAACAGAGTTACATTAGGAGACTTTGCATTATCTAAGTTGATGACTTCATTTTCTCTACCAGAATCTCAGTAATTTCACAGCCTTCATAGGACCTATAATGAAATCACTATCACCAAGAGCATGGCAGAAATCCGGTTCCCAATCACGTTAAGGTGTGCAGAGAACTGAGATCTGGGGCCCCGTGCTGTCAATTCCAAATTTGGCAGACGACACAAACACAGCTTTGAAGCTTTGGGCTGTGGACTCTGTGGCTTGCAGGAAACATTTTTTTGCTCAGTTGAGTGGAAAATATTTTTTCGATTGGAAACTCACTCTACTGGAACTACAGATTTGTTCTAAATAACAGAATATGTCTTTTTATCCTAAATGTCTTTCAGTGCATATTTCTGAGATTTTCTTCCATCACTAGGAAGCCTGGTTATTATAGGAAAAAGGTGAAGAAGGCTCATGAAAAACAGCTAGTCATAATTCTTAGAGATGTCCAAATTTACATTGACCAATGAAATATGTTAAATATATCTATTTTCCCAGACATAAAATTGATATATTTGTATACTCAGGCCTGCTATACAGCTGCCTTAATCTCTGACTTTGAGTTTTCTTCTTTGAAAAATGGGGATATTATTTCACATCTAAAGTATCAACATAGAATTCATATAAAAAAACTTAGAAGTACTAAGTACTT
Source organism: Macroglossus sobrinus (assembly GCA_004027375.1). Classification (NCBI taxonomy): domain Eukaryota; kingdom Metazoa; phylum Chordata; class Mammalia; order Chiroptera; family Pteropodidae; genus Macroglossus; species Macroglossus sobrinus. The sequence goes on along the minus strand of PVKZ01002728.1, from coordinate 156,318 downwards.
GCTTGCATGAATTAATTAGGTAAACTTAGTGTAGTTAAATTTATATGTAAGTTTGGCTTATACAAATGAACTGATTTATATGACTATTAAATTTATAGATTTTAATCATTACCATCAAGAAATAATTAAAGCATATAGTTTAATGATATTTTATATACTATATGCCCAATCACTAGCAAAAAATTCTCAGCCTAGTATCATCACATTTTTCCAAATAATAACAATTAAATTTAGGTATTTGGAAAGTCTGTAAATAACAGTCACAGAAGTTGAACTTGTGACAGCTTGATTCCCAAATCTTTGTTCTTTCTAATGAGCTTTCACTAACTTGGGAATACAAGAAATATTTTCTTATCTTTCTGAATGACCGATCTATCCTAAAGTGTTCTCATGTGTTAGCACAAATATGAGAAACATCAGAGGTATAAATGTCCTGAAGCATAAACTTCTAAAATTGGAAATGAAACTGTCAGTCATGACCTTCTTGGTGTTCTGAACAATGAAGAACAAGAGGAAATGCATCTTTATTTGACAGTTATTTGTAACCTCAATGAATTTCTTACCCATGGTACCATAGCTGATGAGTCCACCATTTACCCTTTCTGAATTGGTGTGTTAGAGTTCTCAAACTATTAGTTTCACAAATTGACATTTTTGAAGTTTGTGAATAACATTTTGGCAAGTTTAGGTTGAATTAAAATAGAAAACAGTAAGCCTGAGGGATGACTTAAATATTCCAGCTGATCTTTGGAGAAGTCATCTTAGTAGTTATTTTTATATTAATAATAAGAAATCTTTATATGCTAGAAAATGTGCTCCTATAAGCTATCTTATTTTCTCGTTGTAACTTTTGTCTGAGGCCAGCAGGAACAGTTTACTATTCTTGCTTTAATGACGAAGACACCAATGCTTATAATGATTCCATTACCATGGAATCCTCACGTGGCAAAGCTTATCTCGCAACCTATCTTTTAGTTTTATTCATTATACTGTAAAAGGATTAATTTAGATGCTAACATGAAGCACACAGGATTTATATTTTTGTTCAAATAATAAAAATGCAAATGTAGGTTTTATGTCACGGGGCTATTACGTTGTAGGCTCTTTTAACTATTTGTCTTTGCTTATAAATCGGAGAGGAAAGAGTCTCCAGGAGTGTTTTAATTATATGAGTAGCAATCTAAGTGTCTCTAGTTGGATCTGGGTAGAAATATACAGAAATGTAATAAATGACCTTACCTCTCAGATGAATATCATATAACTTTTACACCAGAAATATTTGATTATAAAAAAAAAAATATTTGTCAAGCAAGGGATTTCCAGTTCTGCCTGTTTAACTCCCAGTTTTCCTTCAGATGTTTTAAAGATGAGGAAAGTTTCAATGCAAGTACATATATAAATTTAAAAACTTTTAATATGTGTTATCGTTGTTTTTTATGTATGTGAAGCAAGAGAGGAAACGAATATTCTAGCATTTAATTTTTTTAAATTTAAATTTATTGTGGTGACATTGGTTAATAAGATTATATATTTCAAATGTACAATTCTATAATGCAACCCAAAGTTGTCTCTTTCTGTCGTTATATTTTTGACCCCCTTGACCCTCTTTAACCTTCTCTCAGCCCGTTTCCCAATTGTTATCTGTGTCTATGAGGGTTTTTTGTTTGTTTTGTTTTGTTTGTTCGTTTGTTGCTTATTTCTGTTTTATCTCCCACATATGAGTGAAATCCTATGGTTCTCAGTTCTCTTTGTTTGACTTATTTTGCTTAGCATAGTAATCTCAAGATCCATCTGTATTGTTGCAAATGGCAGTATTTCATCTCTTTCATCCGACTGCATAGTATTTCATTGTGTACCAATCAATATTCTTGGTTTTAATTTCAGTGTGAGTAGTTTTACAGGTTGAATTTTCCTGGAGTTATGGCATCATGGAGTTATGGCATGCTTTAGGAAATTTTCTAAAATACAAATTGAAGCTGAGCGTGAAAGAAGGTGCTGATTGAAGTATCTAATCAAATAGTCACTGTACACTGTGGGAAACTGAGGATTAGTATGTTTATAGACCTCCCTATAAAACCACTGGAGACTATTTGAAATTGGTATCAGTGCTCCCAACTGTGGGCGAGGAAGCTGGAGTATTTTACATACCATTTCCACTAATTCATTGGCTGAAGGCTGCTTCTGGCATTAAATCTTCAGTATCTCTATTTTGCTAATGTCAGTAACCAGCCTTTGGTATGTAAAAGTTCAGTGAGGAGATATGAATGAACTCTTTCAGTATCTGCTATAGTCTTATCTACATTATTTACTCTTCCCTAATTCTGCCTTTTCAATCCTCCCAACCTTCATTCATATTTAGAATAGCTTTCATCATAGGATACTCTTAGAAAACCTACTGACACTAAAGCACAGGTTCTTCTCAGAGTGTACCACTCCCTACTTACTTGTACAGTGTACCCTTCCTTTTCTACCAGCAACAATTAAAAGTTATCCTCAACTCCCTGTTCCACCATAGATAGACATTTGCTAATAGGTCACAAATAAAAAAACTTGAACATAGTAAAACAAACACAGAATGACTCTGAAAGGTATGAAAGAAGGAAGCTTATTACTTGAAAAACAAAACTGCAGTGAGTTCTCTGGGTTTTCTTATTGCCTCTCATATATCCTGGACAGGGTGCTACAGAAACCTACAACCTGGAAACATCAACAGGCATGCATAAAAGATAGCTCCAAGGAAAGCCTAATAAGCTATAGGACCAGGAAAAGAGTAGCTATAAAAACATCAATAAAAACAACAACAAAATAACATGTTTTTGCCAATATGTGTTATATTTCAGCCAAACCCCAAAGGAAAAGCAGCACTCAGCCATGCAGTTTTATGGGGCCATGATGGAAGTAGATCTTTCACCCAACCCTCTCTTTTTCCCGACCTTATGAACGCAGGTGTTGCACTGCAGGTCCCCTCCAGGTGATACCTAAAGCAGAGTGGAACTATGATCTAACCTCTGCCTGGTATAACCATAGGGAGGTCTGATTTCTCTTCCAGGATAGCATGCTTTGGGGTAGTGAGAGTACAGAGCAAAGAGCTTATTTATCATCCATTCTCCACCTGGTAGAAGCCTGAACTACTTTGATTCTCTCACCAGGGTAGTGTCAGCTGAATGCAGAAGTGAGCCGAGGTCCTACCTGCCCCATTCAGGAGCAACAAGACTGAAGAAGGCAGTGCAAGTTGGGTCTACTAAGCACTCCTTTGTTTCCCACCCATGGTGTCAGCATGGTGTCAGTGAGCAACTGAGTACCCACAGATTTGGGAAGCTGGGTGAACCTCAAATGGACTAAGCCCAAAGAAATTCATGCCAAGACACGTCATAATTAAACTTCTGAAACTTAAAGAGAAAAAAAAAATCCTTTAAGCAGCCATAGAAAAACATCATTTTACCTAAAGGGTCATACAATAAAAATGACAGCAAATTTCTCACCTGAAACCATGAAGACTAGAAGGAAGTTGTACAATGTTTTTTCAAAAGCTGAGTGAAAAGTACTGCATATACTGTTATCTGGCAAAAATATTCTTCAGTAATTCAGAGGAAATTAAAGACATTTTCGGATGAAGGAAAGCTAAAATAATTTGTTGCTAGCAAACTAATTCTTAAAGAATGGCTAAAGAAAGTTTTCTAAAAAGTAGAGCCTGTTCATTTGGGCAATTCTGTGTATAACTATATTATTTTCCGTTCAGTATCACCTTTCCTTATTCATTATTGTCTCACACCAGTATTATGTAACTTCTGAGGCCTAGGAATTCTATATGAAACTCCGTTCTGCCCCAAAAGTGTTGACCACCACTTTTCCATGGTAGTCATTAGAGCTATTTGCCAAAGTTCTCTTGCTCTCCATATTTGGAGCACAGTATATTATTGCTTTTACTTTTATTGTTTCCTTTGTAGCTAGGTTTCATTATATATCATTTAACTATTGCCGTGAAACAAACTGCCCTTACATTAATGGTTTAACCCAACATTTACTTAGTTCATGATTACATGAATTGGCAATTTAGGGGGGTGGGGCTCAGCTGGGTGGTCTTTTTGGTCTCAGAAGGTCTTTTTGGTCTCAGGTTAAGGTGAGTTTGTTTGTTCTTGGCTTGATTCATTCACATGTCTGAAATTGTGGCTGGGAAAATTGGACTGACTCATCTTTAGTCCAAATGGTTTCTTATCCTCCCTTAGGGTTATTTGGGATTTATTAATGTAGTGATTTAATTGCTGATGCCAGCTCTTTAGTTCTCTCTGTTTTCTCTGCCATGATGACTTAAAATGTTTTAGATAATGGGTACTATATCAGCCTGACTCCAAAGAAAGGGCAATGTAGAGAAATCTTCTAACATAATTGAAAAATTATGTTCTTTAAGTCATTGTTTTGTATTAGTATGTCACTGAAGCATAACTTAGCCTAGCCTGACACATATTTGCATATAACAGGTTCCAGATAAATGTTTATTAAATAAATGAATATTTATTTTTTTTTACTATTTCAGAGAAAATAGACATATAAATGAAACTTTCATACAAAACTTTTATCTTGACAATTGGAGGGTAATGAAGGTTACATATTCTAAACAGTAGTTCTCAAACCAGAGCTTTTGAGGCTATGATTAATATTTGGATGAAACAAAACAAAATATAGCCAAACAAATTAATTTACATTAGTTATATAATGTCAAACTCTTTATTTATTCAACAAATATGTAATAACTGAGTATCACATTTTATTTGGATATGCTTATATGGAACTGCTCAATGTCATCTGTTATAAGAAAAGTTAAACACCTTTTCCTCTTCAAAATATCTGTTATTAAGTGTCAAATCCCATTCCAACTAATTTAATTTAAGAAACAAGGAAGAAAAACAAGAAGTGTTCTATTAGTGCCATGGACTAGGTTGGAGCTAATTTAGTCAAATTTGAGCAAATGATAGTCCTAACACCCAGAATGGGTACTGGGATCAGAAATAATGAACTAATTAGAAAGAACCTAATAATATATTTTAGATGATGGTTTATAAAATCTAACTGCACAATCATTGTGCCTCTTTTGGCCTGGACAGATAGCCAAAATGTGTTGTGTTTGTTTATTTTATGGCAAGTGATCATTTGTATAGGGTATTTGCTGATTACTCTGAAATCCAGCAGTAGGTAACAAAGCCCACATCATTTCTTTCTTCTCTTTCCATCTTATTTACCAGTTTGCATATAAATGGTCTTGTATCAGACAAATTCTTATTTGTATCTGAATTGTGCTGACACCATAAATATTTGCAAATATTTCTTGACACATCATCAAGCATCTTGTCAATTTGAACCTTCCAGATTTATACACAAACTTTCCAAATGCTGTCCTTGGCTCAAACAACATGCCAGAATTATTCTATAAAAGCGGCTTGTCAACAACATCTATCTGAGAGTCTAAAACTATTCAAAAACCTTGCCGGCTTTTTCTCCATTTTAAAATTTCCTTTTAATTGTACATTAATATATAAACATTACTTTAAGAGAAATTATACTTACATTAAAAAAATTATTTAACTTATAAATACAGGAAGAAATCTTTCTTTTTAGAAATGATATCTCTTCTTGAAAATTTAGAAACAAAATCAAACAGGATACTTAAATTGTATGTAAAAATTTTCTACCGAGTTTCTTAACTGGCATTCCACATAATTAAAGTCTTCTTATAGCTTAGTATACTGTTCAGAAAAAAATATATGTGTGTGTGTATATATATATTTATCTTTCAAGGAGATAATGTCTAATTGCTTATTTTGGTCTTTACCTCATCAATGGCATTTCTACCTGACATGTATAAATCATAATTTCAAGTGTCTGCGAAATAATAAAGTATACTTTTCAAAGTTGGTTATTAGTAGTCATTTTCTTTTAAGCAAATCTAATAAATAAAATTTCAGTTCGACACAAGAGATATATTAGGGTAGAAGGAGAAAAGAAACTATTTAAATAGCATGCACATTTACCACTGGATTTCTTAAAACATCACATTTTATTTATGATTTATTATAGAAATTTATTATCATACATTTAATGGAATATAATCGCCGCATCCAGCAAGTGATAAATCTTGCCACATCCAGAACGGCCTTGGAAAATAAACCTGAATGGGAACGGTGGGAGATGAAGAAAAGAAAGAAGACAGAAAGTGGGGACCAGAAAGTCTGCTGCCCACTGATGGTGAACAATGGCGCGGTTTTATTTTTGCAAGCTGCTTTTATACAAGAACATACTAGTTGGCATAAGCAGTTTCCCTTAGCCATAACAGCACCATTTCTTCTACTTTCTCGAAGCCATGTCTTCTCATGACTTTCAGCTTGTTTTCCTGGCTGAGGCCATGTTTATACTTTCTTGCTTTCATAAGGAGTTTGTAGAGGCGAGGTTACCCTTGATTGCCCTCACAGATTACAGAGACCTTGTCAATTTACCACCCGCTCTCCACACATCATGACATTTCTAAACAAATTGTTAAAGTAGTTATCTTAACTGTGGTTTCAATTCTAATTATAGGTTCAGAAGTAGTGATTAATAGGTTTAAGCACTTGATTGTATATTGCATATTGTATTTTTCTAAAATTTTAGTTTATTCTTGAGGAAACTAATTAAATGATACCATAACACATTTTATAATTGTACTTATTTATTCCTCTATTACTCCAAGTTAAAATTTAGACTGAAAAGGAGTCAAAGTATTCTAATCCTATAACTTTCCTTCAGCACATTGTCACTTTTCTGTTGGTGCTATTGTACAATATGTGATTAAGATATTTGTAAGCTGTGTGTATCGGAAAGAGAATGATAAAAAATATATTGTCATTTTGGATAGTCAATTAAGTATATATTTCATGTGAAATGTTGATTTTAATTTTTTTTCAAGAAATAGCTCAATCTGTAACTATATTTTTGAAGCTAAAATATGTTGATAATTTGATGCATTTAAATGAGCTTAGAGAAAGTTAACTATAGGCTTCTAGTCAAAAAATGGCAAACCAAGTACATATTGCAAGTATTCACTCTGCAGTGTTCCATCAAACTTATAATAAACAAAATAAACATCTATTATTTGACTTTAAAGATTAAGAATAAAATTCTAAATATGAAGAAAAAATGTAAAGGGCGTTATCAGTTAGGGCTATCCTCAAGGTTTATGGACCTCAGAAAATATTTCTTTTGATCTGATCTATGTCTATATAAAGAGTTGGATTTGTCAATTTATTATAAAATCTACTGACCATATGAGGCATATAGATTTTTCAATAAAAAGTTATAATAGGTAGAGAAGGGGTACTGTCTCAAGTGTTTTATTGCCTAATCATGTGGACATCCTCCATAGTGTCCAGATACCATCTCTTAACTGTTCATGTCCAGGAACTGTTTCTTGGTGTTCTTTTTTGTTAAATGAAGTATTGCTAGATAATTTCATGGCTCCCAACTTATGATGTTATGGGTTGAATCACGTTAACCAAATTAATCTATTGAAACCCTAACTAACTTCCAAGACCTTAGGAAAATGACTTTATTTGGCAATGGATCCATCCAGATATAATCAATTAAGATGAGGTCATATTGGAGTAGGATGGACTTCTAATACACTTTATAAGGCCAATGTCCTTATAAAAACAGGACATTTGGACACAGAAAGCACACAAGGAGAACACCACGTAAACATTTGAGTTATGCTGCCACAAGCCAAAGAACTATCAAACTATACGAGGCTTGGAAGAGACCCTTCCCTAACACCTTGAGAGGGAGTATGTCCCTGATGACACCTTCATCTCAGTCTTTCAACCTCCAGGACTATGAGACAATACATTTCAGTTGTGGTACCCTAGCAAACTAACACTTGTGGGAAAAAGGTAGCCAACTGATATTACCTGTAATAACATGGCTCTTAAGACATTGTGTTTATTAAACAAGATAGGTCTTCAGCTTTTGCTGCTCTCTAATACCATTTATTGAATGCTTTTTACATCATTGCTCATGTAGCTATGTCACTCTTCATGCTGCCAGTAAATAGTGACTTCCAATGATTCTCACAAAATTTATTTCTGTGCTTTGTTGAGAATTGACCATGAGTGAATTTCCCAGCCTATGCATGTGGGACAATATGAGCAATAATTCATTTTCTATTCATGATGAATTTTCTGTTTAGAATTTTATGATGTAAAGGTAGAATAACACATCTTCTTACATCATAAATTCTTTAGGCCAGTATCATTGTATTATTGAATGTGATCTCTTTCAGTGTTGTTTGTACCCCTGTTTGTACCCACATCACACCACCTGTGGGCAGGTCAGCCAGAGAGTCCACTGATGGAGTGATGAGAGTGGTTCTGCTTGCCACGGTTCTATTTATCTGTCCTTTCTTTGCATGGCTTAACATCCCTCCAGGGAAGCAAAACATTTCCACCTGGATCAGAAGCAAGAGGGAAAATTAATTGAGGTGGCCCGATGGTACTTCAGAGCAAAAGCCTCCAAAGCCCTTCTGAGAACAAAAGAGAAGCCATCCCTGATGACTGTGTGCCATGTATGTGGAGCTTGCAAGGAGTAAAAGATGAATGTTGCCACCACCACGGTGTTAGTGGGAACATGGGTGGCTGAAAATCCAGGTATAGACCATGGATGAGGAAAGATCCCTGAGCTTTTTTTGTGTTGGATGTGAACAACAGTCAACTAAAACCAGCATGTTGGAATCACTCTGGACTCTGGTCAGTCTCAGATCAGAAATAGGCAACTCAGTGGGAGTGAGTTCCTTGTGCCAACTACCAGGTCTCTGGATCGCCTTGATGTTTCAGACTGATCTCACATGTGGCATCTTGGAATATAGAGTTGGAAAGCTTCCCAGTGGACATAAATGGTGATCCAAGATACTGTGGGTCTTGTCCTGGTTCCAAGAACCTGGTCTTTACAGCTCTTCCAGTCAGTCAGACAATGGCGGGAAGTGGTGCAGGGAAATTTCAGGAAACACATTCTTCTAACACATAAGTTACTTCATGATGTAGGGCTTGGGTCAGGTACCCCAAACTGCCCAACTGTAAGAGTGGTATTACCATGGAATCCAACGATGTTCTTTAGCTTAAATATTGCAGCATACACATCTACATCTAGCCAGTCTTTTATTTGGCAATAAATAAAATATATGTGCATATATGTTTATTTAAAATAAACATTAAAGTTTAACAGTATTAGAAAAATGTACTGTATGCCATCAATGGTCCAGAAATCTTAAAAAATATATGAGAAGCAAACATATGAAACCCAATAGATGGAGAATATGTATACTATATGAGCATGGACTTTCTTAGGGAATCTCTAGATGAATTGTGATCTATTAAAACTTAACAAAATCTGAGAACAATTACTAAGATGAAGTTTGGTATTTGATTACATAAGAATTGGGGCAGGGGGAAAGATATTTGGTGATAGAATTCAAACATTTCAAGTGTATAAGATTTGACATGTCAGTGAAACATTTATGTGAAAATACTAAGTCACTAGAGGTTTGAGAAAATAAGTTAATGCATATAAAAGAATTAATATAGTTCTTAGAAGGTAGTAACTGCTTAATTTATGAAGTGCTGTAACTATATGACTTGAAAATTATTTTTTTTATTTCTGTCCTTGTTTATGAAGATAATGATTTACTAGACATTTCAAACATTTTCTTGGGAAAATGAAAGCTCTTGATTTTTAATCTAGTCATATAGGCTTTTATGAACACTTGAAAAGAAAATTCTCCAAAGAGGAAAACTTTTGCTTAGACTTCTTAAAAAATGTGGGATTTTGTTTTTGAGAACATCAATTACAGTATATTTGGACTTATCAGACATCTATAATGAATAACTACAGGATCCATATTCTTTTTAATGCATGTAGCATATTCCCCAAAGTTTATCATAAAACTAAAATTTCAATAATTTTAACAGGAACAAAATAATAGAAGAATATTCTTTTTTTTTGGCAAAGGTATTGAATGAGATGTATTTATTCTTTGAGATTACCAAGAATTCTTATTTCTTGAAACATAAGACATTCATTCTCTGTCACAGCCTAACTCACCTCCTTTCTGTTTTCTTCATATCTCTCAGATTCTTGTAATTACTTCATACACTTTGCTCTTTAGAACAAGTAGCATTAAGGAGATTGTCAAGATAAGCATTTCTCTCTAGATAGGCATCTGAATTTCACAGGGACATCATCTCAGATGACGACAGGTCCCAGAAACTCACAGTAGAAATTTGTCTATGAAATGGAGTGGGATGCTAATCAAAGCTGTGAGAAGATGTGGTTCTAGATAAGCTAGTCACGTAGCCATTGAACTCACCCAAGTTGAAGGCAGAATTGGTGAGTATATAGGAGTATTGGTATTCTAGCAGCAACAGTTTTAGCAACACATCTGTATAGCAGGGGATGAGCTTCAGAAGAGCAGAGCATTCAGAAAAGAGTGGAATGAGGATGTTTTGAAAACAATACTGGAAATCAACAGAGTTAGTGCAAAAAAGTGTGACTCATTCAGTTAATAGGAGAGCAATCAGGTGCTGAAGAATATAGATCCATGAATTAAATAAGGTAGTCTGACTTCCTCTACTAACCTCCACCTGTGGACCATGGGAAAGAGCCCACATTTTTCTCATTGGTATTCTTTGGCCATTTGTTAGACCTTCAGATTGTGTGGATCTTACAAGAAGCAAGTGGTCCTCCCAATCCAAAGTGGCAAGGGATACGTTAAAGTTAGAATATGGGCAACTATTTCTTTTTGTTCAACTCCACGAAGCTTATGGAAGAATAAAAGGGTAAGAATTCCAAAGCATATAAGACTGAGCCATGTATTCAAGTTTATTCAAATAAACCCTTTACTAAGCTACTATGAAATTCCCAGTGTACTGCTTTTCTGGCTTTCTTTTCATTGCATACACAAGGAATTAATGAAAGCTTCATCTCTCATAAAAACTATGTTTTTTTCTGAAAAATTATAAAAATTATAAAAAGCATGAAGGACATATATGTTCTTAAAGTGAACATTTGAATTGTGTTGGTTTTTAATTGAGGATATATATATCTATATATCTATTTCATTCTTCTGACTAACCATGTAAAAATCTCTAGATTGAGGCTTAGAATCTGTATTTTAATATTTGCCCTTGAATCTTCTATGCATCCCAATGCTTGAGAATCATGAAGTGCTTCCAGAAATATTCATAGAAATGTGTATTGAAGCAATTTGCTTATTTTAACATCACTTGGCTTATCCCTCAAATGCTATCAGAGATTAGTTTTCTTTTACATGTAATTTAACATCTGATTAATGAATAAGAAAAATTTTCCAAGTCCATTGCAGAAAAATATATTTCATGACGCAGTTCAGTTAGTGAGTTAACGATTCATGAATTAAATGATTTATAGCATATGAATCACAATTCTAATATATTTGGCTTTATGGTTAAAACCATTCTCTGGTCTTTGAACCATCCATAAAAAAGTAGAACATATTTTGTCAGAAAGTATCTGATGGAAAAATTAATTAAGAGAAAGCTTTCTGTCTCACCAGAAAAAAAGAGAAGAGTTGTGAGGAAGAGTGATACAGTTAAAATCTAATAGATAAATATAAAATAAATCTTAAATAAAACAAAGTGATTAGATAGCAATGCATATGGTTTGACAACATCTCATGACATGAAAGGGATCAGGAAGGGAAATTTCTGAAGTAGAAGGAGACTAGTTTAGATGTTTTGATAATCTTGTAGGGGACACTATGATATATTCTGTCAATTTTGTCAGGGGCATTAGAAAACGTATATACTTTTTATAAGAGAGTACTACAGTCAGTTTGTTAAGAATTAGAAACATTCTGAAATAAATTTATTATACAGTAATAATAGTCGCTAACATTTATAAATGCTTGTTTGAAATTAGGAAATATATTGGGCATTTTTCTCATGTTTTTGTTCTTCAAAACGAAACAGGTAAGTAACATTTACACATGTTGACATTAAAGTGATAATGATACAGAAAGGTTAAAATAATGTTGTTAGGAGTTAAAAAATGTACACCAAAACACATATAACAAATGAAGCACTATCTCAGTTTTAGTCTGTTTTCTACAATTTGACTCTCCCACACAGAGCCTATGACATCAACCTAATTCTGATCTTCGCTGCTAGACTTCAGTTTAATAATCACATTTGCTTTTCTTTTCTGAGAAATTTCCATACAACCAATTAGCCATCTTATATATTTTCTCTGGTCCAGCCTCTAATTCTTACATTTACAGACTCAGGTATAGGCTTAAAGCTCCTTGAAGCCTGAGACCACCTCCTTTGACTCTGTTCACACTACATTTCATCTGATCTTCAGTTAGGACTTGAGTTTATTTTATTCTTGACATAGAATAAAATGGAGAAGGGCCATTATAGAAGGGCATGAACAATAAATTATATGAAAGCTGTGAAAGATAAAGCCTTAACATCACGTGGTTCTGTGATATGGATCTAAAACCAGAAATATGATACTTAGAATATTGCTTTGAACTCCATCTTTAATTGGACCTTTATTGAACAGTTTTTGGTTGTTGACTACTTACATGGATAATTTGAAGATACATTTCTTTAATAATTTACCTAACTACTCTTACTAATAAACACAATTTTTATCTTTATAAATTTTAAATTTGCAATTTGAAATGACACAGAGCTCAAATCAGTTTTGAAGCAAAGAGCACTTATTTATCACATTTTAAATTAGGAGCTAAAATGGGTAAAATTGTATTTTCATTTCATTCGTGAAAATGAAAGCATAAAAGACTTGATGAACTGTGAATGCATTAAAAATCACAGATTGTGTTTTGCATAGCTTTGATATATTCAATATTCAAATCTCTATAAGCATAAATTTCAAGAAATAAAAACATTTTTTATGTTAAAAATGTTGGGCTACACAATATAAGGAAAGATAGGTATGTTTTGTAAGAAAGTGAGAAAGTATTAATTCATGAAAACAGCAAGTGTTAAGCATCTACTATCTTGTCAGAATTCTTATAGAGTTTAGTGGATAGAGTATGGTAAAAACACACACAAGATTTTAATTGAAATTTTAGTTTAATTTTGCTCTTAACCTTAGGTTCATAGGATATACTTTAAACTTATTCCCAAGACTTGATTAATTTAAGAGAGAGGAACTCTCAAGTAAATTTTTAGTTTTGGCCTCAAAACTCATTCAGAGAAACTAGTCACTCCAATAACCTCTGTGTACAAAATAGAACATTAGTAGAGAGAACAGTGAATATTGTTTTCTAAGTTATGTGATGTATCTTGAATTCCACAATTCATTGTCACTCTCACATAGGAAATAATTGTTTGATTTGCATTTTATGCAGAAAGTTTAATTAAAATATGACTTTCATTTTCACATCTTCAAAATTTTGTTTTCACTCATCATGTATGTTGCTTCGAAACTGAATGTGAACACTTTTATGACTCAACACACTTTTTCCAGTACCTTCACCTTCTCCTTTAAAGTGCACTAAATGTACTTTCTTTCTCTCTATGTATGTAAAGTTTAATTTTTTTCTCCTCTTGGCTCTATTAAGAGTTGATACCCCTGTGGACTATGATGTTTTATTATGAGATATTTAACTAAATATCACCATCCTGACAAATGTGGTTCTGTGTGTGTGTGTGTGTGTGTGCGCGCGCGTGTGTGTGTGCGCGTGCGCGCGCGTGCGTGTGTGCGCGTGCGCGCGCGTGCGCGCGCACGCACGCACACATGCACATGAGACCTTGGAAATGTCTGAGAACTGGAAATTAGTCGAAAAAGAGCACTTTGTCAGTTTAAACAGAAAAAAATTAGTTTGGAAAATTGTTAAGGATGAGGTATGTTTTCTTGAGAGCATGATTTCCCCCCTGCCCCGCAATTTGGTTATTGTTGCAAACCTGAAACTCATAGAAATTGATTAATCTCTTTTCAGTATAAACTAATTGGATTTATGGCATAAAGCATTTTGCTAAGAAAATGCTTTTATTCTATTTAATGATTCATTTTAACTTGTTACATTTACTTGGCTCTGTTTTATCTATGGGCTAGACACTACATTGAAGCTATATAGTTTAGACTTTCAAATCCACATATTATGATAAATTTTTCCATGTAGGAAGTCTCTATTCTTATGAGTTGCATTGTAATTGTTACTGTCAAACAGAAAGTAACTAGCAAAAAGTAATACAGTAATTTTTTTTCACTTTTAAGAGGATAAGAAAGATGATGAATAAACACTATACGGGAAGTACATACTGTGAAACTTTTTGATTAATATTTTTAATACCAACTCTGTTTATCTGTCTATCTCTCTGTCTTTCTGTATCTCTCTTTCTCTTACACACACACACACACACACACACACACACACACACACACACAAGCAAACACATTTAGCTTAGCTTTGTGGGTCTTGTGATTATTACTCAAATTCTTTGGAATAAAACTGCCCTATCCTTTACTTTCCATATGAACTTATCAAGTCACATCAACTTTTTTTTAATCTTAGTTTCTTATCTACATAACATGGGAAAAATATTAGTACCAACCTCACAAGTTTGTTGTAAGGTTTAATTTAGTTAATATATGTAAAGGATTAGCTCAGGACATATTAAATGATCCATAATATTAGTAAATATATAATGACCCTCATTCACTTTATTTCATGGAGATGTGCTTTTGTTTAGCAAATTCTGAAGCCCTATGTGTATCAATCACACAAATATTTATCATTTATTTTCTGATAAAATAGATGAATAGGGAAACTATGATATAATATTGTTATCATCTGAGGTCAAGGACAAAACATACTTAGTATCACCTCTGGCTCTAGGGAAAAGAAGCATAATCATGCAAGATCAGGTAACAGAGATGCTACCAAATCCAATTGTCAACACATGGACTTCAGTCCCATTGGGATTTATCCTATAAATTCTGACATTACTGTCTCAATGATTACACAAATGGAACATCTCATTACATTCACATAAGAAGGTTCCCTAATTTATTTCTAATACCAACTTATAACTTTATAAGCATGCAACCAGAATTCAAGAGAACCTAAAGAGCTAAGATTTTTGGATGAGACTGCTCACTCTCCAGAAGTGCTAATAAAACTTGAGGAAAATATGATTTTTTTTTTGGTAATTCTCAGGAATATAATTGAAATGGGACCTGCCTAAATATATGCATTTTAAAGATATTTACTCAGGCTCAGACCATGAAATCCTAAGACCTAACGCTCTTCCTAAAGTAACAGTAGTGTAAAATCTGACATCATCAGAGTCCTTAAGTATAACAGGATCCTCCTATCCCTACAATTGATATTGTCACTACTTGAGTGAGGGCCAATATTATATGGCAAACATTGGAAAAGTAGTATTTATCAAGTATAGCAACAGTTCAGCAATAAAAACTGAGAGAGTTTCAGGGGTGATCCCCCAGTCCTAGGGAAAGACATTTTAATATTGCTGGAACAGTCTACTGAGATACCAGAAGTGTTCCAAGTGCCAAGTAGCAAAAAGAAATAACTTGTTATGAAATGTGAAGTCATTTGTATTCTGTGGATGAATGAATAATGCTTCATGAGAAGTGTTCAAGAGTTTAAAAAGTTAGTCTGGGATTTGAGAGTGTCAAGAACCACGGATTTTTGCAAGTTAAATTACTGCTCATCAGAGCAAAGGTGCTTACTTCTGTGCTATGGCTCAGAAGAGTAATTGAAGTTAATTACTAAGGTAGCTGCAGATTAGAGAATGTTTACAGAGCCTGTTTTCAACAGCTTGGGACAAGCACTAATAAGTGGGACACTTTGAGTGATGTCCCAAATATTAGTCTATGGACATTTTGTTTTTATTTCCAAAGAAATTGCATGTGAGTCAATGAGAAGCAAAAAACCAAAGTCACAAATATGACAGAGGGTGAGGCGGAAAGGGGAGCAAGTGCTCGGGAAATTTATAAAAATGAAGCATAAAAAATGAAGAATCATTACCTTATAAAATTCCTGAGAGAAGAGTGAGGGGAATGGATACAGGTGTTTCCTTATCAGGCCTAAAATGGACAAGAATGAGAAAAAGGGATAATCAAGTAGTTCAAATGATAAGCCTTCGTAAACTAGCACAGATGTAAGAAAGGTAGACACATGCAAAAGAAATGTTATCAGGCTGGTCTGAGGTATTTACAATGTAAAAAACATATCAAGGATGTTTTATAAAATAGTAAAGAAGTTTTGATTCTAGAAATTTCTAGCTCTCAAGATAACAGAATTAGGATAGACAATAAAACACATTACTTAGTAATTGGTAAGACCTAGGTTAGGTTCAGAAAAAAAAGGGGGCAGAGGCAGGTAAGTGTTCAGTAGTACATGATACCATATATCACAAGTGACAGTTCATTATTTAATTTTACAAATGGCATAGAAGCTACCTCTTATTTAAAAAAAATAGAATTGACAAAGACTGTGCAGTACAGATTCAGTAGTTTGCCAGTTAAGACAGTTATATGATTTTAAGGTTGTGCAGTGTGATTGTGTGATGATGATCACACAGAAGCAATGGATGCAATAATAATTTAGTGCATGGAAAAGCTTGTAATACTAAACTAACTCGGTATATAATCCTTGAAGTCTTATCTCATGCTGGCAATTGTATTAATCACCAGAGTCAGATTTTGACTATAATAGGGCATTAAATTAATAGTTCCTGAACTTTAGTAAAATGATGAGAGAATCACTTTGATAGCTTATAAACAATCAAAGAAACAAACAAGAAGATTTGATTCCTGATCTCTACCCTCGCAGCCTCTCATTGAGTATGTCTATTATTTAAAAGGAATTCTTAAGTTGCAGAGTTTTCCCAGTGGCCCTTGTGATCATTTATTTTGCTGAAGCATTAATATTCTTATATAGTACTGATGTTATATAATGCAGATGTTTGGAAAGATGCTCATTATTCATAGACTGTAATTCTCTGAAGTTGTGGAATATGTATTATTCATTTAATCATTTTAACATTTAAATAATATCAGGTACATGCAATTAAAATTTTACAAAACTCAGGGCATGAATTATTTTACTGATTTAGAGAGTGTTGAGATTCTTGAGAGTTTCTTTCTTGCTTATTCTAGTTTATAACCATTGAGACTGGGACACAGGATGAAGATCAAAACATTACATCTATTACTGATAGAACCATTGAAAACTGACAGTCTGTGGCTAAGAGGCTTATTAATACTTCACCATTAAACTATTCATAATCACATACATCATGACACAAACTGAACCAGTTGCAAGACTCCTCTAAAAAGACACAGTATTAAAATGCATTTCAGAGCACAAATCCAAACATCCACTACCTGCCCATTGGCACACCTCTGAGTGGATACAAGAGGTCAAACTGAACAGATTCTCTGTCTGAACTTTCTTCCAAGTTCATCGTATTAGTCACCTTTCTATGTATAAGAGGGAATGATTAAGGGTCAGAAAGAGAAGCCAAGACTGTTGATTTTCACAGAAAGGGGTCCTTTTGTGAAAACAGCACAGAAGACAGAATGGGCTCAGAAAACTAGTAAATTACGAATAAACTCAATTCTAGTGTTTAGGTTTCCGAAAAAACAAATTTAGCAAAGAGTCATGAAATTGGCAGTTTCAGTTATTGTATTTGCATTATCTTGTTCATTTATTCAATAATTTTTATTAAACTTTTATTTTTGGCCAGAATATGTTTTGAAGAGGAAAACAAAACAGTGAATACAACTCAGTGTGGTCCGCAATCCAGAATCACAAATAAATAATAATAACACATAATAATAAATACAATGAGATACTTCTAGGTTTTTCAGGGAAGAGAATAAGGGAATTATTTGAAAAATATAGAAACAAGAAATGACAAGCCATGGCATCTTGGTTTAGAATGAGTTTATTCACAATGTCATTGAACATTATATTTATTTCAAACATCATGAAAAAGAATTGAATTAGATGTCAGACAAAACTGGGTTTTAATAATGCTCTGCTACTTAGCTGCTGTATTAATTCAAGATTTTTTTCAGCTTCAAGTTATAAAAAAACAACTTAAAATGCTAAAGGGGAAGAAGTTTATTTTCTCACATAGAGTATGACATATATTTTCATGTATAATATAACAATAGGGAAACTATAAACTTCATGAGTTTCTTGGTTGTTTTGTTAAGGCTGGCTTCTGTCATAACTGAAAATGGATGCCAGTATCAGCAGGGACATGTTCCTTCTTGATATTCAGTAAAATGGAGAGGATTATTTATTTCACCATAGAATGAAAACTCTTCTCTTTATACTGATTAAATTAATGTAAACTGTGTGCCTACTTATGGACCAATAATAATCATCAGGGAATACCATATGTTGATTTCTTTAAGCCAAGGCTTCCAAGCTATCATTGGTGAGACAGATGGAGTACAATAATTGGCTTAGACTAATAAAGATGAACTCTGAAAACAGTCAGCATAACCTAAGTCAAAAAGATTGCTTGAAGGAGAGGTGAATAACAACATATTATAGTTGAATGCACTGTACAGTAGTGTTGCTTAAACGCTTCATCTTTTTCTAGGAAACCTTTTATGTTATTTTTATAGTCATTTTAGCCTTAAAGTAGAAAAGGGGTACTAGTCAAACATACATCCCTGAATAATTGTTTGTTCAAGTATCCTTTCTTCAAGTAGATTGTCCTTCAAATTAATCTAATTCTGAGGAGGTAGTGAGAGAAATGATCTTCCCCTCCCCCTGCCACCAACATACTGCTCTGCAGAATTTCCTCAATTAACATGCAAGTGGAGAAATGGTGTTAAGAGTAGAAGAATGTCTTATTTCATAGAGGAAATGGGTTGGGAATATACATAAATAGTCTTGTGAATAAAAGGATATATAAAAACAGGAACCTTTTATCTATTGCCACTACTAATATATCTGGCTGCATAACAGTGCCATATTAGGTAAAGTTTCAATAAAATTTTGTTAAATAAAAGACTATTTCTTGACAACTTAAATAACACTACATTTAGTCTCTAGGCAAAAGTAATTTAAAAATTATGATAATTTTTATTTACCCTAACTTTGTTAATATGTGGTATATATAATGACATGCCAATTCCTAGCGATGTCCTAAAAATTTCTGGAATTAAATATTCGTTTTACAAATATTTCATTGTATTTTTAAAGCAGATGCTACTTTATTCCACTAGGTTTAGGCTTATTGGGGAAAAAAAGTGTGGGTGCTCATTTTTACTTTGTATAAGACTTTATCAAGGGACTCTTAAAAAACTATTAAAAAATTAAGGACTTTATGTTTTCACAGAATTTTCTTCGCTTTATTATTTTTAAAAGGTATTTTATTTTTCTACCTTTAAGCAGGCAATATTAACATAATATTGATCATTATAAATGCTCATACACTGTTGGTGAGAATGCAAATTGGTATAGCCACTATTGAAAACAGTCTTTCTCAAAAAATTAAAAATGGACCTACATTTTGACCTAGCAATTGTACCTCTTGGTATTGATCCAAAGAAAACCAAAACAATAATTCATAAAGATCTCTGCAGACCTATGTTCATGGCAACAGTTTACAATAGCCAAGATATGGAAGCAACTTAAATGCCCATCAACAGATGATTGGATAAAGAAGTTATGATTCATATATATAATAGAATATTACTCAATCATTAAAAATATGTAATTCTACCATTTGTAATGACATGGATGCACCTAGAGGTTATTATGCTGAGTGAAATAAGTCAGACAGAGAAATTTAAATACCATATGATTTCACATATATGCAGAATCGAAAAAACTAATCAAAAACAGACTCACAAATATAGAAGACACTATGGTGATGACCAGAGTAGAGGGGAGTTGGGAGCTGGGAGAATGGGGTGAAGGGTTAAAGAAGTACAAATTAGTAGTTGATAGATGATTACAGGGATGGGGTGCACAGTACAGGGAATGCAGTTAGTGTTAATGTAATTGCTAGGTGGAAAACCAGAGGAGAGAAGCAGTAATTATGGGGATTGTTTTATAAACTATAAATGTCTAATCAATGTAGTGTATACTTGAAACTAATAATAAAATTAAAAATTTTTTTTAATCATTATAATGATTTAATAAAGTCTTTATAATCTTAATATAAATATGTGCTATTTTAATATTTTAATGAATATTGTTTTATTCAAGACCGTTTGAAAAATAGCATATCCATATGTCAGCCAAAAAGTCTAATTCATCTGCTTTTGCATTTTTTTATTTTCAGTGAGAATATACATTTTATTGTTTTTTAAATATTTTGGCTAATTTATTTTATCTGCTTATATACTACCAAAGGTTTTAAAGTTTGTCAGTTGAAGGCAGAAAACCCTGTCTTGTATGTAAATTGCATTAATTGTATCCTTTTGAACATAATGGCCCAATTTAATGCAACAAAACTATTGCAACTTGATATCCCTTAGCTCCAGTGGCCTGAATTACCTTATTATATATGTTAGGTGGTACTTTTACATTCTCTCTACTACTGTAAACTGTGGTGTTCAAAAAAAAACCACTGCTTTTAACATCTAAAATCATAGGAGAGCTTCTAGAATATCTTGCTTGGCTTTATGTACCTAAAACATTTTAGGATCTAAGAATCCTCTTACTGTTTGAGTTGGCAGAAGACCAGACTTGGATCTATGAGAATTTCTGGTCAGATTGCTCAGCACATATTGCATAAGGCATGCTATAACCTCTGGAGGGTAATTACTCTCCAAACCGTTAACAAAACAGAGTTAGGAAGCTGACGGGCAGGCCTCACACTTAGCTAATCTGTATTGGCAATGCGGTCCAGAGAATGAGCAATGCCTCAGGAATAATTCAAAGGTGATATAAGAGGAAATGTAATGAGCTTAGTTTACTTACAGTGTAGGCTACTCTGTAATGGCTAGTGTCAGTAAACTTTTGGAAATTCACTTCAAATTGATTTTATCCAGCTTTGGATAAAATCTCCTTTCCAGCGAGTTAGAGAAAAAACTATTTAGAAAATTATATTGGGATATTTTAGTAGTCTTCACCAGAAATGTATTACTGTATTCGCCATCATAATTTTCTGGAAAAGTAACCTGTTATATTTAAATAAAATGTCATGTTATAGAAATATCTCACCTATTCAGAGACCACATGTCCATGTAATATCAAGAAACAAGAAAACAAGAATCCTCTGAATCATTAAAAGAGATTTATGTAAATCTATTTATCATTGCCTAATATCATTTAAACATTATTTTGTTTACCATCTCTATTCATGATCAGAATCTACCATAGCCTTGAATCTATACATAATAAACAAATATTTAATTATATTTTTACTTCTTATAGATACTTTTCAATAGAAGAATGTGTTTACTAATTGTTATAAGGATTTCGTCCTTTTGGCAATAATGTTACTTACATTCATTATTGCCAATAGATAATAGTTCAAATTTATATGGACTTGAGTCTATTTCTGAGTTATATTATATGAAAGAGAAACAACTTCCAAAACCTCTTGTGCAGTTTGATAGGCAAGAATTTTACTATTCCTTTTTTCTACTTATATTAATTTTTATTATTTTTATTTTATGATTAAAGTTGATAGCCAATATTATTTTATATTAGTTTCAGATATACAGCATAGTGGTCAGACATCCATACAATTTACGATGTGATTCCCCAGACTGGTCTGGCACCCACTAAATACCACATACAGTCACCACAATACTATTTACCATATTTCTCATGCTTCACCCTACCTCTCCATGACTATTTGTAACTACTAATTTATACTTTTTAACCCCTTCACCTTTTTCACCCAGCCCCCCCAATGCCCCTCCCACCTGGCAATCACTAAATTGGTCCTCTGTATCTTTTAGTCTGTTTTTGTTTTGTTCTTTTATTTTGTTCTTTAGATTCAACATATAAGTAAAATCATACATTTGTCTTTGCCTGACTTTTTTTCACTTAGTATAATACTCTCTAGGTTCATCCATGTTGTAGCAAATAGTAAGATTTTAATTTTTTATGGCTGAGTAATATTCCACTATATATGCACCACATGTACAGTGTATATGTACCACAACTTCTTTATTTGGTCATCGGTTGATGGGCACTTAGATTGCTTCCATACCTAGGCCAATGTAAATAATACTGCAATGAACATAAAAGCACATCTTTTTTGAATTAGTGTTTTGTTTTTCTTTGGATAAATCCCCAGAAGTACAATTGCTGGGTCAAAATGTAGTTATTTCTTTTTAAATTTTGAGAAGCCTCCAAACTGTTTTCCATAATTGCTATACCAATTTGCAGTCCCACCAACAGTGCACAATATTTTCTTTTTACTACATCCTCGCCAAAACTTGTTTTTGATTTATTGATGATGGCCATTCTGACAGATGTGAGATGATATCTCATTGTGGTTTTCATTTGCATTTCTCTGATGATTAGTGACATTGAGCATCTTTCCATTAGTCTGTTGGCCATATCTTTGTCTTCTTTGAAGAATGCCTATTTAGAACCTGTGCTCATTTTTAATTGGATTTTTCTTGGTGTTTTGTTGTATGAGTTCTTTATAAATTTTGGATATTAATGCCTTATCAGATGTATTTTAGGAGAATATCTTTTCCCATTTGATAAGTTGCCTTTTTGTTTTGTTGATGGTTTCCTTTGCTGTGCAAAAACTTTTTAGTTTCTTATAGTCTCGTCTGATTGTTTTTTCTTTTGTTTCCTTACCCAAAAAGATATATCAGAAAGAATATTACTAAGAGCAATGTCAGAGAGTTACTGCCTATGTTTTCTTCTAGGAGTTTTATGGTTTTAGGTCTAATATTTAAGTCTTTAATCTATTTTGAGCTTATTCTTGTATGTGATATAAAAACTGGTCCAGTTTTATTTTTTTACATGTATCTGTCCTGTTTTCTCATCAACATTTATTGAATAGACTGTCTTTACCACATTGTATATTCTTGTATCCTTTGTCATAGATTAAATGACTTAGGCATGAATCTATTTCTGGGCTCTCGATTCTGTTCCATTGATACATGTGTCAGTTTCTGTTACAGTACAATGCTGTTTTGATTACGATAGCCTTGTAGTATAGTTTGATAATCAGGTAGTGTGATACTTTCAACTTTGTTCTTCTTTCTTAAGATTACCTTGGTTATTCAGGTTCTTTTATAGTTCCATATAAAATTTTCAGATTATTTATTTTAGTTCTGTAAAAAAAAATTGCCATTGATATTTTGATAGGAATTGCATTTAATCTATAGATTGTTTTGTGTAATATGGACATTTTAATGATATTTCTTTCTATACGTGAGCATGGTATATGCTTCCATTTATTTATAGCTTCTTCAATTTCTTTCTACAATGACTTATAATTTTCTGAATACAGGTCTTTTACTTCCATGATTAAATTATTTCTAGGTATTTTATTTTTGATGTAGCTGTAAATGGGATTTTTTCCTTAATTTCTATCTCTGATAATTTGTTATTGGTGTATAAAAATGAAACTGATTTCTGAGTATTAAGTTTGTATCCTGCTACTTTACTGAATTAATTCGTTAGCTCTAACAGTTTTTTTTTGGTTGATCTTTAGGGTTCTCTTTACATAGTATCAAGTAATTTGCAAATAATAACAGTTTAACTTCTTTCTTTTCAATTTGAATACTTTTTATTTCTTTTGTTTGTCTGATTACTGTGGCTAGGACTTCCAATATTGTTGAGTAAAAGTAGCAAGAGTGAATATGCTTGTCTTGTTCCTGATTTTAAGGAAAATACTTTTAGCTTTTCTGCATTGAGAGTGATGTTAGCTGTGGGTTTGTTGCATGTGGCCTTTGTTATGTTGTTGTATGTTTACTCTATTCCCATTTTACTGAGAGTTTCCATCATACATGGATGTTAAAATTTGTCAAATGCTTTGTCCACCTCTATTGACATAATCATGATTTTTTCTCTTACAATTTGTCAATCACATAATTGATTTACAGGTATTGACCACCCTTGCATCTCAGAAATAAATACCATTTGATCATGGTGTATGATCTTTTTAATATATTGCTGAATTCAGTTAGCTAGTATTTTGTTGAGGATTTCTGCCTCTATTTTTGTCAGTGATATTTGCCTATAATTTTCTTTTTTTCATAATATCTTTGTCTAGTTTTGAAATCTTGGTAATATTGTCTTCTCAAAATGAGCATGGGAGCCTTCCCTCCCCTTGAATTTTTGAAATAGTTTGAAAAAATGTGTCAATTCTTTATTAAATGTTTGGTAAAATTTACCTTTGACATCATCTGGTGCAGAACCTTTGTTTGTTGGGAGTTTTTTATTACTGATTTGGTTTCATTCATAGTAATTAGTCAGTTCAGATTTTCTGTTTCTTCTTGATTCAGTCTTGGGAGACTATGTTTCTAAGAATTTATCCATTTCTTCCAGATTGCCCAGTTTATTGGCATATAATTGTTCATCATATTTTTTTATACTCCTTTGCCTTTCTGTAGAGTCTTTTGTCACTTCTCTCTCATTTCTGAATTTATTTATTTGAGTCCTCTCTCTTTTGTTCTTGATAAATCTGATTAAAGGTTTATCAATTTTGTTTACTTTTTCAAAGAATGAGCTCTTGGTTTTATTGATTGTGTGTGTGTGTGTGTGTGTGTGTGTGTGTGTTTACTGTCTATTTTGATTGTTTTACTCCTGATCTTTATTAATTTTTTTTCCATATACTTACTTTGAACATTGTTTGCTGTTCTCTTCTGTTTGCTGAGGCTCCTCACTCCTTGAGGGGGACCTCTGTGGCCAAGATATTTCTCCTGATGCTAAACTGCCCCATGTGAGTGAGTGACCAGTTGGTTTTGCATCTCTACCCCTCCTACCAGTTTCAGTGTGGCCTCTTCTTTATATCCTCAGTTATAGGAGTTGTGTTCAGCTAGTCTTCACATTATTCTTCAAGTTGACTGTTCTATAATTTAGTTGTAATTTTTTGTGGTTATGGGAAGAAGCAAGCACAATATTTACTGTCCTGTCATCTTGACTGGAACTCTCCAATCATATTCTATATGATTGTCAATAATTCAGCATCAAGTCAGCTGTAACAAAATCTGTTTGTAAAGGCTCAAAAAATGTTTTAGAGGATATACAAGTTACACCGAAGAGAAATTGTTCTCTTAATTGTGAATTAACCAAAATTCAATGTCATCATGAGAAATATAGTTTATTTTTGTGGCCATTCCAGGCAATAGCCCTCTATAGGGTGGTTAATTCCTCTATAGCTCTCTTTCATTACCAATAATGATATTTCTAGTCATAACAGTGAGCCTTAAAAATTATGAAACTTTTGGATTTGTTCATTAATCACAGAAAGACATGAATATTTTTAATATAATATTATCATATATTTATTTGTTTGTTTGCCTCTGACTAGTTTCACTTATTCTGGAAGACTGATATTAGATCACTATCTTTTATTTTTATTATGCCATAATATTAAAATAATTGTAATATACTATAGTAGTAAAAATATTTAACAATTGAACAATGCCTTTTAAATGTTTTCATTTATATAATGTTATATCATTTTAATCTCAGGTTTGGAAAAGTTATAGAT
This sequence comes from Macroglossus sobrinus, assembly GCA_004027375.1. Lineage (NCBI taxonomy): Eukaryota > Metazoa > Chordata > Mammalia > Chiroptera > Pteropodidae > Macroglossus > Macroglossus sobrinus. The sequence goes on along the minus strand of PVKZ01002728.1, from coordinate 130,597 downwards.
TGATGTTATTTGGGAAATTAGACACTAGGTTGAAAGGCTTGCCTAAGATGATATAGCTAGAACATATTTAAAACAGAAATAGAACCTAGGATCTTAGTATGCAAAGGGTTATTTTTTGCAACCATAATAACTAGTCCATTCATTCCCAAATAAGGTTTAAGTGCATGACTAAAGTAAAGTTCTGAAAGATCTTTCCATTCACCAATGTGAAGTAAATATCTAAATGAGACTTGCCAACAGTTGGTTCCAAAAAGAGTAATGAATAATTTTTAGATAGTTAGCAACCCAAGAGGTAGAAAACCAAGATTTGCACAACCATTCCTAATGAAAATGGGCAGCTTTTCCAATAATTTTATTTTCTTTCTTAAAGAGGTTTAAAAGCACCTTGTTATAACCTCTACAATTTCCTTCTTCACTTCTTATATTCCAAATTTTTTTGCTAACATATTCCCTTGAAAACAAAAAAAATGGAATAGCAAATGACTTATGCTGCCTGCCTGAATGACTTGACAATGAAGCTAACTGACCTATTACTATATATTAGTTATTACTATATGTATTTAGAATTAGAGGATAATAAAGCTCTGTTTCAGAAATAAATTACTAAGCAAACTGAAAATTCATAAAACATCATTTAAATGAATTACTTACATTTGTACACAAAGTATGTGGGAAATCCACACATACTGAAACAATCTCCAAGCATTGCCTTAAAAAAAAAAAACCTAAATTCTTAGCAAAAATATTTACATGTATTTTTTAGTTCTCAGTTGATATAATTTCTTTTTTATCTTGGACTTCAGAATATTTATTCTAATATCAAGATTAATGCAAACTTTTGGTTAGATCAAGAGGGAACAGTTGGTCTGGTACATTCTTTTTCTTTCTCTGCAAATATTTATTGATTGTCTACTAGGTACTCTAAGTATTTCAGCAGCATAAGTGGGAAAAAAAAACACTAACTTTTAGACCATTTATTTCATCAGGGAGGGACCAAGCAACAATAAGCAGTAAAGAAAAAGCTCAATAAATTAAGAAACTATATTATATATTAAGAGGTGGTAAGTACTATGTATAAATAGGAAAGTTATGCTAGGGTACCAGAGATTGTACTCAAGATGGATGTGGGGTGCAATATTAAACAGGCAGTGAGGTTGGGCGTCAATGAGAAGATAGGATTTGAGAGAGAAATTGAAGGAGGTGAGAAAGTAAGCAAAGAACACCTGAGTAAAATCCCTGAAGAAAGAATAAGTTTGAATTTAAGAGCAGAGCCAGGAGTGTGACTATAATGGAATGAACTAGAGGGAAGTACTAGGATATGATGGCAGAAAGTCAAGTGTATGTGATGGGATGGAGTATTAAGAGGAGGAAAAAAGCAACCAGGGCTTTCTAAACTACTGTAAGAACTTTGGCATTTTCTCTAATAGAAATGGAAAACCATTGAATGATTTTAGAGAATGATATGGTCTGACTTCTATTTTTGAAGGATCACTCTGGCTGAGAACAAATGTAAGGGTAGCAGTCAGTAAAATTGCAATAATCCAGACACAGGTGAGAAACCAGGATGAGAGACTGATAGGTAGTGAATTTTTTCTTTGCTTCTCTCCCTGATTTGATAATTTTGGTTCAACAAAGACTTAAGCTACCGCCTTTTCACTTTAGGAGAAAACAAACAAAAAGTTTGTCATGTATTGGGGAAAGAGTCAATTTCTCTAATATACTTCTGTAAAAGATGGGTCGATTAAAAAGATGATAGCCAAATCCAAGAATAAATTCAGACAACTATGTTAAGTTTCATTTAAATGAAGGAATTTAGTTTGACAAATAGGGCAGATTTTCCATCTGGTCTTTTTAGTTTGCTTATTTAGCTTTTTAACCACCTACTGGGTATCAAAAAAGATATTCATACACAAATTAATTTCAAAGATCCTTAATGTTTAGTATTAGATTTATGGCCTAGTTCTTAGACAAGTTTAATGATTTTATAAATTCATGTAAAAAATACATTTAGGAAGGAACCACTTGTTAAGTAAAATATTATTTTTTCCTTGATTCTAGATGTACAGTTTCACAAAGTGTTTCTGAAATTGGTACATGAGTTACAATTCATTTACTTCTTACTAAAGAACTAATAAATTACTGGTCTATGTTGTATTTATGTGAGGCTGGAATAAAATTGCTTTGTATACACTTTTTTTTTTTTAAAGCACATCTGCTCTAATTCCAGAAACCAAATGCTATTAGAGAGATTACAAAGTAATTCAACAAGTATTGACAGAGCCATGTACCAACTTTATGCTTGGGCCTATGAAGAAAACAAATAAAAGTAAATAAAATAACATAACATAAAACAAAAATGGCTGTTTTGGTCTTTAAAAATATAGACAAATAGGTCTATATGGAAGAATATTCTGTCTGATAAAGCCTCTTAAGTCAGCCCTTTTCCTCCTTTCACAGCCTTCATGCTTGTTTTGGAGAAAAACAACTGTTTGGTGATTAAGAAACAAGAAATAGAAGGCAAAAAAAAAATCCACACATGATCTTTGCAGTCAATATACTATGACTTTTTTTTTTTTTTGGTCAGAGTTCAACTAAAGTAATTATGCTCTATTGCTGGACATAGATTATCAAGAAATGTTATTAATGCTTGAGATATAACAAGGAATAATATATACACATATACATCTAAATATTTGTATGTGTATCTGTTTGTATGTAGAGTTTATTGTTCAGTACTCATAAAATTCAGTATGAAAGTAGATGAATACATTCTTTTTGTTCATTCCAATGTAACCAATTAGACAAAAGGTCAGCAGACATTTTCTTTAAATGTCTAAATAGTAAATATTTCAATAATAATTTATTTACAGTAACAGATTTGGGGCTGAAGTTAGCTCACAGACTATAGTTTAAATTTCTGAATTCAGACTATTAATTACTTATTATTAGTGCCCATACCTTAGTCATCTCTGTATCTCTAGTCACTAACATATCTAACACATACTAGTATTTCAGTACTTACTGAATAGTCATTAGCTGATAAAATTTAAAACAGTGCTATTTATAGAGATAATACTAACATCTGTAAATCTGCTCCAAGTGTTGAAAATAGAAGTCAAACAGTTATTTCTCCAGTGAAATGGGTTTATTTCAGGAATAACAAAGAATTGCAGTCTAGTACAAGCAATGATGGCAAGTCATGTGCAAGTCTGCTAGAACGAAGAAGCTCTTTTACAGAAGGAAAAAGGAAGTTGGGAAGAGCTATCACAAATACTTTTCCCTTTTGTGCTTTATAATCAATGTAGGGTGTGAGACATCCCCCTTCTAACCTCCCTATTTTACTTTAAATGATGTTTCTGTGTATTTTTTTTTTACAGTTAGTAAATACAATAGCCTAATTGGTAAGTCTAATGTACTATGATCAGTTTCTAGAATGACCAATTCTGAATTCTCTAAAACTCAAACTAAATAAAAGACTCTGCAGCCAAGTCAGCCCAGAATAAAAAGAAAGTGAAAAGTGGTCAATTACTAGATTGAAATGGGGTTCTTAAGATTGCTGTCTGGCCTCTTTTAAAAGGGAGGAAAGAATATGTTAAATTTTAAAAGGGCATGGAACTCCAAGAGTTAATGTTCAGGAATTAAAGATTTAGAGATACATTCTCTGACATTCTTCTATTCTCTGACAACTGCAAAATTTTATGGTCATATTTATTTTTTAATATTATCATTAAAATCTAAAGATAAAATGATTTCATTAGCAATAATATGAATTCACAACATAAAACATTCATTTTCATACTTTATAATATGCATTATAAAGCAGATATTTATTAATTTAACTGTCAGAAAAATTTTTAAAATCCCACATTGAAAGAAAATAATTTATAAATACATCCTTCTTGGCATTGTTAAGCTTAGACCTAGCAAAGTAAATTGAGTTTAGACATCTCTTTAAAAGTCATTAAATATTAATATCACCTTCACAATATATCACGGAACAGTTGAAATTGATCTTTATTGTGTGGAAGCTCTGATTTAAAGGAGTCTGAACCATGGGAGAAGTTCCTGACAAATTTTTTGATGTTTCTACCTGTCTATTGCAAGGGGAAAAACAAAACCATATGCCCTTTCCAACATTTGAGGAAATGATTTACAATGACATGACACTTCTATTCAGAATTTTATAATGCATTTCTAAATGCATTTTGAGATTTTTTTCTCTATCATTATCATCTCTCTTACACATATATTCAGTAATTTACTCTTAAAAAACACTTTCACCTAATGTGCACAGTTGGTAATGTATTGAATACAAAATTGAGAGGGAGGGAGGGGGAGAGAGAGAGACAGAGAGACAGAGAGAGAGAGAGAGAGAGAGAGAGAGAGAGAGAGAGAGTGAGCAAGTTAGCTGTATGTTCATAGATAGTAAAATAGATAGATGATAGATAGATCGATCTTTTTCTGAAATAAGGAACTCATCTTAAATGACGTGTGCAAAACTACCAAACAGAGCCAATTTGATTCACCTCAGAGCATTTGAATGACAAAACCATTCAGTGAAAAAATATTTTGCAATAGTCATCATTAAACACTAAAATAATATAATGCCCTTCTAGTGATTTGTTTAATAATTCTACCGTTATTTGTTACAAAAACATTTTGGAATAACCCATTACCCTGTGGTGTCTTTTGGAACACACTGAAATTGAGATTTGATCTGGTCTTGGCAGTACTTCAAACAAAGAAATTGTTCATTGATTTGGACAGGTTGATTGATTCTCTGCTTCACATGAGCCATTATCCCATTTTTTTAATTATTTTTTTTAATTTTTTGAAATATATAAGCAAAACCTATGAGAGGCATATCGGATTCAAATTTGAGGTGGATGGAGGCTGACACAGTAACTAAAGATCATCTATGTACATGGCCCACCCACTCACATTTTGAAAATGGAATTCATTACTTAAGGTTGCAACCTCACTCTCTTCAAACTGATAATGGTTTTCAAAGTTTTTGTTGTGTCAAAATCTGAAAAAAAAAGTTTTTACAAAACTGTCAAGCAACATAAGACAGAAAAGGTTGAGAACCATATGATTTCACTATATGTGGGATATAAAACTGAAAGTGACAACAGAACAAGAAAAACAAACAAAAACTCATAGACACAGACATAGTTTCGTGGTTACCAGAGGGAAAGGAGGAGAGGAGGATATAGATAAGGGTAAATGAGGTGAAATATATGGTGACAGAAGACTTGACTTTGGGTGGTGAACACACAATGTGGTATACAGATGATGTATTATTAAATTGTGCACTTGAAATCTATGTAATTTTATTATCAATATTACCCCTAATAAATTTAATTTAAAAATATGTAATAAAAAATGTAATTCTTTGTTTGAAGTACTTGGCTATTTCCATTGGCAATAGACATTTTAATAAGAACTGTGAATTTTACACATTTTAAAATCAGTCTCTTGGAATTACAAATAATCATGTAGTTCGTGATGCTTATGAGAACTTTCCCTTGTAGTTGAAGAGTGTAGATAAGTATGATAATGTTTTCCTCTTATTGGCAGAAAACAACACCCATGAAGCTTTCTACTGTTAATTATTCTATTGTATCTTCAACCCATCTTTATTATTTTTTTCCTCAGATTGAAGTTAAATACTTAAAAAAATAAGGTAATTGCAGAGGGTGTATGGGAAAAGTCATAGATTCTTCACTTTAAGTAGAATATTTTAGGCTACAAAATTCTTCTACACACAATTCTTAAATGTCATACAAGTATATAAAGAAACAGTAATATGGGTCAAAGTGAACTAAAAAATCTATGTGAAAAAAGATTAAAGATCTATCCTAAAAATTTCTTGTTTAATGATCTCATTAAATAAGTTGGCCAATTACTAGTTTTGTGAAAATATAACTCAACTTCTCTGCTTTTTAATTTTTTTTTTTGGTCTACCCAAACAGGATCAGAAAACTAACACATGAGCCAAATATGACTCACCATCCACTTTTGTAAATAAAGTTGTATTAAAACACCTATGCATAGTTTTTAAAAATATTATCTATGAATATTCTTGAAAACTTAGTTGAATTATTTTTATTTCTTTTGGAAGGCAATTTCTTAAGACAGAATTAGTAGAATATGCTATTTGAGAGAGAGATAGTGAAAAGTAAAAATGTAAGTTTCTCTTATAAATATGCACTTTGGCCTTTAGGAAGTGTTATGCATTCATGAAGGTTAACAATGTTAGAACATCCCATCAGAAAATGTACTTGAGAAAAAAAGAAAGAAAATTTGTTGAGTTGAACAAGAGATAAGGTGAAAACAGTGTAAGGTTGATTATTTTCATTAAAAATGTTTGAATTATTGGTTAATTTTGCGTTTAGAAACTTTTTAACATAATTCTCTAAGAAAAGGCTTTCTGTTAAATTCTATATAGTTAAGAAATCTCAATTCAATACAAAATACACCTCATTATCTAAGACCAGGCTCATTTTATAATGTTCAATTCAGAACTTACCTCACTTACCTAATCCATATAATTCTGTTATGCTTTTTCAGTGGAATTCAATCTGGTCAAAGGATAATAAATGATAATAACTCAAACCAATCAATTAATTTAACAACATGTATCTAATTTGATTTGATGAACAAAATACTTTTTTCTTTCTTGAGAATTGATTTTAATTCAGTTCCACCCAGATCAGAAATCAGACCAATTCTGACCCATTTAGTTCCATTTCAATTTTCAAACAAGATCAGATATAGTACACAATATTTAATTCAATTTACTTGAATTTCCTTTCTCCTTTTCATTAATTTTAACCTTAGTCATACTCCTCATTATATCAAGTTCACTCTTGATAGTACAACAAACCTGACCATGGTCTTTTATAATCAGTCTTTGTCTTTTGGCAAATCTTTAAGTTTTACAACACTAAACTAAAAAATAAATAAATAAAGATTTTTATTTATAGAACTAAATCATCTGTCTTCTCAACCACCATTAACTGCTTGTTCCACTATTTATATTCTTTGTGTGTTAAGACACAATGCTGAGTACTTCACAGCATACAGATGAGTTAAAAAACAAAACAAAACAAAATCTGCCTTTAGAAGTTTACATTGTAATTAGGAAACAAACAGCAGGAAAATATTATAGTGTAATGTGGAGTACTAAGTAGGTCACAAATAAAATATAAAGAATGGTGGAGGCAAACAATAAACAGAAGCATCCACTTGAAAGAAAACTAAGTAAAAAATAACATTTCCTATTACCTCTCTTAAAATCACCTCAAAACAACAAGAAGAATGAGATATAGACACAAAGATATCAAGACACTGAAGGCACTAAATAACAATATGAGTGGAAATCATATGGAAGAGAAGAGGCTGAGCAGTGGTATATGCAAGTTGAAGTAAAGCAAAAGGGAAAAATGCTACAATTATGGATTTTTGAGATAATCAGGAACCTGTTTATTAGAGATAGCAAATACATTTGAGATTTAAAAATATAAAAAACCTAAATCTTTTCTTTGGAAGAATAGAAACAATTGACTGTGCTGGAATTAGAATCTTCCCTACATTAGGTTAAGTTTTAAGAATCAGAGGTATCAAAGCTAATGAAGTAATCACAAAGATAAACGATATTTGAAGGAAGTTGTTTTTTCCTGGAGTGGCAAGGAAGAGGGACTATTTTTACATTTTTGTATTTTGTATTATTTTGTATTTTGTATTTTTGTATTTAGATAAGCTTCAGTTGTTTATTTTCATTGGCCAGTGTGAATAAAGTCAACTGTCTCATCTTGGGTGATGGTCCCATCCTGAGTATTTGCTGTTCCCTCACAGGATGTGAACATGCTTCTGTCTCCTTTCCTCACAGGAAGTGGTTTTAATAGTTGATCCAGGAAGAACAGAGAGCCTTCAGAAATAAAAAGTTGGAATGAAGAAGCAAAGAATCATATAAAGGCATTATGAGTCAGAAAAACAAATGAGATATAAAAATCTAATGTCAAAAAAAATCCCAGAAAAAATTTTTTACGAAATAAAGAATAATTAAAACATTAGTATTTTGACATTAATAGAATACAGAAGAATGAAGAGAAGATGGAGGGGCTATGGAGAGGGGACTAGGGACTGGGAAGGAGGAGGAAGGAGAAAAAGAAGAGGAGGAAGAAGAAGAAACACTTATGAAATAAAATACCAAAAATTTAAGAGCTTTTATAAGAGATGGTAATACATCAGAAGATTTTCAGGCTTGTGCTCCTGTGCTATTGAGGCATGGAAAAGATGTAAAAAAAAATTATTACAGAAAATAAAGTAAGGAGAAAAGACATTAAGGATGGTAAACATGTTGAAGACTTATGAAGAAATATGGAGACTACAGTGAGGTACTCCATTGTAAAAACCAGCAAGTCACAAATTTAATGTCTATATTGTTTGGTAACAAAGTGAAATAATGTATCTCTCTTTGAAACTCATCTTGACATTATTTACTAAAACTAAGCTAAACATAAAAATACCAGCAAATATATTCCTTGCACTCAACAAAAATGTGTCTACCTATTCATCAAGAGAATTGTACAAGAATATGCAGAGAAGCATTATTTATACTAGCTTCAAAATGAAAACTTTCAAATATTCTTCAAACATAAAATTAACAATATTTAAGATGTAGCATATTTATACAATGGAATATTAAAATTAACATGATATTTTTACATGCAAAAACACTTTTACTATGTACAAATTTTAGAAATCTGCCTTGTAAAAACATCACCACAGCAAAGCCAAAGGCATGCTAAAAATCAGAGGAAGACATTTATAACTTAGGTCTCAGACCAAAAGAAAATGTCTCTAATATGTAAAGAGCTTCCACTATTATTTCAGGATCAACCAAAAGTCCAATAAAAGATGGAAGAGGGATATAGATAGTTCAAATAAAAATACAAGCACTTTTTAAATATAGGGAAAAAACTTAATTATACTTATAAAAGCACAAAGAGAAATCAAAATTAAATTGAGAATCCACTTTTTTAAAAAAAGTACTTATTATGTTGTGTTGACAAGATATAGAAACACACTCTCAAACATTGTTTGCAAGCAGGAGTGTAAATTAGGATAAATTTCTAAAGAAGGAAATCTGGAGAAAATTTCCAAAATTATAAATACATTTAACATTTGACCTAGCAATTGCATTTATAGAAAGTTAATTTTAAATACATACTCATATATGTGTGGGAAGAGACCTAATAAGCATTATTCAATGCAGTATAGCTTCAATAACAAGCCTACTTAGATGTTCATCAGTGGAGATGCGTAAATTAATTATCACATATCTATATCATGTAGCCAAATAAAAGAATAAGGAAGCTTTTTGTGCCTAAATATAGAAATTTTTACAGGAGAAATAAAAGGTACAGAATACTATATACAGAATGCCATCAATTTTCTAAAAAGTTTCTGGGTTATTAAAGAGCAAAGGAGAAAAAAAGACTGATTTTGATGTATTTTGAATTTTAAAAAATATAATAGCATTTCCTATTTAAAATTTTGAAAGCTACAATTAATTTAAAAATTAAACCTGCAGACAGGTTTATTGAAAAGATAATAAGAGGCTATTATGAAAACTTTATGACATAATATTTAATGACTTACATGAAATTAATCAGTTCCTTGAAAAATGCAACTTAACAACACACACAAAAAAACAAGAAAATCTGAATATCTCTATATCTATAAAAAATGAAATTTTATGACAAATTTTCCAACAAAGATATGTATGTCCAGGCTCAGATGATTACATTTGCGAATTCTAAAAAAATCAGTAAACAATAATAGTAATATTTTACCAAATTGCTCAGAGTAAAAGAGGAAGACAACCATAATAAAATAGCTTGCATTGACTAATCCTTCTGCCAAATATAATTATAGAATCTAAAGAAAATACAGGGAACAACTGTCTGAAATCTTTGGAAAGAAATTAATGCAGGCACAATTCAGGGACTGCAATTCCTGAGAGAAAGAAAGCACAATGTGGAGAGAGAGATTCACATTTATTCTAACTCTTCCCCTGAGGATATTTGCCAGTTGGAAGTCTAGGAAAATAAAATACTAGAAGAAAGCATCTGTATATAAGCCTGAGGACTGACTTTTAGAGATGCCAGATTTTGAGTAGCAAATTCCTGGGGAGCAAGAGATCACAATGGCCATTGTCTATTGAGTCAACTTCCAGCCTCTTTCCCTGTCCCTAGGGGTAGGGAGAGACTGAAAGTTTCACCCATTTGTTGTATTTTGCTCTTTGGCAACCAGCCTTACAATCTTTCCAAAAGCCAACTCTTTAACATAACTAAAGACACCTTTGTCCTCTCATCATTTAAGAAATCCCAAAGGTTTCAGCAGCTCTGAGCCAGAATGCAGGGAAAAGACCAAATATGTGTATATTTCTTATTATAAATCACAGTATCACAGACTCTAATTACCCATCCCTAAAATGTAAGAGTGATTACATTACAATGGCTCCTACTAATTAATTAAACATTTCATAATAGACAACATATAATTTCTAAGGCTAGGTCATAAAAGTAATTGCTGTTTTCATCTTCTCTTGGATCTTCTATCTAAAGAAAAGCCAGCATATGTTTTGAGGGTATATTTGTTGTTCTATGGAAAGGTTCATATGTGAAACCCACGTAGAAAGGAACCAATTTGCCAGTCATGTGACTCAACTTGGAAGTGGATTTTCCAGCCTTAGTCAAGACTTCAGATTTTTTCTGTCCCACAAATGTCCAACATTCCAGCTGATGTTCCCCAAACATCACAGAGCAGAGACAAACCACCTGTATTCTGTCTATTTAGAATTACTGACCACAGACACCAAGAGGTAATAAATATTATTGTTTTAAGCCACTAACTTGTTATGGCAACAATAGATAATAAATAAAAAATGTATATGAATTTATTTTTAATGTGTCATAAGGCTTACACTATAAGTTTATACCCTTAATCTATAACATAATGCCCTACCAATTTAAAAAAAGGGAGTGATTTAATTACACTTACCTTGAGGTTATTTTGCAATTTTTTGTATGCATTTTACCCAAGCCCATATAAAGGAAAGAGATCACCAATGAAGTATTGCACTCTGTAAGCAATATTTGGAGGAATAGTTATCTATTTCTTTTAGCAAAAGTGATATAGATGATTCATGTTTTGACTACAGCACATAAATGTCTTAAAACTTAGCTATTGGAAAATTATAGACTACAAATATGCAAATATGTACATGCTCTAGGGTTATGCAAACATCCACAGTATATTAAAGAGATAATGATTTATAATTAAAGTGTTAAAAAGTCAGCAAATGGAAATCAAGAACTAAGTCAAGATATCACCAATAATGCATTACAAGGAAATTATTTTTGTATACCACATAATCTCTACCATCTGCATGTACACATGTACTGACTTCTTAGTTGCTGTATTAGAGCCTCAATATCTCCAATAATATTTATTTAGTTTAAGAATGCTAAATTTTAGTAGGTTTGGATAATTGACTTAGTAGATTATTACTAATAAGTCCTTAACTACATACAGAAAAAAAAATCTATTTAAATCTCTATTGAAAAAAATACTTGCATCATTAAAAAACTTTGAGACTAGCCAAAGAGGATTTTTAGAACCCACATGTACCAGAACTTGGAAATTTTGAATCCATAGAAATTAGACATTGTCTCTGGTCTAGATGAGAATACTCGCCATCTTTTCTTGAATTACTTTCCTCCTTTCTTTTTTTATCCTAAACACCATCTAGCACCAAATAACTATTCTCCCTCTGAGTAAATGATTATCTTAAAGAAAAGCCTCACAAACCCCTTGTAACTTGTCTGTGGACTAAAAGGAACCCTCATGTATGGTTGGTGAGAATGGAAATTGGTGCAGCCACTATGGAAAACAGTATGGACGTTCCTCATTGATCCATCAGTTCCACTTCTGGGTATTTATTTGAAGAAAATAAAAACACTAATTTGAACAGTTATATGCATCTCTATGTTCATTGCACAATTATTTACGATAGCCAAGATATGAAAACAAGCTAAATTTTTATTGATAAATAATGGATAACGAAGACATGATGTATATACATGTGTGTGTGTGTGTGTGTGTATAATTTATCTATATCTATCATCTATTTTTTATCTATATCTATCTAAAATAAAATAATACTCAACCATAAAAAAATGTGATAACATGGGTGGACCTTGAGGGAATTAAGCTAAGTGAAATAAGTCAGACAAAGAATCACAAATACTGTATGATTTCACTTATATATGGCATCTAAAAAAAAATGAAAAACAAACAAAAAAAATCAAACTCAGAGGTTCAAAGAGCAGATTGCAGTTGCCAGAGAGGAGAGGTGTTGGGGGTATGAAATGAATGGAGGAGATCAAGGGTGCAAACTTTCGGATTTAAAATAGATAATCCCTATGAATGTAATGTATAGCACAATGACTATAGTCAATAATAGTATCTAGAAAATTTGCTAATAAAGTAAATCTTAAGTGTCCTTAACATAAAATATATATATATATATTGTAACTTTGTATGGGGACAGATAGTAACTATATTTACTGTGGTGATAATTTCATAATGTATAAATGTTGAATTGTTATGTTGTACACCTGAAACTAATATAATACATATCAGTTATACTAAAAAAAAAAAAGACAAAATTGGTTCATCCACTATGGAAAACAATATAGAGTTTATTAGAAAACTAAAAATAGATCTACCAGATCATCCAGCACTTTTACATCTGGATGTATACCCTATAAATGAAAACAGGATACCTGATAAATATATGAACTCATATGTTTATTGTAGCATTATTCACAGTAGCCAAGGTTTGGAAACAAACTGAATGCCAGGATGAATAAGTAAAGAAGATGTGATATATATAAAATGACATATTATTCAGCCATGAGAAATAAGAGTCCCTGTTATTTGTGTAATATGGATGGACCTTGAGGGCATTATGCTAAGTAAAGTGTCAGACGCAGAAAGGGAAATAAAATCCACTTTTATATGGAATCTTTTAAAAAATCCAAAAAACAAAACCAAATTTATAGATACAGACAGTAGATTGGTGTTTGCCAGAAGTAGGGGAAGGATTGGAGAAATGGGTGCAGTGGATCAAAAGGTACAAACTTTCAGTTATAAAATTAATAGTTATGGTGATATAATTTAAATGTACACAGTGGTGACTATAATTAACAATCCTTTATTGTACATTTGAAAGTTGTTAAGAAAATAGATTATTAAAGTTCTTATCACAAGAAAAAATTGTAAATGTGTTTGGTGATTGATGTTAACTAGACTTATTGCGGTTAGCATTTTGCAATACATAAAAATGTAGAATCATTGTGTTGTATGCCTGAAACTAATTTAATGTTATATGTCAGTTATATCTCAAAAACATGCTAACAATAGCCGAGATTTATTGAGTTCCTATGAAACGCTAGGGACTTCATTTAATATTTAAAATGGCCATGACCCTGAGAGGTATGTATTATTAATATCACCATTTAACAGATTAATACACAGGCTCAAGGTGTTTAAACAACTTGCTGACAGTGATGTATTTAGGTATAGTAGAGCCGATTTTGAGCTTAAGTAGTATGCGTCTATTATTCGTGCCCTTAGCAGATAATTTATATGAACCACTTTACTGGATATCACTGTTTATTTGCCTGAGCAAGTCTTAGTTGATTTCCTTTGCAGTTTCTTCATTGTAAGTTTGCCCCTTAGATGTCTACTTTTCTAATTATCAAAACCCATGGCTTTCATTGCCATGTACAATTTTAATGACTCATGAGTTTATATCTTTGCTTCAGACTTCTCCTGTAAGCACCACTTGTGGATCTTATTAGAAATATTTTTTTCTTGAGTCTTCCATTAGCACCTCAAACCCAAGACATCAGAAATTAAATTTCTCACCTTTTGCTCTGTGCATAGTTTTCCTTGAGAATCTCTTTTATTAGAAAATAATTGTAGCAAGAACATATTTGTTCCAAACAAAAAAGCCCTGCAAATTACAAAATTCATCCTCAATATTCTCACTCACTATCCTCTTCCATACCTTATATCTGATAATGCTCTATAACTTTGACTTTCACAATAACTCTTAGGTTTATCACCACTCATTAAACCTTAAGCTTGTGTCTCTTAAAACTTGAATTAGTATAATGGCATAATAGATTTTCAGCCTCTAATCAGTATCCCTTTTGATCTATTAACAATACTACTGACAGAATAATTTCTTTAAAAATTATCATCCTATTCATATTCTGCTTTAAATCTTTCAGTAATTCTATGTAATTTTCAGGGCTAATTCCAAACTCTGTAGCTTAGCACACTTGTCCCTCTGAAGCATCCTCTGAAATCACATGTCCCTTCCCACGGGACGACTAATGGGAGCTCCGACCAGACGTGAGACTCGAGGAGACAATCTGCAAGAGAATGGGGGACAGGAGACACGAAGAATGGAGGCAAGACAAAATTCTGATCAAGCCTCGTTTATTGTAGGTAGGGGTAGAGTATATATATAAAGGGGAGGATTTGCATAAGCACAGTTGCCTTGGATACCGAACCGCAGAACATTCCATTCCTTATATGACCCAAAAATGCAGAAGGGTCCCGGGAGAGGAGGGGGCTGCAAGGTCAGATTAGTTTAAGCAAATGGCTCAAGGGGCGCAGGGCATGTCAGGGCATGTCAGGGCAACTGACTTTATGCTGTTTATCCTATCAGATAGCACAGGGCGAGACAGACCCTGTCCCAAGGCGAAGTTGCCTAGATCTCAGGTATGAGAGCCTTGATAAGAATGGCTCCTGACAATCACATTTCTGTTTGTGATGTTTACTATAATAAATGGCATGAAGTTTATTGAGGAAGGCATATGGTGTCATGCTGCCATGATTTCACACAGGCTAATTCTTTGCCTGGTGATATGGACTTTTCACCAAAATTTAAATTTGAAAACTCAGGTAATTTAGCATTCCTCTAGAAATCCAACCCTGACCCTTGAATCAAAATCTGATTCCTCTTATTTCCTCCCATAGCATGTTATTCAGTCTTCTATTAGAAATACATCATATTTTATTGTGCTTTATTTTTGTCTGATCTTGCATAATAGACTATAAATCCTTTAAAGGCTGATACCATATATTATTTAAGCTGATATCCCAGGTGTCTAACATGATGCTTGCCATTCAACAGGTATGCAAAATATAATCGCCTGTTAGACAAAATTTTTATTTGCATAGAGAATGAGAAGTCTTCAGGTACTCTCAAGATAACTGCTGTGATTCCACCATGACTGGATAATGATGTAAGACCAAAAGAGAATACTTGCTCTGATTTCTGACCTGGGAATTACAAGATGGGTTTAAGTTCAGCTGTACAAAAGAAGTTAGCAAACACCATTTTTCCTTGTCAGATATTAACAATGTTTGCGTGCTTTAAAAAAAAAAGGCATTTTTTTTTTGTTTAATATCTTAATTTTGGAGATAGTAGTGTTTGTTCATATATTTGATGACTTCTTAAATCTGGGAAGATTTATAGTAATGTCATTTTCAGAAGCCCTAGATAGAAACTGTTGAATTAATCTAGTGATATGAAGTTGAAGATAAAATACTCTGAAAGTTTCAAAAAAGGTAATTGTCAAACTGAAGTATTGTTTTTACAGAGAGTAAGATAGTTTTTCTATATGTACAGAAAACTTTCATAGACTGTGTATAAATGAAAAGCATTCAACATTTATAAAATTCACTGAAAAGTGAACAAAGTGGTCATTTAAACACTCCACAGATTGGTATATAAAGTTTCCTCTGTGTGTGTGTGTGTGTGTGTGTGTGTGTGTGTGTGTGCATGTATATTACCAATGTTTCCATGTGTGAACAATTTAATGGTTCTATTTATTTTTCAACTTTTATTTCTTATATTATTGCTTTGCTAAAATTTCCATGTGTAACTCTATGAGAAAGAATGTGATATAATTATTAAAATTTTACTCTTAAGTTCAGATTTCCAACTTCATCACTTGTTATTGTCTGAATGTGGGCAAATTATTTACTTAATGTTTGCTTTTCTCACCTATAAGTTGGAGATAATAATAGCTATACCATAGGATTGTTTTCAGTATTAAATGAGTTAAAATATATAAAAGAGTTTAGAAGTATATATAACTAAACTTTTTTTTTTTTTTTTGGCAAATGAATCAGCTAATGCTAGATATTATAATAGGCTCATCAGCATGGTGATTCTTAAGTCAATATTTGTTGATGCTCATCTCTGTGAGCAAATCCACTAAACCAAGTAATTATTTCTGATATATATATATATCAGTGTTATCACTGCCTTCCAGCATAATAATTTCATGAATAAATTCTTATGACCCATAATTAGGAAGCACTGATATGCTTTATCAATACTGGGACATTTATTTGTATACAGCTACATAGAGCCAGGACATAGGATAGAGATCTTAAAGCTGGATTTTTCAGATTTAAATCTTTTTTAGAAGAAGCAAGATTGCCCTTGTTCTCTTCCTCTCAGTCCCCCTCTCAGCACGTGCAGGCTTGAGGGTGTCTTTGTGTCTTGCCTGCATGCATGTGCACATGACAGGAAAAGGGAGAACTGCATGCTGATGGATCTGTATTTATTGGTTTTATAAACCAGTTTGTATATGATATTTCTTTTGCCCAAGACTTTCATTTATTTTTTTAACTTTATTGAGGTATAATTGACAAATACAATTGAATGTAGTCAAAGTGCTGATTTGACATATGTCTACTTTGTGAAATGATTACCACAGTCAGGTCAATTAACATATCTATCACCTCACATAATTAATTTTTTGGGGGGTGGTAAAAACACTTAAGGTCCATCTTTTAGTAAACATCAGGTGCACAACACAGTATTATTAACCATAGTCACCATGATGTACATTAGATCCCCAGAGTTTATTCATCTTAAACTAACAGCCTGTACCCTTTGACCAGCATCACCCTACCTTCCCCAAGCCCTGGTTATAAAACATAGTAGTCAATGTCTTTATATAAATTTTCATATTAAAGGAAATTTACTTGATAAAATGAAACCAATTTGCTGTTTGAGCCCAGGAGATTGAGCACAAACTACCATAAATGTATGGAGGGAACCACAGTTACACAGTACAATAAACCCCTACTGTTGACTAATCGTAAATATAACTGCAGTTCCACTTTCATTCTGTATTCTATACAATATTTCCTAATAATCTATCACAACTCATAGACACATACAAAAAACAATTGTTGGTTTAAATTGTTAACTTATTGATTAGTGAATCTTTTTATTTCACAATATTACTTGCTTTTATCACAATGGAAATTCTCAGTCTGAACTTTCTGTCTATTCAACATAGGAGAGACTCACTGTGAGAAGCATCCTAGGAGGAAGTCCACAAATTGGACTTTCAGTTTGGGTTCTTAGTTGTGAGGAATTGTTACTTGTGATGTGGCCAAAAAGAAAAAAGAGAGAGAGAGAGAGAGAGAGAGAGAGAGAGAGAATCATTTGTTCCATACATTTCCAATTGACTGTTTGATTTCATCAGGTTTTTCATTCTGTTTTGATTCGAGGATTTTGTGTATTAATCTTGAATGCAATATTAACATTAAGCACTTGAAGCCAAATTGTTTTTGCTAGAAGTTGCCAAAAGAACCAACCAACAGAGTAAATGTAGCTAGAGAATCATTCATACTGACTGGATGTATCACATCTGTTGCATGCTCCTCTGTTCCAAAGCAATTACAAGTGAATCATAGTCCAACCAAGCATTTTTTGACACTGACTCCTTAGTTGAAGACTGAATTTTTGTACATGTGTAAAAATATGTGTTTGGCTGAAGGATGCCAAACCATCCGCCTGAAAGCTACTGAACAGCATCATCATCCGGGATATATAAACCAGTTCCATGACAGTCTAAAAATGTATCAAATATTGGGAAAAAAACAGAAAGAAAAATGTGGTTAACAGCCCTTTGAGAGTGTAAACCACAGTCAAATCACATGTCTGTGATTTGTGGGAACATCTGTAAGTTATGTTAAACAAACAAAACCTAGAATCATCAATAGGTAAGTTCAATAGTATATAGAACAAGGAAGGAGAGACAGTTTGTTAAAAAAAAAAGAGAGAGAGAATCAAAAGCTTCCATCACTTGTAATAACAGGAACCAAGTAGCAATAATTTAAATATAGGTAAGAGTTGATTTAGTATGCATATTTAAATGTGCATTCAATGTGAATTATAATTATAACTTTAACAGTATTCCCTCTTCAAGCTTGGAATCATTTTCTCATTATAACCACTTATTGGCATTAATGTAATACTAATTATATTATATTAATTATATTATATTATATTTTCTTATTTTTAAACATTTCTTGAGCAGCTGCATAGATTCCGATTTTTCCCTTATCTCAAATTTGGAATTATTCTTAGGAATTTGTTGGACATCTTGGCAAATGACTATTCACTTTTGATAACAGGCTGTCTCCACAGATAATTATTATTTTGGTTCACTTCTAATTAGTTACTATTCATTAATGTTTTAATTTCTCATGCTTTTCATAACAACTTCATAAAAATATCAATAATCAAAACTCATGTGGCATGTGGAGTCACATTCCATTTTGGCTGAGCTTCAATGTTTACATGTCATAATAAATAGCTCTGCCAATTTATTGCCAGCCTGCAAGGTATATTTTTAGATTCTTCATCCAAGGAGATTTTAAAACAAAATCAAACAGCTTCTGGGTACATTCATCAGTGTTTTCCCCCAAAACTATATTGAGTACAAAAAAACACAAAGGGAACTCATCTTTTAGCTCTGTGCAACATGTGGTTATCACTAGAGTCCAATGTGAAGCTTCAAGTCACCTCCCATTTATCACTGTCCCTCTGCTCGCTGTCATAGTACCATAAAGGGCTGGAGAGGCAGCAGTAAAAAGTACAGCCCTGGATAATAGAGGAAAACAGACTGTTCTCTTTATGTTCGTTAATAGGGCATGACAATTGTTCCCAAACTGCCCGGGAGCCATTGTGCCTTGCTGCTCTGCAGTGCGACAGCTGATGTGCTGAAGGACACAGTTACTTGGCTAATGCAAGCAAGACATTTTCCCCACCCATGAGATGCCAAATGCTTAGAGCACTCGTGAGCTTTGGTAAGCCTTATAATTTTTTTAAAAGTAGGCCAACAAAATGCTGTAATTTAACCTTATTTATTTAAAATAGGCCAAAAGATGGATTATTTAATTTGGAATTGAAGAATAGATTATGTTTTAGAAGCTGCACTTGACCTACGAAGTGATGCAAAATAAGGAGTTTGATTCATATAATGAAAAGAAACATAAATATTAAAACAACATTCTGTGATTAATATAATTTTGTGATAGATATTTGTGGCTACCCAAGCCTTGTTAAATTCTCTCATTTAGTTATGTAAGTATCATACTACAGTAAGATAAATGTTACTTTAGTTCTTATTTTATACGTAGGAAAAGGATACTCAGTGAGGCTAATTCGCCTTGGGTTATAGAGGTAAAAAATGGCATAATAAGAATTCAAACCCTGATAATAGGTGCCTAAAGGGGAAATAACACCTGCATACTTTCTAATAGACTTTGTTACTTTTAAGGTAGTAGCAATAATAGCTACAATTAATTGAGAATTTATTAGATACCAAGACTGGTGCCAAGCTCTATACAGATGTTAATTCATTTAATCCTCACTATAATCCTTTCAGAAATTATTCATTGCCTCTATCTACAAATAAGAAATTCTATTTTTCAGATTACTAAAGAATAAATGTTCTAGAAATGGCTTATTGGAGTAGCTAAATCAAGATCCTAGGCTTTTCTAGGCTTTACCTTTCTTTTCTGGGATGATAACACTAAAAAATTAATTATAATACATTTTAAACCTAAGAAAACAGTTATTATAAGATTTATAAGTTTTTTGACTTAAACAGAATAAAATAATATATAATTATTTGAATTAATATTAAAGTAAATTTTATACAGTGGATTATATTCTTCTAATGAAGATACCCAAATAAGCTGCAGATTTAGATGCATTTTATCCGAGAAAAAAAGAACTCTTGATATAACTATCAAAAACTTGATTTCTTACCAGTTGCTCAATACAGTTTCAGGAATTGTGGACATCAAAAATTTGTCAATATTTCAAGAATTCTAATACTGTGTAAAGTGAGTAGGAAATAAATTATCATATGCTTCTGATAGATATGGAAATTGGCACAGATATTCTAAGTTAGTAATATGCGTTAAAATGTGATATGGAAACATTTCTTTTGTTTAGTATAAGAAAAGAATTTGCTCAATAGACATATGAAAGACATGAAAGATAAATAAACCTAAAAATGTACCAACACAGGGCTTTGTAATGACCAGTTTTACGTGACAGTTGGCTAGCCTGCAGTCCCTAGTAAGTTAATCAAACTCTAACCTAGGTGTTGCCGTGAAGCTATTTTGGAGATGTGATCAAAGTCTGTTATTATTTTATTTTATTATGTAAGAGAAAATTTCATGAGCCCGATTTGATCAAGTGAAAGACCCTAAGAACAGAACTTAAAATTTCCTGAGGAAGAAGAAACCCCATTTGTTGATAACAGCTTCAGCTCATGATATAGTTCAATCTACCCTTCTTGACAGCTTGCCTTATGAGTTTCAGACTTGCCAGCTCCCACAATTATGTAATCTAATCTTTGCCACAAATCTGCTAATAAATATCTTCTATTAGTCCTGTTCTTCCCTTTGAACACCTATTCTGATTAGTTATGGAATTAGAGTAACTATCCAATAAAATAAATAAAGCTGTAAAATGTTATAGCATAATATTTGCAATTATAAGAATATCTTTGAAATATTACTAAGAGAAAAAGTCTGTAAAGAACCTAAGTAACTTGTTACAATCAAGTTACATTATATATATGTAAATGTATACATGTATATATATATATATGTGTATATATACATATATATATGTGTATATATATATATATGTGTGTGTGTGTGTGTAGATTATATATACATATATATGAATATATAACTTTATAAATGTATGTAATCAGAAACCAAACATTAAGAGAGAATTTAACTCTGGCAGTTGAATTATGTTATTGTTTTGTTTTTAGTTTTGTCTTCCTTTCTTCTGCCTTCCTGTATTTTGTAGAAATCAATATAAACTATGTATTTTAGTTTTGATTGTGAAGATGTGCAATATATGTACATATCTACATACATATATACAATAACTATGTATATGTGTGTAGATAGATATAGATGCAGACAGACATAGATATAATTGCTACTTTCAGCCAAATCTTTGGAAGATATAAATAGGATAGTGACATAATGTAACTTACTTTCCTCCATTAATTTAAGCCTTAATATACAAACTTTGCTTCCTTCCTTCTTTCCTTCCTTCCTTCTTTCCTTCCTTCCTTTCTTCCTTCCTTCCTTCCTTCCTTCCTTCCTTCCTTCCTTCCTTCTTTCCTTTCTTTCTTCCTTCTTCCTTCCTTCCTTCCTTCTTTTCTTCCTTTCTTCTTTCCTTTCTTCCTTCCTTCCTTTCTTCCTTCCTTCCTTCCTTCCTTCCTTCCTTCCTTCCTTCCTTCCTTCCTTCCTTCCTTCTTTCCTTCCTTCTCCACACTTTCTATCTCTCCTTACATAAATATTTTCAAAAGTGGCAAACTTTGTTCCTAAATAGAACATAGATCGCTATGCTGTTTTGCATTGTTCTTTATTGGGCTATGGTTTACATACAACCATGCACACATCTTTTAGCCATACAATTGGATGAGTTTTGACAAATGTATATGCACATGTATCACCACCATAATTAGGAAATAAGGCACTTTAATCACTTCCAAAATATTTTCTTTGTGCTCATTTCCAGTCAACCCCACTACAACAATGACAGCCACTGATGACTGCTGTTACTGTAGCTTAGTTTTATATGCCTTAGAAATAGATATAAATTAAACTATACAACATGTATTCTTTTGTTTCAGGCTTCCCCTTCACATGTGAAATGATTTTGAGATTTACCCATGTTGTTGCCATGTAACACCTTGGCAACTTTCTTTATATTGCTGATTTATAGCTCATTGTGTGAATATACCAAGGTTTGTTTATCTAGTCTATAAATTGACATTAATATTGTCTCTACTTTTGCTATTATGACTAATATTGCTTTGAAAATTGTGCAGTTCTGGAGTGGCTCCATAGCGTAGTGGTTAGCACATCTGCTTTGCATGCCCCATGTGGAGCCACGGATCATACCCGTGGTGTTCCAGGCCCCCCGACTGAGTGGGGGGAGTGCCAGGCCCCGCGTGCTCGCTGTGAACTTGTGGAAGGAGATGCCACACCTTTAGAGATCCAGTTCTTAAGGGGAAAGGGCAACATCCATGGGTCAGGGGTGGAAGTGGAGGGGTGGGGGAATTAAACAGGGGAAAAAAAGAAAAAGAAAATTGTACAGTTCTTGTTCTGAATATATGTTTCTCTTTACTTAGTGAAAATATGGAGAGGTGAAAATTTTTTTTGCACTATAACTATCAACCTTTATCATTTTACACTCCCTCAAACAATATATAAGCATCCTAGCTACTTAACATTCTCAACAACAATTTTATGGTAGTTCTTTTAATTTTACACATTCTCAAAACTGGGAAATAAATTTGAATTTCTCTTATAACTAATAATGCTCTCATGTGTCTTAGTCCATTTATATATATTGTTTTGGGACATATCTTTTTAAGTTTTCTTTGTTACATCATTTTATTTATTCAGAAATTAAGGAATAATTTACATACAATAAAATTCACCTGTACTAACAAACATTTCTGTGAATGTGACGGATACACAGTCATGAATCACAACTATAATCAAGATATAACAAAGTTACATAATTCTCCAAATCCTTCATTTACTTTGTAAACTGTCTTGTCTCATACACCCCCCTAAGACTTTAACTAAAGGCTGATTTATTTTCTGCTCCTATATAGCTTTCATTTCCAAAGAAAGTAATGAAAGTGTAATCATATATTATGTAGCCTTTAGACTCTTGCTTCTTTCCTATAGCATATTTGGGCTGAGGTTCATGTTACCATTTGTATAAGGATAATTTTCTTTTTTTCTGAAGAGTATTCCATTGTATGGATTGACTGCAGTTTATTTTTCATTCACCTGTTCAAAGCCACTTAAGTTATTTCTAGGTTTTTGTGGCTACAAATACAGTAGCTTTAATATTTGCATAGGAGTTTTCTTGTGGTCATAAGTTTTTATAACTCTTAGATTAATAGCTCAGTTTAGAAATTTATGTGGTAAGTGTATGTTTAATTTTTTTTAGAAACTGACAAACTTTTCCAAGGTATTTTTGCCATGTTTCATTCATGCAGCAATGTATGAGTTCAAATTGCCCATCACACCCAGAAGTATTTGGTATCCCCAGGAACTTATTTTGATTTTAGTTCTTATATAGATGTGCATTGGTATATATTATCATTTCAATTTCCATTACATTAATGACTAATAATGTTGGCAACCTTGATATGTTCATTTGTTTTCTATATATTTTTTTTAAGAAGCTCCTGTTTAAAATTTTTACCCATTTCCTTTTTGTTTTCTTTTTTTTATTATTGATTCTTTTAAGACTTCTTTTCTTTAGAGCAAGGCTCACAGCAAAATTGAGGGGAAGATACATTCCCATATGCTGTCTGACCCCCAGTTGCATGGATTTCCTGTCATCAACATCAGACACCAGAGTGGTACATTTGTTAAAATTGATGAATTTACATTGACATATTGCTATCATCCAAAGTCCGTAGTTTACACTATGGTTTGTTTTTGCTGTTGTACATTCTATGAGTTTAGACAAATTTATAATGGCGTGAATTCATCATTATGGTATCATACAGAGTATTTTTACTGCACTAAACATCCTCTATGGTCTACCTATTCTCCCCCCTCCCCCCACAACCCCTGGCAACTACTGATCTTTTTACTATCTTCATAATTTCGCCTTTTCCAGAATGTCATATAGTTGAGATAATACATTTTGTAGCCTTTTCAGATTGACTTTTTTCACTTAGCAATATACATTTTCTACATGTCTTTTTATGGCTTGGTAGTCCATTTAGTTATTGTGCTAAATAATATTCCATTATCTAGTTGTATCACAGTTTATTTATGCATTCACCTACTAAAGAACATCTTGGTTGCTTCCAAGTTTTGTCAGTTATTAATAAAGCTGCTATAAAAATGTGTAGATTTTTTTTGCTGTAAAAATCTGTCTGTAGTTTTTTGCAAACATAAGGTTCCAACTCTTTTTGGTCAATGCCAAAGAGCACAACGGCTATACCTTACAGTATGTTTAGTATTTTAGAAACTGCCAAACTTTCTGAAGTGTCTATATTCTTAGGTAGCTGTTTCAGTAATAAAGACTTGTTATTGCTTTTCAAAGTTAATTACATGAAAATCATAAAATATATTGCCTAATACTAGGGGAAACTCCAAAGGATTCACCTAAAAGTCCAGGTATGAAGTTTGCTCACACATCATGCTAATTAATCAAAGAGAAGGATAAGCTAGGAATCTAAAGAAAATTATGTAAGTCATAATCTTGTTTACCTTCTACTCCAGGCTCTTAACATCCAAGCTCCTCTATCCTACTATAAACATATAGTGATGAGTTGAACTAAGGGTAGGGGTTTCTGCTTGGTTTCGATAAGCACTTCAAAGGTGGTGCATTTATCTCAACTATCTGCCACTCTTGAGACAGAAAAATTACTTTGGATATCTTTCCAGACCAGGTTTACTTATGATATATTTTTTTCCTCTTTCTAAAGTCTTCAGGATAAAAGTGCAATGAAGAAGCATCAATCTCTGTTCTTCTGATCCAACCAAAGTCAGAAATTCTACAAACTCAATGTGATGTGTACTTTGGAGGTCAATGGAAGATTATAACTGCCCTAAATATATCAAAATAGCCACAAATTCCTAGAGTAGATTTTCAAAGTAGGTTGCCACCTGTTTGTCAAAAATCTCCTCTGTTATGCACTTATGAAACTAATGTTATTATAAAAAGAAGAAAAAACATGGACGAAAAGAATAAATGGGGGAGGGAGAAGGCAGATAGTATGAAGGGGAATGTCAAAGTTCTTACTAATGACCATAGGAATGTATATTATGTCGCTTTCCTCCTCTTTCTCTTCCTCCCTCTCTCTCTTCCTCTATCCTTCTCTTGCTCTCTGGCATTCTCTCTCTCTGTCTCTCTCTCTGTCTCTCTCTCTCTGTCTCTCTATCTGTCTCTCTGTCTCTCTGTCTCTCTCTCTCTCAATACTTTTACTACTATATAAGCGGAGACCTGATTTTTGGAAAACTTTGATTTAAGTCATTTATAATTCATAAAACAAAAGAATTATACAATAGATATACAGCAGTCCCTAGTTACCCCAAATACTAAATAAAATCAGAAATAGTTTTATTAACTGGTTCAACATTGTTTTAGCAAATGCTTGCTATATGGAAAACTCCAGTATAATATGATGTGAGGAATAAAAAATTAATGTGACCAAGAACCTGCTTTTAAGTTTCATAAAACAAATAATGGAGAAAACTACAAATCATTTTCTTTTTAAATAGATACTCTGAAATGATGGTTATATGAGGAATTCTTTGACTACTGAGAAAGATATTTGATATTAAGTTTAAGTAAAAGCAGCAGAAGTGTTTTGAAAATGAGGAGGAAAGATTTGAATAATACAGTGTTTGTTAGATACAGAGAAAGATTTTTTTAGAAAAGCAAGTCTGATGCTGTTTTTGAGACATCAAGCATATGGAAAATATAATCAGAAATGATGCTGAAAATATTTTTTTAAAGCAAGACTGGGAGAGCTCATGATATCAGATTGGGGCACTGGGACTTTATTCTGCAGATAACAGGCTGTTGAAACTTTTTGGAGAGATAAATGATATTATCCAGATCTTTTAGTTCCAAATTTTTTACAGGCATTGAAAGTACAAAAATAAATGATCAATTAGATTGATTTATTTTACCAGTTAGAATTTTTAAACAAGCTACTTTCTACTTAAAGTTTTAAACAAAACTTAAATAACAAAAATTAATATAGTGAAAAGGACTCATTTAGCCGATTTCTTTAACAAAACTTCCTACTTCCTTTATTGTGTAACTTAATTTCTGCTTAACTTCTCTATTCATTATACACATATATTTTTTTTTCACTTTAAATTACCTGGTCACTATTTTTTGGTGAGAGTTTCCATTGTGCTTTCATGATTTATAACTCCTATATTATAAACACCCAATGATCAATATTTTATTAGTAATTAGGATCACTTAGACCTCTTTTTTGTCCACATACAATTCCAGCCTATATACGCTTACAGCAAATGTCAAATATAAATGGTATATTTAATTATTGCCCCATTCTACATGAAAAAAACAGCTTTGTGTATATGTGTGTGTGTGTGTGTGTGTGTGTGTGTGTGTGTGTGTGTGTGAGAGAGAGAGAGAGAGAGAGAGACAGAGAGAGAGAAAGAGAGAGAGAGAGAGAGAGAGAGAGAGAGAGATTGATTTGGGGCTATGCCATAGATCAAACTAGGATTATTCCTGTGTTGATTCTTATTTCCTAATTGTCCTTCTGACAGTCACTGTCCAAGAGGTTTATGTGGCATCGTTTCCTTGGTGTTTCGATGGTATTATTATTGAATGCTCTCAATAGTAAAAATAAATGAAAGGACTCTAATAAACAGTGTAGTACCTTTTTGAGGCACCATGTTTATTATTTTTGTTGTTTACTTGGAGTTATTATTGCCTCTGAAGCAGACACATGATTTTATGGAGTCATAATTCTGTCATGTATGTAGGTAAAATTAATATTTTCTTATAAGTATTACAGGGGCTTCAGGCAAGAAGAAATTAATTTATTATTTGAATTAAGAGAGATTCAATATTTACTGAAGCAGACGAAATTAAGTTTCTCATTTATAATCAAATCACCATTAGTAAAACCACTTGAAATTTCAGTGGGCAGTGGTATAATTTTATGAACTATAGCTACTAATACCAAGTGGATCTTGAAAATAC
Source organism: Macroglossus sobrinus (assembly GCA_004027375.1). Classification (NCBI taxonomy): domain Eukaryota; kingdom Metazoa; phylum Chordata; class Mammalia; order Chiroptera; family Pteropodidae; genus Macroglossus; species Macroglossus sobrinus. The sequence continues at coordinate 103,362 of PVKZ01002728.1, read as the reverse complement.
ATAATTTACTTTTTTTTTCTCCCTTCTTTAATCTCTTTTCTTTCTTTAGAATACCGATTTTTGCAGAATTATGGCAATATTGTGTATTCTGGAGTCTGCCGTTTCTGTAAATCCAGATCATTCAACATCATTTATCACTCCCAAAGTGACCCCATTCTTCATACTAAAAAATGACCTTTACATTTCCACGATGACTTTCCTTGAACAAACAAGTAGAATACACATACTCATATTTTTCACTATTATTCAATACTACACAGCCTTCAGAGAACACACTCTAAGATGATTTAGAGCCTAGAATAATCTGAAATTGACACAATTAATTGACAAATAGACCTTTAACCTGCCGGATGGATGTCTTTATAATACAAAAAGATGTATTTTGTTTTCCCGCTCAAGCATTTTTGTCAAAAATATTATAACTCTACTTATTTATTCATATCAGTGTAATGCTTGCACAGGTTGGCAACAATTGCTACCATGATGTTTCACCAGATTCTGAGAGATAATAGAACAAAAGTAAATTTATCAATGCCTTTCTTCCCTTACTAGAGTTCCAGGAGAGATGTTTCTTAGAATTTTTGAGCATGTCCCAAAGTTTCTTACCTGTTAAATTAATCTTTCTCCCCTATTTTATGCTTTTCTGTTTATGCATTTTTCTACAGACATATTTTTCAGTTCACTAAACTCTTTTGTGATGCAGCCAATCTATTACTTAAATTATGAAGCTCAAAATTTCATATATTTTATTTTCCTAAACCAGAATTTTGAATTTTTCAAAATTCCTAGAATTTTCATTTCATTCCTTAATATGGATTCCAGCTGCCTGTTGAAATTCACCATCATTGTATATCTCTATCCTTCTTCTTTTATGTTTTCTTTAACTTGCTAATTATACTTATTTAAAAATTCTTGCTTGGTGACTCTAATATCTACATCATCTGTGCGTGTTTATTATTGGTGATATTTTGTTGCTTCTTGCCATATCTAGAGTAAAAGAAACGAAGAGCCTCCAAATGCTGCTCTTCACCTCCAGAGACAAGTTGAGGAGAGACATCTCAATCGAAAATGGATGGACTTTAGGATTGGGTTACACTTATAGTAAGGATCAGATTACCTCTGGTTCAACCTTCTGTTTTTCACCTGGACCCTGGGGTGTTGATTGGGAACCTGGCTCACTCTCAGTTTCTTTACCTTAAATGTCTACAATAAATCCATGTCCTCTATTTCCTAGACCATCTCTGTACCATGCCATACTGTATAGTTCCAAATCTAAGAAGTGCTGGAAACCAGTTGTGTGTTGGAGGAAGGCCCCCTCCCTTGTTAGCCTTTACTTCATAAGCACTGGGAAACTTAAAGAGATTTCACTATGACTTTAAGGGGCTCTCAGCTTAGCCTACTATGTGAAAACCCTTAACGCAGCAAAAGTGCTTGTGTCAAACCACCTGATCATCTGAGGTCTCTAATTCTCTAATTTTGTGTGTGTGTGTGTGTGTCTACCCTGGGGGACCATGAAAAGTTTTTCTGGTTTCTCTTCCCCATAATGAGACCTATCTACCTGGGATAAACTTAATTCTTAATTCACATTCAGTACAGAGAACTGCCCAAGGAAAAACTGCTCTTGATTTTTTATGTAATGTGTAATATTAAAACACTGAAAAGGAACAGTGAATAAGGTAGGAGACATCCAGGAAGTATAATGGTACAGAAACAAAGCATTAGTGTTTCAAGAAGTATGAACTGCATTCCTCACTGATGTACCCAGAGATAAAATTGTGCTGCTTCATTTTCCTTCTTGCTCTTCTATTATTAAACTGTATGAAAATTGAATTTGAAGAATCTCCAACATCTTTGATTTTATCTTGGTGAAATCTGTGATTGGAACCAGAAATCAGAAATCTTAAAGTTGGATATCAGGAAAGGAAGAGAAGTTGAGAACATGAGTGCTTTTGAAAACGCAACATAATGATTTAACCATTAACCTTTTTCCAGTAAATAAGGACAGTAAATAAAATTTACACATCATTATTCTGTATTTTGTTATCATCTGGTTCAATTTCTGTTTAGATCTATACAATAGGGTCAAAGCACGTTCTGTATTATTTTGTGATTTGCTTTAGTAGTCCCACGTAGAATTTTGTATAACCTTTACATTAGAAATATTTGTTATGGGAAGGTATATTTGGTATACGATTTGTTATGTAAATTTTTTTCTCATTTAAATTCTCAAATCATGTTTATCATTGGAATATGAATTTTCTGCCTCCCTTATTATTTTTAATTACTATTTGAACTCACTGATAAAGTTTTAAAATTAATCAATGTTAAAGACTATAAATTCTTTTAGAATTGAAAACATATCTATTTTTTTCTTTTAGTAAGTTATTTTTTGAATAAAATGAATGTATGGTTCTTCAGATTTTTGAAAAACAATGAAAAATGTCTATATTCTAATTTTCTCAAAAGAGAATTATCTACTTATTGTTTCAAACTGCCTAAGATTAATATGTGGACATGAAGTATAAAGCTAAAAATATATTCACATAAGGCACCTATAATTTCTATTAATTGACTAATGGATACATAGATAAGTTTTCCCTGTATGACTATTATATTTTAGTCATGTATTTATAGGTTTGTGTATGTAACCATTCACAAACTATTTCATCTCAAAAACAACTTGCATGTGAGGTATTTATACCACTGAACAATTCAACAATCATAATTACCTTTTTTAGTAAATCAATAAATCATATTGTAATATAAATAAAATTAATGTTCACACAAGTATAAAGTTGAATCCATTCCCCCAATATAAAATATATTATCTTCACACAAACTATATTTAATATCAAATTTATTGGAATGTATTTTATAACCCACTTTGCTCTACATCTTTTTAGTAAAAGGTCGAGTTCAAAATGAGGGCAACAGATGCAAATACTGGCTATAAAACGTGATGTGTTTGCACGTACACTTCAGTTAGTATCAGAGAATCAGAAAACTAAAATTAACCTCTGAGACCATCTATCTTCATGTTAAACAGGAGAGAAAAGGATTTACCAAATTGAACACAATGCTTTACTTTTGAGTATATTCAGAATGAGATTTTATAAAATTATACGACAACAGTTCGGTAAAAAATCTTAAATTCTGTTTCTTCATTTAAGGCTTCTCCCTAACCCCCGTGCCACCTCTTTAACCTCATTTGACTTTTAAAATATGGTAAGAGTCATGTCCTACGCTTAAGGGTTGGAATCTTGAGGATAGTCTAATTGGTTCGCTTTTTAACTCAAAATGATATTCAAAAGAAATTAGCTCAAAACTTCAAAACACATATATGAAAATGTTTATATATGAATGAAGTCAAGATAACTTTATTCCTTAGTTCTACTCAGTTGCTGACATTTTATATCATACCTCCAACACATTGGTTGAAATCTGTTTTAAATGACCTAAATAACTCTATGCTGGACACTAACCCTGTGGTCTTCTATTGATTGAAAGTAAATGTCAAAGTGATAAAAACTAATCAAGTCTGTTTTACTCCATTGAAATGTTAAAAATTCCGTGAACCTAAAATTCATAAATAATAGTTGTCCTTACCTTAAGGACACCTGATATTGCCATTTTTATGATTCTACTAGGTTTCCAGAATAGCTTCTGGATTCATATCAGAAACCTACAAATATCTCAAACTTTATGGATCTATAAAAGGAAGACTGCCAAAAGACTACCAATATTTCAAATAACTTTCCTCTCTTACAAACGTTTTTAGAAGCCAAATTTTCCAAATGTGGAAGAAGTCACAATTATTAATCTGAAAACCATGGGATAATAAATCAAATGATAAAATATAGTTGGTATTCATAATTATTTTGAAGTTATATTCTATACCAATCACTAATATTTTTAATGTTAATTTATAAAAACAAACTGTCTGTCAGTTTATTAGTCATTTGTGAAGCATCACTGCCTGGAAAGTTTTTGTGGAGCTTGAAATCTATAGTAAGTCGACTTTATTTATTCTATCATTCTTTCAGAATGAATGGCAGTGAATCTCAATGTGTACGCACTATGTCAATGTGACAGCTCATGGTATCAAGGTGGTATATAAAATTTACAAAGATGATCATTTAAATATGCTCCATATCATTCAGAACTAGGAAGCACTGAATATGATTCAACTTGATATAAAAATATTTGTATTGTTATTTTTTCACTTTTGAATGTAATCCAAGAAATTTAGCTACCTAGAAAAAGAACATGGCTAGAATCAGTAAATAACTTCTTGTCAGTGTAGCTAAAAGAGTGAGACATAACCACACTATATTGAGCAGAATCCAAAATAAAAAAAAAAAAAGTAAAGCATACACCTGAGGTTAGCTTAAAAAGGGAATAAGAGCAGATATTTAAACATTACTATTGAAAATTTAGTATGATTACACTTACATACTCCTCATATACTTATGTTTAAGTTAGAATTCTCAGAATTATCTTTTTCTTAATAAACAATCAGAGCTATATCTTGGCAGCCTAGGTGTCATACTATGAAGCATTTCTCATTTTGATCATTGTCATAATTAATATGGGAGGCAATAGGTGAGAAGGAAAAGACCATTAGCTACTGTCAAAAAGATCTCAGAATCATGTTCCAAAAAATATGCTTTATTAAAAAAATCAAGTCAGACAGGTGATATAAATATCTTTGACAGGAAGTAGAATGAAGTTGTTATTCAGTAAATTCTGGACACCTCACTGCTATCTCTCCACCATAGAGTTGCCTATAACATAAAATAAGCAAAGAATCTGTCAATTCTCAGGTCCCACCTAGGTAAATAAAAAGGTTCTGATAAAAGAAAAGAGATAGTAGAGCTATGTAATGTGGATCCTTTCAGCAGGTAGGAAAGGGAAGAAAAACCTGCGTTTAGACCTTACCCATCCCTTTGTAGCTGTTGCTGATATTAAAGAATAAATCTACTGAAATCCAAACTGAAAAATATTTATTGAATTGAAGATTATTCCAAACTCAAAAATCAATGTATAAGGTTTATTAAATGTGTTATTTTATGTGCTTGCTTTAGGGGAAAAAAAGGTATTCAAATTATAATTTAGACTATTATAACATATTGCCTTTATTGGAAATATTCCAATTACATAAAATTAGCACTAGAAATTCTGAGCAAAATGGTTATCTTTTTTCCCAACATAAATCCTGTGTTGAGATGTGTTAACAACATATTTCTCTAGCTCAGTTCTAAAGTTCTACCTAGGACAGAGACTATAACATTTCTATCTTTGTATTCACTTTGGTACTGTGCAAGTAACAAATCACAACTCAAATAAGCGATAATTACTGAATAAATAGCCCTCAAATGGATGTTGTTCTAGAAGACCTCTTTCAGCAATTTTTCAAAATATTCATCCTCATTCATTTTTTTTCCTGTGAAATTTCAATATGTTAGCCTCTTCATGATTACTCTATAGCAGTTGCTACTCTGATCACCTGAATGCAGAAAGTACTCCTTGAGCTCTGTTTTCAGACAATATAGGTATATCTAGTGGCAGAACTTTCTCTCCTTTATCTCGTGTTACTGATGTCTGTCCTGTAATTTTTAAAACAATTTTACTAATTCTTAAAAACCAGCACCTAGAAGAGAGTTATGAATGCTACTAGCATATATCTAGTTTTCCTAAATATTCTCATCTATACCTTTGCTGACATCATTCTACAGGGTGTTGAGAGGAAAGGGAACTAAATCAGGTATCAAAAGGCCTACGTTTAGTCCTAACTCCAGCACTATGTTGGGCATGTTTTAGGGAATTTCTCTTGCTATATCTGGATTGCAGTTTGCTTCTTACAGTTACATGTTGAACAGCTTAGTGTTTAGCGATGCCACCCCCATGCAGTTGAAGATTCTTGTCTATCTTTTGACTTCCCAAAACTTAACTACTAATAACTCACTGTTGACTGGAAACCTTAGGTTATGTGTATCATATACTGCGTTCTAACAATAATGTTAGCTAAAGGAAATGTCATTAAGAAAATCACAAGGGAGATAAAATACATTTACAGTCTTAATTGAAAAAAAAATTGGTTGTAAGTGGACCCACACAGTTCAAATCTGTGTTGTTCAAGGGTCAACTACATTAGCATGGAGAACAAGCCTAGATACACTGTTGCAAGCAAGAAAAGCAGCAACCAAAATAATGTGCTTGTGTCTTTCCACAATGCCAGATTTATTGAGTGGAACCTTCTCAGATAAACCAATCAGATTCCCACTCAGGTTAACACAGACAGAAAGGAGAAGTACAGAGTCTTATGTGACAGCAAAGAAATGAAAGTCCCTGGCATCTCCAAAGCAAGCTGTGTAGGCTGGCAGCGCAGAATGCTGCACATCTGTCCCAAGCAAGCAGGTTCAACGGGTCAGGTCAGAGTCTTCAGCACTAGAGCACCTGTCCATGATGCTATCGGGTTAGGCTTGAGCATCATCTATCTAAGTTCTTTAGCTTAGATGAACCTTACAAGGTGAGATCCTTATGCTTATCAGCTCTCTCAGATGGAGGTTCATCCAGGATAGTTGTGGCTGACGTTTCTGTGGTTTGGGGTGTTCTGGCTTCACCAAAAAGGCATTCCCATTATATGCAAGTTGACATTACTCTCATGGTTCCCACAGAATCTATTGTATAAAGTCCAAAAGTCTTCATTTTTATATGCTCTATACATAAATTTGTGCCTGTCACATAATGTATAGTTTTGTGTTTCTTTGAAAGAATCATCTATTTATCATAAGTATTCAATGTGGTAGAATGAAGGAAAAAATGATTAGGAACAAACTTATATTAAAATTTGATCTTATCATTTACTAGCTATTTTTTCTTTGGTACATTATTGAATCTTTCTGATTCTTAGCTCTCATCTGGAAAATAAAAATACTAGTAAGTTCCTTAGATTCTTGTTATGTGTTTTATATGTTAGACTATATAGGTGCAAGTAAAATTAATAATAATTCCCTTCTCCCATTATTCAAAGCACAATTCAGATTATATGTCCTCTTGAAGGTTTTAATAATTTCTTTTATTTCAAGGCATATACTATACTAGGCACTTAGTTTTTTAAACACATGAGTCATTATCTGAAAGTATGCTTTCTTTATTCTCAAATAATAATGATCACTATGAAATAATGATCATAGCATTGAGTTAAAGATGATTTCATAATACAAGTGTTGTAATGTATATTCTTCTTCAGATTAATAAAAGTGGTCATAATTTTGTCATACATAATAAAACTGGTAGAATAAATGGGCAAAAACAGTATAGAATATAAATCCATTTCATTGAATCAGGGGTATTAACTATAAAGGAGTCAAAGAGTTAGAATGTATGAATGAGTGTGTAGTTTCTGATCTTGAGAAGGAAAGAGTTACTAAAGCAGCAAAAGCCCAACTCTACACTTAGAAGATGCTTGGGTTTCAGTGAGAAAACAAGCCATTGTGTAGACTGTGCTGTCAATTCATGAATCCTAAACAGTAGAGCATAGCAATAGGAAGAGAATTATAATCAAAGCAATTTTGAAGAATGAGTAATTAAAAAAAAAACAGACATTGAAATAAAGCTCTATCTAGGTACCCTGAAATCCTACCTCATACTTATATAGCCAAGGGTAAAAGCAAACTATAAGATCAAGAGTAACAGTCCAGAAATAAGTTTGTTTATGGTCAATTGTGTATGTGCATTTAGCTAAGCATTGATATTTGGAACTACAGAGTCTTATACATTGCTGAAGAGATATACAAAATTCATCATGTCATAAACTCTCATTACTGAGGTTTATTAAAAAAGTAAATCTTTGCTTTATACTTAATTGTAGATACTTTATACTCTATTGTAGACATTTAGTTTTGATTTCAACTAAATGTTTATTATTTCTTGCCAAAAGAGAACCCTTTAAGTCTAAGCTGCAGAAGTTACCATTTACCACAACAATCAAACCACTTTTTTTTTAGAAATCACTGTCATTATACTGGATCAACAAGTATGGGTGCAGGCATACTATAAAGTGTCTGTTCACACAATCAAAATTCCAATTTTAACATTTCACAATTCGATGATTATGAAACAAAAAGCATCGTTGACAGTCTACAGTCCAGTAAAGCATGTCATTTGATAGTTTGTTTTTAGTGGTTGAAGAGGAATGGTGATTATAACATTGCGATGCTAATCACTTACTGTCATATTTATTCATCAACTGTTGCTCACATTTTAAGGAATGTATAAATTCTTCATCAATAAAACACAGGATGATAATCTAGTTGTAAATATAGGTTATTTGAACTTAATCCAACAAGGAATTCCACAGCTGTTCTAAGTGTCAACGCTAGAGAAGTTCAAGAGGTCTTTAAAGGAGCCAGCCCGGAAGCCAATCAAAGACACAGATGCTGCCTCTGGAAACACTTTGGAACAATTTCCATCTGGGGCTTTCTGTGTGCCAACTTTTTCTCATAAGTGGTCACAGCAGTTAGGTTTTTTTTTTTTTTTTTTTTTTTTTTTTTGCTCCAGATGAGAGAGAAAAGCACCAAGGGGAACTATTCTCCACCCTGCAATCAACAAGAAAATGCTGCGCCAAGTGAAATTGTAATTATATATACAGTGATGTGTTAATGAGCTTTGAAAATGTTTGGTTGGATAAGAGAAAAGTGTCTGGATTGACTAAAACAACTATGTATCTGAAAATACAATGCATGTTATTAACTATGATTCTGTGTGCCAGAGGGTATTTGCCTATATGCGTGCATTTGCAGTGAAATTGTCTGAATATCTCATAGATGTTACTGCGTGCTTATACATTTAGTTTATTAAAATATCTCCATCCACATTAAGAAATAGCTTTAGAATATCACCATCTTATAATTATCTGCAGAAAGCAGTATAACTTTTAATAAATTATAGGTAGTACTATTAAGTCCAAGAATAACTATTTTGAAAATTAAAATTGTGGGGAAATATTTTATCTTTAGTGTGGATCTAGTTACAAACGCTGGGCTCCCTGGCCACAGACCATCCAGCTCTCATAGCTATAAATTAACCTGTCCAGGTTCTTGAACTATTAAAAAAAATCCTGCTAGGTAGTTAAAAGGAACCCTGAATCCACAGTAACAATATAATTTATATCAGTGTAAATCTCTGCTGAATCCTAAATGGACCTGCATATTACTTGAGAAACTAGATTGATTACTTATTGTGAGCTAGTTTTTTTCCTCAACCTCTGCCTCACCCAGTTACAACACTGACTCCATGACGTTTTCTTGTTTAGTATTCCATTTCTTCCAGAATTAGGTTACTGCCAAGATTGTAGGATGAAAATTCTCGATTGCAAAGTTTAACCACGAGGTGACTGTTTCTAAATGCATGGCCCAGGGCTTAAGTTCCAAAAGTATCAAATACCTTCGATATTTAACAATGAAGACATTTTGTTAGCTTTGTTTTTAATAGTTTATTATTAATGACCCATTAATTGGTCAAGTGTCCAAGTGATATGATTTTTAATATAAATTAAACTTACTTCAGTATTGTTTCTCATGTATATAACAATATGCTTACTTTTTAAGTAGGGAAAATATGTACAATTATTACATGCCATGATCTTTAATTATAGAATGTGCAGTCTACAATTCCCATTTCCTGTTGAGAAGAGAAAGAGTGACTGCAGAGCTGGAATACAGAAACCTTGCACCTAAGGCTAGGACTTCCCAACTAGATCCCTGCAGCTGCAGCCAAAATCTTCTGCCTTCCTTCTTAGATGAATAGACTGGTAGGATCAGAATTAATATTACATAGAAATTCGTTAAAAGTTTTCTTTTTTTCTTTTCTTTTTTTAATGATGACACTGGTTAATAAAATTTAATAAATTTCAGCTGTACACCTTAACAGTAAGGCATATATATATATTTACACTGTGTGTTCATCTCTCATAGTTAGATTTCTTTCTGTCATCACATATTTGACCCCTCTTTATCCTGTCTACTTCCCCACTCAGTCCTCCCCCCACCCTCTGGTAACTACTGTCTGTTGTCCATGTCCATGAGTCTCTGTTTATTTGTCCTGTTCATTTGTTGCTTTTAGGTTTATATCCCACATATAAGTGGTATCATGTGATTTTCAACTTATTTTGTTTGGCTTATTTCACTTAGCATGATTATCTCGAGGTCCATCCATGTTGTCACAAATGGCAGTATTTCATCTCTTCTTATGGCTGAGTAATATTCCATTGTATATATGTACCACAGCTTCATTAGCCAATCATCTATCATAGAAAACTTTGGTTTGCTTCCATTTCCTAGCCACTGTGAATAATGAACATTGATGTGCAAATATCTTTTCAGATATGGGATTTCAAGTCTTTGAGGTAAATATTGGAATGATTAATGAATGATACGATAGATCAATTGTTAGTTTAGAAACTCAAATCCCCTTCATCAAGATCACCTAAATTGGAATTTGCAACATAATTGAACAATATCCCTAGATTATTTATTATATATCAAAGTTCAAGAAACACTACTTTAATATGCAGGTTCTTTCAGTTGCTTGAACTTCCATATCATTTCAGAATGTTTCTGTAAATTCTGTTAGACTCTCTGGGGCTTCATATGCCTGGTATATCCTAACTCAGAAGGGTATAGGAAATTGCCATGAAACAGACCTGTAGCCAACTTTGTAGGTAGAAATGCCAGGAAATGTTTGGCAATACAAATAGTAACAGTTCCTAAACTAGTGGATCTCAAAACTGGCTTCACATTAAAAATCACCTGAAGAATTAAAACAAACAAAAAAAATTATATATGAAAGAGCTCTACCCTAAAACAAATAATCAAGATTACTGCAGGTGAGGCAAGGTTTTTGGAAATTTTGCCATGTTTCCAGAGAGATCCTAAGTTTTCGCCAAGGTGCAATTCACCACATTACAGAAAATTTAGCAAAGACTTTGATTGAATTAAATTGAAATCTACTATGTTATAGAAATTTTTGCATGGACTTTTACTGAATTAAAGTGGTCTGGACCAATGATTTTCAAATTTTTCTAGAAAATTGTAAAATATATAAAGATCCAAAACTCAAAATGAATACAAAATATAGGTGCCACTCATATCTTTAACAAGCACAAATGTTCTGAGGACCTGTCATCATGACGAATCTTTGCTCTGAATTAGAAAACATGAATTTTTCTGGATGGAACAACTTATTTGCTGCATGGGTATGACCAAAGTTGGAATTTAATTGCAAGTAGGTGGAGTGATCTGGATAGGATTTATTTGAATTATACTAGCTTATGGTAAATAATTTTTTAAATTATTTCTTCCCTTCTAATCGGTATGCCTTTTCTTTCTTTTTCTTGCTTCATTGCACTATCTAGGATTCCTTACAACGTTGAATAGGAATATTGAGTGAGAACAATCTTGGTGTGCCAAGAGTTTTTAACCACAAATGGACACTGGATTTTGTTAAATGCTTTTTCAGCATCAATAATACGATCATATGGTTTTTATTCTTTTAGCCTGTTGGTCTGAGAAACTCTATCGCTTTATTTTTGACTGATGCACCAGCCCTGCATACTTAGAGTTAACAGATGAGCCATTTCAAGGATGCAGAGCCTTGAGATAGTAAGATGTTCTTAAGACCATCTGGACAGTATGCTGACTGAACCCAGGTAAGCCCACTATAGAAAGTTTTAACATTTTGGCAAGAGGCTGTGGAGATCTATTCATCTGGCAGCTGCTGAAGGTAATCTTTGTAAGTTCCTTGCATTTTAAAACCATCACCTACTGAAGTAGTCTGCCTTTTTAGTATCACCTTGCCCCTACATAGATAATTCAAGAACCAACACAGACCTTGTTGTGGTATATAATTCCTTTGATTTGGATTTGATTTGCTAATATTTTGTTGAGGAATTTTGCATGTATGTTCATTTTTATTGTCTGGTTTTGATGTTAGGATAAGACTGGCCTATTAGAATGAATTAGAATGTTCTCTCTGAGTCTAGTTCCTTGGAGAGATTATGGGGAATTGGTATCACTCTTCCTTAAATATTTGGTAGAATTCACAAGTGAAACTATCTGGACCTGTTGCTTTGTTTTAGAAACCTATTAATCATTGATTAGATTTATTTAATAGATATAGGATTATCCAAGTTGTCTCTTTCACCTGTGTGATTTTAGTAGTTGTGTCTTTCCTGGAATTGTTCTATTTTATGTAAGTTATCAAACTTTTGGGCATAGAGTTGTACCTAGTGTTCCTTCTATGTTCTTTTACTATTCGTGGTATCATTAGTGATTACCTCTTCTTGATTTCTTATGTTGGTAATTTGCTTCCCTGGGTTTTTGTTTTGCTTGTTTTGGTTAGCAAGGTGAGAAATTTATCAATATTTTTTCTGAGAACATCTTTTACAAGGCAGGTTTGATTGCAATGAATTTTATTGGTATCAATTTTTGTTTATTTGAGAAAGTTATGCTTCTGCTTCACTTTTGAAGAATAATTTTGCTGGCTACAGAATTATCGATTGAGTTTAATTTAAAATATGTGAATACAATGAATCTGAACTACGCTTGATTTTTGTGGGGGATTAAATTGCATTGATTTTAATTTACTTGAATAAACAAAATTGTTTCTGGACTAGAATTGTTTGTATAAAATTTTATTTAATTTAATTAAAAAATTTTAAGTATCTTAGATGGATTAAACTTACTGAGTGTTGATTTTTTGGTTTTCATACGTTAAACTATTTTGGATTAATTTGAATTACATTGACATATTTCATCTCATTATAAAATGATTTTATATTGATTACATGTAATAGTTTGCCTGTTTTAAATTGCATAGAACTATACAGTTTAAAATGGCTCGCATTAATTCATTTATTCTATTCTGAATATATATGACTTAAATATTTTAATAAGAAAACATTATTTTTTTATGGCATTGACAATTCTCTGGATTACATTTTATTTAATTAAATGGTTCTTTTCTCATCTTGTTCAGAATAAATTGATTGAATCTAGTTTGATTTACTTACCTAGTGCTTTGGTTTGGATAGAATATGAGAAGGAAGAATGAGAAGAGGGTTTTAGAGAAAATGTGTTCAGTGGGTTTAGGATATAATGGAAAATGCAGTTTAGGTTTCAAATCTTAAATATATTTAATTAAATTGATAGCCAATACCAGTCTTTTGCAGTTTCTTCAGTCAAAATTTTGCATTTGTCTTTTTAAGAGACACAATACTCTATAAGAAATGATACATTTTTATTTTTCCAGCTTTTATTTTTAATTAGTCCTATAGTCTACTACTTGACATAAATAAGTCTTGGCTCTTTTTCTTTCTTTGCATCCAAAACAACAGAGAAATGATGTTCAGATGTCCTATCCAATAGTTAATTGGTATCCGATTTCAACCTACTTAACTATGTTTGTCATTTTCTTTTTTTTTCCTAATTTTATTGTGCTAATTGTCATGTCATATTGTTTAATTTTAAGGTATACAACATAATTATTTGACAAATTTATATATTTCAAAATAATTACTACACTAAGGCTAGTGAAAATTCATCACATTTCATAGCGTAGTTAAATTTTTTTTTTATGATGAGAACTTAGAGCATCAATTCTTATAGAAGCTTTCAAATGTACAATACAGTGTTTTTAACTAAAGTCACCATGATGTACATTATATCTCTATGACTAATTTATCTTATAACTGGAAGATTGTACCTTTTTATCAGCTTAACAACCTATTTTCTCCACCCACAATCCCCTACTTTTGGTAGTTACCCATCTATTCTGTTTCTTTGAGTTTTTTTTAGATTCACCATATAAGCAAGATCGCACATTATTTGTCTTTCTCTCTCTGACCTATTTACTTATCATAATTCCCTCAAGGTTCATAAATGTTGCTGCAAATGGCAGGATTTTCTTATTTTTTATGGCTGAAGGGTACACTGTGTGTCTGTGTATATTTCTGTGTGTGTATACATATGTCAATTTTCTTTATTCATCGATGAACACTTAGGTTGCTTCTATGCCTTGGCTTTTGGAAATGATGCTGCAATGAACATGGGAGTACATATATTTCTTCAAAGCAGTGATTTCATTTGTTTCAGAGATATTCTCAGAAGTGGAATTGTTGGATAATATGGTAGTTCCATTTTTAATATTTTGATAAACCTCCATATTTTTTTCATAGTAACTGTACCCATTTACATTTCCACCAACAGTATACAAAGGTTTCCTTTCTCCACATTGTCACCAGCACTTGTTATTTCTTGTCTTTTTTAATAACAGCCATTCTAACAAATGTGAAGTGATTTCTCATTGTTTTAATTCACATTTTCTTGATGATTAGTGATATTGAGCACTTTTTCATGTACCTACTGACTATTTGAATAACTTCTGAAAAACGTCTATTCAGGTTCATTGCCCACCTTTTAATTTGATTATGTGTTTTCTTGGTATTAAGTTATGTGAGTTCCTCATATATTTTGAATATTAACCCTTTACCAGATATGTAGTTTGCAAATATTTTCTCCCATTTTGTAGGTTACCTTTTCATTCGTTGATGTTTACTTTTTAGTTTGTTGCAGTTCCACTTATTTATTTTTGCTTTTGTTTCTTGTGTTTTAGGTGGCCTATTTAAAAAAATCATTATCAAGACTCACGTCAAGGAGTGTTTTCCATTGACTTTCTTCTAGGCCTTTTGTGGTTCCAAAGCTTACACATAAGTCCCGATATTTAGCTAGAGAGATCTTTTACAGGGCTACATAATAAAAATGATTAACTTATGTTACTTCTATTCTTCTAGAATGTAAACACTATGAGGATGGGGATGTTTGACTATTTGGTACACTGCTGTATCCTTAGCATATAAAGCAATGTGTTTATGCACTGAATCTTACATTTGCTTAGCACTTTATGGTTTCTAGAAACATATTGTCACCTAAGATCTACGTAATAACCCTATGTAATCTAACTTTATCAATCACCCTCACTTAATATAGGAAGCATTTGAAACTCAGACAGATGATTACTAAAATTCATGTATTCTGACTCTTCCTGCTCTCATAGTTTTGTAGCCTAAAATAAAAGTTGTCACATAGCAGTTACTCAATTTTTTTAACTTAAGTAAGAGAAAATAAGGTATCTTATTAATTGCTAACTAATTGTTTTAGAAGGCCTGTATTTTACTCTCGGATAATTGCAATTAGTCAGAGGCTACTTTGCAATTGGATAATCAAGGTATATTGCCTTGGTGATGAGTAATTATACACATTATACTTATATTAAAAGAAAAATGGGTAGCTGTATGCTGTAGTGCAAACTGCATTAACATAAAAGGTAAAGCATGTGTCTTTAAAGGAAATTTCTTCATTGCTTGCTTCAGACTATAGCTCCTAACTGTTCCTGTGACACAAGGTCATTCTTTTCTGATGTTAACGTTACCTTAGCAGACAATGTTAACAATCTTTGATTGAGATATGTCAGATAGGTTGATGTGCTGGTGCAGGACTTTGGTAAAGTTTCTTTTTTGATAGTTGTTTTATTTGATAAAGCAAGTCTTGTTCTTGTAGAAAATCTAATAGCAAGAACACCATCAATGATGGCTGTTCCTTTTGTTGCCATCTTTTGTTTGTGAATTTGAAGAGTTACTCAACATCTATAAATCTTAGATTCTCCTCATTTACAAAAAGGACAGGAGTGTTAGCTATCTGTGAAATTAATCACTGTAAGCCACTTTTGAAAATTTCACACATGCCTAATTGCAATAATCAGCAAAACACTATTAATAATAAGCACATTTTATAAGATCACAAATAGTTTCTCATTGCCAGTGGGTATTGTTTGTGTTCACTGAATAATGTATTAGAGAAACCTTTTTATTAATGGGAACAAAGAGAACAAACACCACATTAAGAAAGATGGTTCACACAAAGTGAACCATATGGGAACATAGGTCAAATGGGCCACATTGAAAAGAGCTGTAGGTCGAATATTATCCTAGTGAGCTTAAAGGTTTGCTTCATTCATGCCTCAGTGGGCAACCTATTTACCATTGAAGGGCTTGACTTACTGTGAAATTAATCATGAAACTGACATACGAAGACGAAACCTGACTTTTATTCATTTTTGTTTTGAGAGTAACCTAATAGGAAGGGATAAAATGATCTTTTAAAGATTTATGCAGTTCTCATCTCTCTGGTAAAATAACTAAATCCTTAACAAGATGTATAAGTCAGAGTATTCCTGCTATTTAAATGAACCCGGTAGAAATATGCTTGTTTGTAATATGTAATTTTTACTACCAAAGTTATGCATAATCAGCATAGAAATCAGAAGAAAAAATAATCCTAATACCAGAACATGATCATATTTGTTATTTTGCTTTTAAACAGAAGAGCCTCCTTTGTTAAAGCTGAGCAGTCATATACCGATTATTTTAACCCTTTTCTGTGAGTTTTCTGTGTTCCCAGTTTCACTTATATTGAACATGATGTCAATAGATTCATACCATTTTGACCCTTTTGATTTTGTTTTTCTTTTATTAACATTTTTGTGGGGTTTGCTCATGCTGCTATGTGTAGAATACATTATGTATGCTACTGTATAGTTCAGCCTTGAAGTATATGTCACAATATAGTGCTTCATGGACATTTTTGCATGTCTTTTGATAAATATATGTATGAAAATTTTTCAGGAAATGCCTAAAAGTGGAATTTTTTTCAGTCATATGTTATGCCCATTTGAAGCAGAAGTATGCATTTCATAACAATTTTCCAGAGTTGTTGTTCCATTATAAAATTTCCTTGGCAGTTCCAGATGGTCCACATCTCACAGTAGTTAGAATTGTCAGTCAATTTACTTTAGTGATTCTAGCGGGTGAGCACTGCATCCATTGTAATATTAATATATATTTTCCTACAACAAATGAGGTTGAGCACATTTTATATGCTTATTTGTCATTTAATTATTGTCTTTGTAAATGACTATTTCAGGATGTTGCCCATTTATTGAGTCTTGTATCTTGTTTGTGTGTGTGTGTGTGTGTGTGTGTGTGTGTGTATAGTATTAGAAAGCTATTGCCAAATATACCCACTGCAAAAATCTTCACTAGTATATGATTTGCCTTTTCACTATAAAATAATGTCTTTTGATGAAACAAGTTCCCAGTGCTAATCCTGTCTAAGTTACTACTATTCGTTTATGCATAAATGTACAGTCTTCTGTTTAAGAACTAATTTTGTATTCTAAAGATATAAATATGTTCTAAATTTTCTTTTACACACTTTATTGTTTTACCTTTCATATTTATATTACAAGCACCTGAAATTGATTTTTGTGTATGTTTGAAGTAGAGACAGAATCATACTTTCTCCATATGATATTCAGTTAACTCTACTGCACTTACTGAAAAAATTATCTTTTACCCACTTGGTTATACTGTCACTTATCTTATAATTCAAGTGACTATAAATGAATTTTATATTTTATATGTCTATATGAGAAGCACATAATAAAATAGAAATCATTATATCAGTTTTCATCCTGATACAATGCAGTGACATATAGGAGAAATTATAATGCCTCCTTATAATCAGTGAGCAAATTTAATGTAGTATATTCTTGATATATTTTGGCTTTTTCATTATGGCCAATATTAAATCTTTTTTGTTGGTAACTGGGCAGAGCACAAAATTTTATTTTTCAGAAAGAAAGTTTTATTTAGAGACTAAACTTTTGCCCATGTGTTATCTCACATGTGAAAGCATTTTTGTAGCTTTAAAAAACCAATGATCCAGGATGATGTTTATAGAATAAATAACTTATCTGAAATTTTGGTGTAAACATAACCATTGTCAACTTTAAATGCAGATTAAATGGTATTTTCTTATATTAACTACAATAATGGGTCAGGGGCTCTATGGTTTAATTTTTAAAAATCTATTTTTTTCTTAAAAATCTTACAAGGAATAAAAAAACACCAAGAGTATACAAAAAGATGCATCACTCCACTAGGAGTGTGATACAATTTTCTTTTAAAAAGCTTTCTTTCTCAAATATTTCTTAAATGCCTGTTATGTCAATCTGGGGAAAACAAAGATGAATAATACTGAGTTTTTGCCTTCAATGAACTTACAATCAAGTTGAAAACGTGGAATATGCCCACAAATAACTAATATGCAAGATAGTGTGCGACAAATGCTTCAATAAATGAAAGATAAAAGAGGATTTCAAAGATGAAGGAAGATATTTTTGCATTCAGGTAATTCTAAAATTATTTGTATGGAAAAAAATTAGAATAACTTTAAGGATGTATAATATTTCTATAAGCATAAAAGGTGTGTTGTTTACATGGAGCAGGGTTAGGGTTTCCTATAAGGAGATGGAGAGATGCATCAGGTACAAAGAATACCGTGCAATTTAGACTGTGGGTGAAGGATAGTGTTATCATGCTAACACTGGATAGAGAAAGTCAATGAGCTGATGAATGGCTGAATCCAATATGATCATAAGATTTAAGTTTTTTCAAGTTTTGAGTCAGAGTGACAGAAAATCTAGTGTAAATAAGAGAAATAGAAAATCCAGGAATAGATCTGACTTTATAGGTACAGGGAAATGGAGAAGAGGAATGAGAAGAGATGATTTTGACCATGAATAACCTGTTTTATTTAAACATATCCAGTAACATCTTTATAGAGAATACAAAAATATAGGAGAAAGGAGGAATAATATTTGGACATAGAAATACCTTTAGGGTAATCATATGGCCAAAGAGAAAGATTGAAGCCAATTGATAAAATACAAGTGTCTTGAGTTATTATATCATAATCAATAACCAATACATATACAAATACATGTAAACACATATAAATAAGATAATAAGTTTATAAGATAAACTAAGAATAGAGGTTATAAATTATAATGTTTTACCCATATATGTATACAATTAAAAGACATTATTACTATTATTATTTTATAATAAAAATGTTTTCATTGAGCACTATATAGGTTATTGTATAAATGATATGTCACAGGTCAAGGGAATAGTCTCCAATACTCCACCTTGCAGTTTATCCTCCTTCCATATGTGCAAAATGTAAGTACTTTTCTCTTATCAATAGCAATATTAATAGATGCATATACATGTTCAATTATCTACATAAATTATTAGTAGGCTTTATACACAGAGGACAAATTAGAGAATTGAGTCATTTTATCTTTGTGATCCATTTCATAAAAAAGTATGAAAATACCATTTATGGAAGTAAAGTTTATATGATGCACACTTTTTAGAAAATGTGCAAATGATATCCATTTGAGTATGGTAAAACAGACCTGAAGAGGAAATAATTTTGTTGGCAAATCAAAATATATAGGAAAGAGCATATATTTGGTGAAACATGAAATTTGAACTTTCCTACTTTATAATAATGAATAAATTTTTCTAATTTATCAAAAGTTTAAGACTCCCTGTTCATTTATATATTTATTTGGCTCAGAGACAATGAAGAATATTTATCCTTAACAAATAAACATCTACACATATTTTATTTCACAACTTACATATTTAAGACACTAACATCTCATATTATATACATATGTGCATTATATTAATATACATGTACATATATTTAAATTACTAACACTAATAATTAATATTAACAACTGTGAAAAACTCACTGAAAGTAAATTTGTCTATCACAGAAGTTAAATTACATTAAATATTTCTCAGTATCTTCTCACTCTAATAATTCTCATTGCTTCCAGAAACTCTTCAAGTAAGGTGAAAGCAAGCAGTACAAAGCTTTCTTTAAGATAAAAACCAGAAGTTTAGTTTTAGAGGGTTTAGGGAGGAAAAAACTTATTTAACATACATTTTACACAATAGAAGTGAATGAACACAAAGGAAAATAATTTTTTTAAGTTTTTATTCAATTTTACAGAGGTACTAAGGGCTCTTTTGTGATGATAAAAAAGTAAATTTTAAAAAATGGTTGATACACACTGATTTATCCCCTCATTCAAATTATTGGTTTCATATGGTGTTAAAGGAGGTCAAATCTGTAGCTAATAAAGCATGAATCTCTGTCTATATTGGGAACATTTTTTAATGATACAAATAAACATTACATGTATTCAGGTATAGAAGGAATTATGAGGTAAAACTTCATTTTATATTTTTAGATTATAACTCTGAATTAAAAGATAAATAAATTTTTCATGACTCCATTAGAGATTATCTATCTGATATCTCTTTATCTATTCTTGCATCTATCTATATATCTATCATCTGTCTATCTATTATCTATCTATCATCTATCTATCATCATCTAATCTATCCATTTATCTATAATTAATAGGGCCTATCTCAGTGCTTAAGATATTTAAGTTCTCAAAAGTATTTATTGAAACCAAGAAAGATAGCTATACATGTCTTCACTCCTTATCTCTCTGGAAGAACATTCCATAAAGCAAAATAAATTAATTTAAGGCCTAATCTTTTGCAAAAAAAAGGTACAGTTTAATTGAAATTTTTAAAATGTAATTTACAAATTTAGATGAATCTTATAACTATCTTAAATTCACTTGTTAAAGATTTTTAAATTTAAGAAGTTTTCCATTAGACTATGTATGTTTTTGTTGTTTATGTATTATTTATGTGTGGTGTGTGTGTCTCTGTGTATATTTGTGCTTATTTCTGATGTTTTTTTTAATTAAGCATAAGTATTAATGTTTTAAAGATTTTAAAATCAATATAAAAACTTGACATCTTAGATTTTGATCAACTCCTTCAAAAATAAAGTTTTCAAAAAGTATTTAATATAAATTTACATAATTAAAAATATTAATGTAAATATTTGCCTCAATTAAATGTATCATTGATCTCAATTCTGTAGCATTTTGAAAAAGCAGGAAAACTGGCAAGCATCAGAAATTTTATAGAAAGAAAAATGATTCTCTGAATAACACTTACTTTATATAGAGGTGAAAACTATATACTCTTATGTATACACACATGTGTGGAAGGGTATAAAGTTATGAATTTATAAATAAACATATTGGTATATTAACATACTAATAAATGTAAATATATAAACAAAATAGAAGCCATAAATTAGACCATACAACTGAAGCCCTGCATGATCCAGAATTACAGTTAAAGAAACCAAATTCACGCAATGCAACATACAAATGATATGTTATAGAATTATACACTCGAAATGTATATAATTTTATTAACCAATATTCAACTAATAAATTGAATTAAAAAAGGGTAAAAAAGGATCAAGTATATGGTGATGGAAGGAGATTTGACTTTGGGTGGTGCACACACTAATATATAGATGATGTATGTTGAATTGTACACTTGAAACCTATGTAATTTTATTAAACAATGTCAACCCGATACACTTAATAATGAAAAAAAAGAATAAAAAATAATTCAGCGATAAAATATTTTCCAAACTCAAGTTTTATACTTCAATACTCTTCAAAAGATATATGATACATGTATTGCATCTTTTTAAATTTTTTTTCTCTAATCTAGCTTCTCTTATATGCCATCACTACTTTTGGTTCTCTTTTCAACACTCCTTATTAAACTGATTTCACAATCCTACCTAAATCACCCTTTGTCCCTTGCTCTTGATTTCACAAAATGAAACCTAAAGACATCTTTCAGAGGCTGAAATCAACTTTGTTATCATGAGGGAAAGAAACTTGATAGAACCAATCTCACCTATTAGAAGTCTAAGAAGGCTAATGTGCTAGTGTTGCTCAATGTTTGTACATAAAATGGAAAGTTTGTGTATATACTTCTATATATGTGTGTGTTTCATACATACATGTATGGCACTTTATGTTTGTATGTGTTTATATATTTTTCTCAGTTCACTGGGCCATCTTTTTCTTTCTGAGTGAAAGTGAAAATGATCATATGTACTGTCAAAATGATTTTGATATTGTTATCCCAGATGCAATGCTTAGAGAACTAAACAATTAAATATGTGCAATCAATTTGCTTAAAGTTACAACTTAATGAGGCTCTCCAAGGAATATTTCTTTTAAGGACATTTTAATAAATGAAGCCAATCAAGAAGAAGTAACATTTCAGTTTAATCAGAAATTCCATCTAACCATTAAATCATTTTGAAAGATCCTCATAACTGTTATAACACTGCACATTAGCTATCGCAATAAAGGTATTTATAAGTACCATGGGATCACACAAAAAAGACTACTTGGGAAAGATAATATTCCAACTGGGTCCCAATGAGAGCAAATAATTTGTCTTTAAGAAACTCATTCCTTGGATCAAAATTATGGTTGGGTTCTGCTGGAGAGATATCTGGTCTCTGAAAATAGGGTGAGACTTAAAAAAAAAAAAAAAACTTATCTCCTTAAAAGTAACCTCACAGACTTTTAAACAGTCACATAAAATGAATGAAAATCATATTCTCTTCTCAGATACACAGTAAAGGCCTATTTATAGAAACCAAGAATGACTTATGCATTTGTTTTTTAAAAAAATTCTATCCTATTTTGTAAGTAAATTTTTAGTGGCTCTAAATTTCTCAGATATAAATAGGGAACAGAGTGAACTATTACATCAAGCAGAACAGAGAAGTTAGTGGCTATGTATGAGTTCTAATCTGGGTTTCTGTTGGTCTGGCTAATAACATTCAGTTGAAATTATGAAACATCATATTGGAATAGTTAATAAAATAGTGAAATTCTTAAATATTTTCTTTTATACATTTAACTTTTTTACAACATGCACAGTAAAATAGTCCACGATGACGTATAAATTGTATTTCTAAGGATATTTTTCTCTTCACTTTACCAGGCACCATGTCATCACCACTGTGGGATGTAACCAAATATTTAGTTTGCAATAATTATTTTATATTATGGTTTAATGAAATCTTCCTGCAAAGTTTTCTGCTTCTTTTATTCAACTGCTTTGGCTCCTGCCTCATTTTTTCTTTTATTTTCCTTTGTGGTAATGAGCTTTCAGATGTGAGAACATTGACATTTATAGGGTCAGCTTTGGACTGGCATATCAGGCAGGGACAAGTGATGGCTGGTGTATCTCAGGCTGTGTCCTAACTCTCTTTTATTTCTCTTTAATTTTTCCTCCATTCAAAGTGATTATTGATATAGTTGGAGTAATAGCTACCATATTTGTCACTATTTTCTATTTGTTGCCTTTGTTTTTATTCCTATTTTTGTCTTCCACTCTTTTTCTTTTTTGTGGTTTTAATTTAATATTTTATATGATTTGATTTTCTTTCCTTTTTTTAGTATACCGATTATTCCTTTTTTAAGACTTTTTTAAAGTGGTTGCCCTAGAGTTTGTAGTATACATTTATAGTTAATCCGAGTCCATTTTCAAGTAACACTATGCAATTCCATGTTGTCTTATGATAAAATAATTCTAATTCCTTTATTAATTTCACTTATATACAAGTATATGTAAGCATATATACATATATATGTATTTATAATCAAATATGTTGTTTTTATAATTATTTCAAATAAACTGTTATCTGATAGATCAATTAAGAAAAAGAAAAATAAAAGGTTTTTTTGCCATCACCTGTTCTTACTTTTGTGCTCTTCCTTTCTTTATGTAGGTTCAAATTTACTAACCTATAATATTTCCTCTCTCTCTAAAGAACTTCTTTTAACATTTCTTGAAATCCAAGTCTATGAGCAAGAAATTACCTTAATTTTTGTTGTCTGAAAAAATCTTGACTTTTTTTTTACTTTTGAAGGATAATTTTTCTGGGCACAGAATGCTTGGTTGATGGGCATTTTTCTCTCAGTACTGTAAATATTGCTCTCCACTCTTCTTGCTTGAATATCTTCTGAGAAATCATATGCTATTGTTATCTTTGTTCTTCTATTGGTAAGGTATTTATTCCCCTTACTCCTTTCAGAATTTCTCTTTATTTTTGATTTTCTGTGGTTTGAAAATTATACTTTTTTTTTGCATTTATCCTGTTTGGTTTCTCTGAGTTTCCTGGATCTGTGGTTTGGTGCCTGACATTAATTTGAAGGAAATTCTCAGTCACTGTTTTAAATATTTCATATATTTCTTTCTCTGTTTATTCTCCTTCTAACCATCCCATTACCCCTACATTATACCTTTTGTAGTTGTTTCACAGTCTTTGGTTTTCAACCTTTGTCCTCTTTGCTTTTAAGTTTTTGAAGATTCTATTGATACATCTTCTAGCTCAGAGATTCTGCCCTCAGCTGTCTCTGGTCTACTGATAAGTCCTTCAAAGGTATTCCTCATTTTTGTTATAGTGTTTTTTATCGGTAGCATTTCTTTTCTTTTTTTTTTTATAAGGATTTTTATCTCTCTGCTTACATTGGCCATCTGTGCTTTCATGCTGTCTACTTTATCCTTTAGAGACTTTAGCATATTCATCACAGTTGTTTTGAATTCCCAGTCTGATAATTCCAGTATCTCTGCCATGTCTGGCTCTGATGCCTGCTCTATCCCTCACAATTGTTTGTTTGTTTGTTTGTTTGTTTGTTTGCCATTTGGCATGCCTTGCAACATTTTCTTGATAGCTGGACTTGATGTAATAATAGGTAAAAGCACCTGTTTTAAATAGGTATTTAGTAATGTATTAGTAAAGTATTGGGGGATAGGAAATATTCTGTATTCCTATGATAAGGTCTCAGTCTTTTAGTGAATCTATATGTCTGGACTATAACTCTTCAAAAGAGTTTCTCAGCTCCATTCCCACCTACCCCCATCCCCCACACACTCTTATATGGGAGAAGGTGGCTAGAGTGGGCTGGATATGGGTATTTCTCAATTGAAATCCTAGAGCCAGCTGAAGTTTGGTAATTTCCTCCCAAGTCAATTAAGCTCTGATAATACCCCAGATGGTTAGGCTTTGATTAATTAGTTTTCCCTGGGGGGTAGGCCTTCTTAAGAAAAGAGTGCTCCATTATTTTTCAAAATGATTCTTTTTTCCCGTTCTCCCTGCTAGAAGCACACAGAGATTTTTCTTCATTATTTACTGTGAGAATTTGGTCAAACCCCCACAGGTTAATATCACAATATTGTGAGAGCCTCCCTATTACTGGATCCTCCTGGAGGTTTTAACTCTGACTTGTTCAAACAACCTCCAGCCATTCATCAGTTAGTTATAGTTTAAGTTTTCCAGCCCAATCCTGGTTCCTGCAGTAGTTTCTGCTTGCAGGTCTCTGCTCTGGTAAGCCACAATTCTATGCATTCTTCTGTCTGTCTCTTCCATCTTAGGGGCTGTGGATTGCCCTGTGTCCTACCCACTCTTATGGAGCCAAGAAGAACTGTTAACTTTTCAGTTTGTTCAGCTTTTTATTTGTTGTTAGAACAGAGTGGCAACTTTCAAGCTCCTTACATGTGGAACCAGAAACTGGTAATCTAAATTATTTTTTACAAAAATGGTACTCTACCTAAAATAAAAAGCCATTGTAATTACCCAGTGTTAGATAACTTACTGATGAGTCAGCAAATACAAAATGGGGAATACATCCTCAGGTGATACAATGTATTTCTGCAATTAGATGTCCTTGAGAGTTGCCAACTCTAGTGGCTTGCTTTTTAGTTCAGACACAGTGAGATTTGTTCTGAAGTAAGTAATAAATACCAAGTAAATTAAGTTGCTAACTGATCATACTGTGGTATGTCCCTATGGAGCTGAGACTAGTTCTGTTATATATAGAGCTATGTGTTTGTGCCAATCTTAGCCTAAGATTGTGGCTGGACTTGCTTTTGTGATTCTTATTATCATTGTAAAATGCCCTCAGCAGTAACCTAAGAAAACTTTGGCTAAAAAAAAAAAAAAAAAAAAAAAAAAAAGAGGTTTTATTACTCTCAGGTTCTAAAAAGCACACAGCACACCTGGGGCCACACAGCAAGGTCACTGGTAGAGAAAGAGAGAGAGAGAGCATGTTGGCCGGGGGTCTGCATTTATTGGGGTTGTAGGTGGGAGCTTAGGGTTTTGCAGTTTCACTCTTTATTGGTGAATTTAAAACATAATAGCGGGAAGTTAAAGTTTTGGAAGAGAAAAATCAAGCAGCCAAATGTTTGGTTATGAAATCAACCAAGGTCTTTAAAGCAAAGAATGCCTAATGGGGATGGTGGTGGAGGGGTGTCTTTATCTTCCCAAGTGGCTGTGGCAGGAAATGTGTTTATTTCAGATAGCTGTCTTTGAAGTGGATGCCTCTTTTAAGTGAATGCCTTAGTCAAAAGCTTAAGTCAGGCACTTGCATTATATGAAAGAAAAACCAGTTTTCAGGGCTTACGCTTCATCAGGTTTTTCACAATTAGCTATATGTCTTGAGAATTAATACCTATATATTGTTCATACACAGTTGGCATATACACTTGGGAAAACAGAACAAATTGAAAATTACAGCTTCTCCTATGGATGTTATGAGAATGCTTCATAGAGATTTAGTCTTCACAATCTCAAGGGACTCAACAAATTTTTAGCAAACTTTAGAAACTGCAAATTATGGTATAATAATCACTGGTTTCTCTATCATAACATAAAAGCATTTAAAATACTAGGAAAGCCTTTTTTAAATGTTCTGCTGGAAAATCAGCTTACCTAAATTTGCCTCAAGTTTGAATGAATTTGTGTTTGTGTTTCTGTGTGGGTATATAAGATAAGTTTTTAAATTTGTTTAGAGAATTAAAACTCTATAATGTGTGCATCAGAAATAAGAGGAAGAGGAGGTGTTAATGGGTCCACTCTGTGCTGATTCAATATTCCTCTAAGACATCCAGATGCTTGAGCATCTCTAGTGATAAGACATCCCTAACGAGTTATTTTCAGTCTTTAGTCAACTCTGACCTTTGAAATAGGTTTCTTTATACTGAAATCTGAATTAACTACTCATAACTTCCAACTTCTCATCTAAATTATGTCAGTCTTACCTGTACAGGACATCTCAATAAGATAAATGTACTCAATCATTTTAAATTATTATCATATTTTTCTATGAACTTCTTTATAGATTTCTATGACTTCAAAACTTTTATCCTGTCCTCCTCCAAGAAACACATGATTATTAAAGTGTCATTGTCCATAAAAATATACAGAAAATACAAATAAGCTTGTGGGATGGGTTTTTAATTTCTGATTATTTCATGATTTAAAGTATTATATAAGATAGAGTTTATGGAAAGTCATTTCATTAAAGTCTAGTGGCCCTAATATTACTGTAAACATTGGAATTTGAAACTTCAGTTCTGAGCTTTCAAATTGATGAGATAAATTTTGATATCCCAAATCATTTAGGATTTCTGTATGTTTCTGTTTCTAAAAGAGGATATATTTGGATTAAATATGGTAAAGAAATAAAGGATAACATTACTTAAAAACCTATGTTGCTAAAAATTGAATTTGCTGTTAACTTAGAGAAATATTGTCTTTTCTGGTTTATGTCATTGTTAGTTACCATATTATTGTTTAATTACCATGGAAATATTAAGATTAGTTCAGATTTTCCAGTTAATCTCAAAGATGATTCTAAATATTATAACTTTCATATCCTATCTTCCAACCCCCAATATTTATATAGATGTAAATGTGTGTATGTTACACATCTTAAGAATATTATAAATATGTAATTGATGTGAGCAATCAAAACAGCTGGTTTGAGCTTCACTCTAATCCTTTATGGTACATAAACACCAAAATAGCAATTTTAGGTATGGTTAATCCAAAAAACTGAGATATTCTTTGGACAGTTGATGGAAAAATCAGACACAAGACCTGAAGTTTTACCTCATCATTTCTAAACATCTCAAATTGATCTAAATTCTTTTCTCATAACTGTGATTTCAGACCTAGGTGAATGAGAAGTTGGGCCAGGTAATTAGCAGCTGTTTAGCCAATGTTAGCAGCAACCAATTAATATGAACACAAATAGGTACTGTGAGGCCAGGGATTGGTCACCATTTAGATTTTTCATTTATTGATCTAATTCCATATTCAAATGTCCTTAAAGGTATCTCTACCCAGGTAACTGTATGGCATTTATATTTATGGCATTTAAATTTTTTGTTTGTTTGTTTTAGCAGCTATCCTATTTATTTCTATTAATCCATGGATATATATTTTTTTTAATTTTCAGAGAGTCTGTGAAAATTGATGCAACTAATTACTTATAATTTCACTTTAATTTACTAATATCTAGTCTAACAGGATACCTTCTGTAATAAAAGTGCCAGAAGTGTCTTCTAATGGCTTCAACCCAGCTGGTAGTTCTTAGTATGTAATCACATTTACTCTAGTTTAAAATTTGTTTATTTGTTTATTTTCCCCCATTGTGTAAATTCTAAATGAAATCTATGAAATATTTTGTAATGCCATTAATATGTATACTTCTTACCCCAGGAAGTAAGATTTGGTAACCAAAATGCTGAGATTGCTAAAGGGGAAAATGAATGAAAGCCTCTTAGAACCTCTTGCACCTAGGGATTAGAATGAAGAATAAATATTGATCTTTCTCATATTCTATACCTATGGTATCTTTCAAGAAACGAATTTTTATTTTATTGAAGGAAATTAAGTAATATTAATTAAAAGTAAAAGTCATCCATAAGGAAATAAGATATTTGTACTTTATTCATGCTTTTCATTGGATTAAGTTTTGGAGTACCAGTTGTAGTATGTCTATTAACGAAATCTGTAGTAAAATTAACCACAATAATCAGTAGTCAAAGTTTATAATCAGCACATCATGATCAAGAGTAGAAAATACAGCAAATAACAAGAGTGTCAATTAATTAGAAATATTTTTATTTGGCTTTACCAAATCAGTAAAATTTCAGGAAAAAATATACAAATAGATCACTACTTAATTGACTTTTACAATATAGCATAACTCCTATTCCTTCATAACATGCCCTTAAAATGTTAATCTTCATCACTGAAAGGATTAAACACATTAAAAATCTATAATTTATTATGAAGTGATTGTCTTTTAAATAACTCTCTATAATTTCTTTAAAATAATATGAATATGTTTAGGAAAAAAAATTAGAAACTCTTACTCATGAAACAAAAGATCTACAATTTATATGAACAATAGACTTTTTAAAACATTGAAAAATGTCATCTTTCTAAATATCACAGATTCTTGTGGTAAAGGGAGGGAATAGATAGTTTATGTCTATCCTTTCTCCCACATTTGAAAAATAATCAATCCTACTTGGCAGCAAAAGGGCTTTATGAGATCTATGCTCTAAACCAATAGGGCAGATTCCCCCAGAGCACCCTTTCAGTTTCATTTCCAATTCTACAGGGGGGATTAGTGTAGCCTTATCTTCTGATAGACAGATATATCTTTTACGATGTGGAGACTTAACATTTAATAGGATCTGTGCAATCGGCTAGAGTTAAAGCACATTGTCAATTTATATAGTAAGGAAGAAGTATATTTTTTGTTCATTTCCTTATAATAAGAGGTCTGTGAAGCACATTATGGTACTTTTTATCTTTGTGTTTGTATTTTATACACTCAGGGACTGGAGATTTTCTGAATAATTCCAACATAATATTCTCTGTATAAAGAAACACACGTTTAAAATGCAGTATGAGTGTAGGTCTGTGTATATTTCTGTGCTGGGGAGAAGGACATACCCTGAGTATCTCTTGGGACAGCCACAAGGTTTTTCCAAATATATTGAGGTTTTCAGCTGGCAAATCTAATGCCTGTAGTTTGAATGTTGGGTTCATGAAGGTGATTCATTTATTAGTGATGCCTGAGCTGATGAAAGTAAAGAAGACATCTAAGAAGGTAATATATAATCAGAAATTAGATGAAGTGTCTCACGGACACTAATACGGAGAGACTAAAAACTCAGATTTCCCCTATGTCAGCATATAATTCACAGTGAAACTGATACATAGCTGAGAATAATGTATAATGGCAGGTTATTCTGGCTTGATTTAAGGCAATGAGCCCATTGGCCAGACTTGTTGTTTATGTACACAAGATGAAGTTTGAGATTGTTGGTAGGTTTCAGTTATTAAATAGTTTTCATTTTTTGATTAAATTTTAATTAACACTTAACAAGTGTAATGTAAGATTCATTTCCTTTGAGTGCTGATCTTCAACTGGAGTTATTAATGTATAGAATATGGCCAAAAATGCATAAATTTTAGTTAAATAAGATTTAGTTTCTTTGGACAAAATTAGCTGAGTTGTACTATAGGTATGTGATATAATTGGGGAATAGATAATAACAGAAATAAAGAGTAAGATACGTATTTCTGAAATACTAGGAAGATAAACTTAGAATGATTTTGTAATAGGCTAGAGGAGAGAGAGGGGAAACTCCAGGATGAATATTAAATGAATGCTATTACCATAGACCAAGATATAAATACAGGAAATGAAGAAACAGCAAGAGAGCAAACATTATGAGCTCAGTTAAGTAGATGTTGAAGATGAAGTATCAGTGCCCCATACATATACTACATAGTAGCACCTCAAAAATTATTTTTGAATAATTGACAAAGTAGGTGGAGCTGTCTTTCAGGCAATTGGATGTATAAATCTAGGCTTGAAGGTAAAGTGAAGAGAAGGGGAAGTATCTATAGGATCGTGGATGAATTTTGCTGGAGGAAATGCTACAATTTGTTTTAAATGCAATCTAGTTCCAAATATAGTGCTTGCTAAACAAAGCAACAAGATTTTTAGTATAATGGCAATATTTACTGCCTCTGTCTCAGATCCTCTGCTTCTGTAAAGAATCACAAAAGTTGATGATAAAACCTCCTCCTCCAATGAGAAATTTCTGATTTGTTAATCCCTAATTATGCAATCAGAATTTGGCCATATGTATAATGTACAAAGGCAGGGAAGGACCAGGTCAAGGTTTTAAAAGAATAAACAGCAAGCATGGATTTTTTAAATTAAATTTATTGTATATTTTCCCCCATTGTGTAAATTCTAAATGGAATCCATGAAATGCTTTGTAATGCCATTAGCATGTATACTTCTTACCCCAGAAGTGTGATTTGGTAACCAAAGAGCTGAGATGGTTAGAGTGGAAAACGAATGAAAGCCTATTAGAACCACTTACACTTAGGAATTGGTTCATAAAATTATATAGGTTTCAAGGGTATAATTCAATAACACATCATATGTATATTACATTGTGTGTTCACCACCCAAAGTCAAATCTCCTTCCATCATCATGTATTTAACTTTCTTTACTCTTACATGCACCCATCCCTCCCTTTTCCTGTGGTAACCGCTAAACTATTGTCTGTGCCTATGAGTTTTTATCTTGTTCATTTGTTGCTTTCAGTTTTGTATCCCACATATGAGTGAAATCATATGGTTCTCAACTTTTTCTGACAAGCATGATAATCTCCATATATATATATATATATATATATATATACCATACCTTCTTTAACCAATCATCTGTCAAAGGACTGTGAATAATGCTGCAATGAACATCAGGGTGTATATATTTTTACAGATAAATGTTTTCAAATTCTTGGGGTAGATACCCAGAATAGGATTGCTGGGTCATATAGCAATTCTATTACTTTTTTGAGGAACCCCCATGCTGTTTTCCATAGTAGCTTTGCCAATTTACATTCCCACCAGCAGTGTTTGAGGTTTCCTTTTTCCTTGCAACCTCTCCAACTCTTATTACCTGTACTGTTTAATGACAGCTATTCAAATATGCATGAAATGGTATTTCATTGTGGTTTTCATTTGAATTTCTCTAATAGCTAGTGAAGTTGAGCATCTTTTCATATGTCTGTTGGCTATTGTATTTTTTCTTGGGGAAAGTATCTGTGCAGGTCCTTTGACCATTTTAAATTAGATTGTTTGTGTTTTTGTTATTAAGTTGTATGAGTTTCTTTATATATTTTAGATATTAGCCCCTTACTGGAGGTGTTGCAAGCATGGATTTTAATTTTTATTTTGTATCAATTGTGAAACTTTTGAACTGGTTATAGATTATACTGAATATTATAGGCTAATATGTAAATTGATGAGAACTTTCTTGGTGACAATCAGAAATGTCTTTCAAAATTTAAAATATGCAAATGTTGTTCCAGAACTATATCTTTAAAAATGTATACTATACAAATGATTAAATGTGTAAACAAAGATGCTCGTGAAAGGTGTGTAAGTGTAGCTATGTTTGTAATGTAATGTTGTGTGATATTTAAAAATCATGTAAACAATCATAGGTGTATGATTAAATAAATCATAGGACATCAATATTATGAAAGATTATAAACCTTTACAAAGATTAAGGTTAAAATATTAATGCCGAGAAACAGGCTACCATAGAACTGTCTCCAACATATATATTTAAAATTAAAAAAAAACTATAAATCACAGAAAACATATAATTCAATTTAGGTTTTGATTAAATCTATATATATAGATGATAGATATATATGTTTACAGAGATATGTAGATATAGACATAAACAAAATTTATTTCAGGGAGGTTTACAAGAGGAGGAGCGAGATAATAATTTTCACTGACCTCTTTCATTTATATTTTGCGTTACTAAGTAATATTATTATATTGGATTTTTAAGGAATTTAGCTTATTTTCAAAGCAAAATTAATACTATTTAAAAGAAATCTTCAACTTTGAAATTTAATTTGAGGAATTATATTTTATTATCAAAGGAAATTATATCAGAAGTTATGAAAGATAAACCATTATTAAAAATAGCCCTCTAGTTAGTGCAGATTTATTTTTGACTCTGAAATTCTAGCAATATATTATTGCCCTTAGATGACCAAATTGAATATAGCCACCTAAGAAGTTATTTCAAACACATATCTTTCAGAAGATAACACTTTGAAACTCTCTTTTTGAAGCTTCATTCTAAATGGTTGTCAACTGCCTGAGTTTCTGCTTCACAGGCTAGAGAGATCTATTTGTCTTCTGGTTATGTATGAAGAACATGAACTTTTTCATTTTTTTCTCTAGGATATTTAAGTCTCAAAGTGCTCAAATGATTTGATTACCTCCTCCAACATAAGGTCTTGATTATCAAAAACAGACCTATTGCTGGTAAATGAAGATCAGCCAATGATTTATTAGTGCATTGGAATAGCAATGCAATAGTAATGACTGAAAAGGCATTTTATTATAAATATCTACTTTAGGGTGTTTATTTTATGGCAAAAAAACACTCATGAGACAGAAGGTTTTACTTCTTTAAACCTAGTTTGTAATTAGCCAGTCAAAATTATAGCTCAGAAATTTTAGTTTAATTAAGATAAATTTGAATTTTATCTTTTTTGTTGTGATTTTTCAAGGACATCAAAATCTCATTTTGAAATACTTCAAGCATTTTATAGCATGGTATATACACTGAAACTTTGAAATGCTCCATAGTTTACTGATACACTGATATCACAGAAAAGTATTGTTTTGAAAACTGACACAAAACATGTCATATCAATTTGCACAATCATGAGAAGGCAAAGAAGACCAGTGCTTTCAAAATCATCTTTCATTAATCTAGCATTACGTGAGAATGGTTTATTTTAAAAATACTAAAAGCATGGTATGGAGGTGGTGGCTTTCAGTAACTCTTTTGATATCTACTCTAAACAATGTCTTTGCCTCTTTTGCTTTCTAAAATATTGATAAATTTTGATTAAATTTAATTTGACATAAAGGATGTGAAGAAGTTCTGGATGCGGACTTTTTCATCTGGGTGCAAGACTGATACCAATTGATATCTCAAATGAATGTATCTTCTGTCATTTAAAGGAAAGTCAATACACAAGTATATCCTAGAGAAATATGTGATATTATTGAAGATCTACAATTTGAGGAATGATTAATGAGATATTATTATATAATCATGGCCAAGCCCTTGAAAATTAAACTTGTTATTTTTCAAGTTGAAGATATAAAGGGAACTAACATTTGATGAAAGCTTACTTTGGGTCAGGAAACTTACAGAATTATCTTCTTTATTCCTTACAACATCCTGGTGTGGTAAGGAACTGAGTCTCACAGATGATAAAAAGTTTTTACAGATGACAGAATTAAAGCTCAAAAGAGCTTCAATTAGGTAATTAAATAAATTTCATACTATTGCTAAGTGTAAGAGCCAGAATTCAAACCCCCTTCTGACTAATCTGGAATCTACCTGTGTAACTTATGTAGGAGTTACCTGTCTTGGAATTGTGGAAAGGTATGGCTAGATGATTTGAGTTGTTAGTCTGCCAACTCCTTGATTAATATCACGTTCCTGAGGATTGTTTGGCCATAGTCCTGAATCAAATTTTCAGAAAGGTCTATTCTCTTATAACCTGCTCTTGCTCCATCTCTGATCTGTTTTGTACTGCATCATGAAGAGCACTGAACATGTTTGCCCTGCACCCTAGGTTTGTCCTCTGCTACTGTTTGTGAGGAGCTGCCAGTGCCCTTGGCCCAAGCTCCTAATTTTTTTCAGCATCTATCCCTTTACTGAACACAGTATTTTGTTCTGCGAACCCTCTGCTAGGGCCACTGAGAAACTCTTTATATTCTGAAAAGAAGTAATGGATTACAATAAGTAACTCATCTTAGTCCATTGTTTACACTTATTCAAACCAACCAGTTATAGGAAACTTGATAACGGTATAAAATTGTTCAGTGTTTGGGGCTAATTATTAAATAGCCTAAATTTCTGAGAGGTAGGGATATTTACCTTACACTAGGCTTGAGACATAGTAGTTGAAATGAATTTGGGGAATGAATGAATACATGCATGAAAATTGGTTATTGAGGCATCCCGTATGATTTTCTACTTACAAATTTGTTTCTTATATAAAATGAATGGATTACATTAATAAATTCATTAAATTAATCTAAATCTAAATAATGTGCAAATGCCATTATCTATATTAGCTGCAAGATGTGGTGATTAGGAGAATAAATCTTAGATTCCTTGGCTTCAACTCCATTATTTACACATTATATGACTTTTGGCAAGTGATTTGATTTTTCTGTGCCTCATCTGATACATATATCCTCATAATAAATGTAAAGTCCTAACAAAGTACTTGGCACATAGTAAGCATTACATATTTTTTAGTACCTATAATGAACAAAGAATAGCTGTAAATTTAATCTTTTTTTTCTATAGTTCTGTCTTAAAAATTTAAATAGTTAAAGTCCTCAGGATGGAAATTAAAATGTTAATTTATTGTAAAATGTTTGTTAGTCAATTGAAATGCAAGGTAAATTTTAATTCTATAAATGATAATTAAAACAACAACAACAATAACAACAACAACGCTATACTCCGTGACAAATTCATATCTTGACAACTTGTGCTTTCGTTGCCTGCTTCTGTCTTTCGGTATGTTGGTCCTGAGCTGGATATTTTTTATGTATGGTGAGAAGAGGTGGGTAAGTCATAGAGAATGAGCACAAGATACTTTTGAGAATTGTCTGACAGAGAGGAGCTTGCAGATTCCATTCAAATGTGACACCAGTTAGGGAGAGCATCCTGCAATCATAGCTATACACAGCATCTATTGACTTCCGTTCTCTGGCTCTGCTTCCCTGCAGAGCAGATCCAAGCACAAAGCTCCCACTGTCTTCAAAAAGAAGCTTTGTGCTTGGATGGGCTCAGCAGGAAGAAGATGAGAAGCTGACCCCTGGTTCCTGTTCTTTTCTCAGATGCATTTGCCCAGCTGATACTCTGCTAAGATATACGAAGGCTGTACAATTTTTAATATGTTCATAGGCAGGCTCCTCAAGAAATGGCAATTGTGAAGTGGATGTTAGATTTCATTAGATTGAACTGTATGATGGCAGACATACAAATAGCCCTGATATTGAAACTTCCACTTAGTTTCTGTGATAAAAGTTAATATTAGACCAAATCTAATATATCTTTGGAAGCTGTTACATAGAGTCTGTTTTCAACTGTATGAAGACGTGACATGAATACTTCTATACTAGACAGGAATCCCCATGCTATTTTAGTTTGACTTTAAAGAGTATATTAAATAAGGAGTTTGGCTATTGTTCTAGTTCTTACTTGGTTTCAGCTCCACGGAGGAGGAAATAACCATACCATTTAGATAAATCCTTTTTCTAAGTTTACAGTTTAGCTTACTTCCTCTCTGAGTACAAGCATGCAAAGCAAGATTTTCAAGTGCCTAAGTGATCCTGGGAAATTTTCTTTTTCCAAAACTCTCTCTCTCCCAAATTAGCTTTATTTTTTCCTTCTTCTATTCTAAAATTATTAAATATTGATGGTTAGAAGACAAAGCAGATAAGACAGCTGCAGTTAATAGCAACATTTTAGATTGATTTTGTATAGTTTTTAGATCCTAATGCAGTAAGGTGCTCTGAATCATTTCTCTAAACAAGCAGTGTTTTCACATGCCCCGATATTACATTTTGGACATGATAATTTTCTATTTTATAAAGCACTTTTAATTACTGAAATAATTCAGACACCCTCCATTCTCTACAGAGAGATGTTTTTGGAGTGGGGCTGGCATCACCCTAGTTGACAATCACTGGACTTTATTTTCATGAAAATAAATAAAAATTACTTTAAATGATATATTTTGTTATTGAGAATATATGAAATAATATCTCAAAGTAATTTTTTCTTATAATCCTATGAATTAGTAAATACCATCCTCTATTTTTTAAATCTGACTGAAATTTATACTTTTTACCCAAGGTCATTTTCAAAGGCAAGTCAATTTTGAAGGATTCAAAGAAACATTATCGTATATGAAATAATGGTACTTTTGAAGATTGAACATCCTTCTTCCTATACGGTATGCTCTATATTTAAATTGTATTTCTCCAGGAGTGAAAAGGCTTTGCATACACTCAACTATACTAATAAACTGATGGAACTTGGTGAATGCAAAATAAAAAAAAAAAAACATAGTAAGATGTTTCTAGTATTTACAGAGAACACAAAATTGTAAAAAATGTGTGTGTCTTATTGTTCTTTTTCAGAGGAAGCAGGCAGATTTCATTTAAAAAGTCATATATCAAAGTTTATTCTGTTTTCTAAGAAATAAACTCTGGAAGTTTCATTAATTTTTATAATAATTAAGTCGAGTTGAAAAAATATATTATTAGGAATACCCTGAATAACAATTACTCATGCAGCAAAAGAATGCTTAGAATACTTAGTAAAATATTTCTCTTCCTTATTCATTTTTTGTGATGGGTTTTTCCTTTAATAAGTCATAATTAAAATTTCCAAATATATGAAAAAGGAGAAAATACAACAAACCCCTATGTAATTTTAACCATCAAACCTGCAGCATAATTTTCATTATTACTGCTTTCTCTCCTTTTTATTTTTTACAGGAGAACTTTAAGGCAAATTCCAGTCATTGCATCCTATCACCCTTAAATATTTCAGGAAATATTTTAAGATAATTCTTAAAAAGTAAAAGTTAAGGAATTTGCTTATGTATCATTATGACATGATAACACATAAAATATTACAGTATTTTTAAACACTACCCAATATCCAGTTCTTATTAAAATGTTCTTATCTAAAAAATTATTTTCATAGTAATTTCTCCTCATGTATTTTAAAATTCATTTTAACTTATTTTGATTTATACTAACACAGAAAAATAATATGCTTCAATGGATTTTATGAAAAACTAATTGGAAGACATATTCCCAATCTATTTTACATATTATCCATTCTAATCTATTCACTAAATATGTTTTCTAAATGTGAATATATTTTCACTATGTGCCTTTACTCAAATTTTTCTATCTTCCTGTTATGTCTCTTATTTCCCAAATTCTGAATATTTGCTCATCTTTTAAGTCTCATTCAAATGGAAACTGATCTCTGATGCCCTCCCTGGCTCCTTCAGATAAATTCTAGGTAGAATTTATTGCTTCTTTCCCAATATTTTCATAGTATTATGTTTATGCCAACAATTAAAAAAATAAATAATTAGATTGTATTTTGGAAATATAAAGGCCAGTTTTTAATTTTTATGGCAGCCTATGTATTAATTATGTATATACAGTTTGTAACATTTCTAATTAACTTAACAAAATGCAATACAGATGTTCTCCTAGAATTTATTCTAAAAGCTTCTTTGTTTTACCTTCACATTTAAATCCATTTGTATCTATTCTCTAGTCTCTCAGAAAGCTTGTGTAATACATGTTATTACTTTTATAGATGTTTAGTAGAATTTACTGGCAGAATCTCAGACTTTCCTGTGTGTGAATGTTTTAAGTAACATTAAATTGTTTAAATTATATTGAGTAATGCTCAGATTTTCTATTCTTTTCATGCATTAGTTTTGGAGTCTTATTTTTCTAAAAAGTTATCTATTTATATGGTTATTACATATAGGTATATACATATTTGAGAGTGTTATATAGAGTAAATTTTGTGGTTCTAGAATGTCTTCTTTGACATGAATAATTCAACTTGTCTTAAACTTAACTTTGGATGAAATTAATATAGAAACCAAAATTTCTGGACGTGCTGTTGAACTGCATAACAGTTTCCATTCTTTTACATTCAAATCATGTTTTCTTATATTTAATATACTTTTTATAAGTAGCATGTATAGTTTGGTTTTCTATTTTTTACAGGCTGATAATTTTATTATTTTATTAGTAGTATGTAGTCCTTTTGCATCTAATGTAACTAATGATATAGTTATGTTTATATCAGTATCCTACTGTTTATTTTGTTATTTGACTCAATTTATGATTTTTAAAATATTTGGCCATTTTAAAAAATTGATATTTTACATAATTTTATATACCATTTATTGTTTTTCTATTAATTTCTTAGATATTTTATTTTCTCTTAGCTATTACTTTGGAATTTAGAACATGAATTTTTTAACACTCTAAGTGTAACTCATGATAATGCTAGAATTATTATTAAACAATGTTATTGTGGTATTATTGATATACAAAAAACTACATTTTTAATGTACTCAGTTCGATGAATTTGAACATATGCATACCCCCAGTAATACTATCACTGCAACCAAGGTAATAATCATATCCATCACCTCCAAAAGTTTGCTTATATAAATGTTTTTGTAGTAAGAATGCTTAATAAGAGTCTACTCTCTTAACAAATTTTAAAGTGCACAGTACCGTATTGTTAACGATAGGCACTACGTTGTATAGGAAACATCTAGCACTTTTTCATCTTGCATGATGAAACTTCATACCCGTTAAATGACTCGTTCCTTCCATTTATAACCTTTCATGTTACCTTTTACATTGTTATTGTCACATATTTTAATTCTACATACATGTTAGACATTGCGTTGTATTAATTTGGCTTTCTCTAGTCACTTTTTATTAATATTTACTCGTATAATTATTTTCTGACCATTCTTTCTCCCCATACCCCAGGGCGGACAAATATCTTTTGAATTTATTGTAATGGGTGCATGCCAATGCCAAAATGTGTGTTTACTTTGTCTAAAAACTAAACAAAACAAAACAAAACAAAATCATTTAATTTTGCCTTCTCTTTTGAAGAATACTTTCACTGAGTATTGAATTATAGGTGGAAAGTTTCGTCTTTTTTCTTTTTATCCTCCTTTTAAACTTCTAAACTATCAATTACTTTTTCTGCTTTTTACCATTTCTGCTGTCTCATTGTTGTGTCTTTTATGATATTATTTCCCTCCAACCCAACTCCAGGCTGTTTTTCAAAAATTTCCCTTTATCCTTGGATGTAAACACATCGTCTCTGGGTGCCTAGGTCTGGTTTCCATTGTATTTATTCTGCTTGATATTCAAAGTGTTTCTTCACTCTATAGAATGATTTTTTTTTACCAGTTTTATCAATCACTTCCAATATTACATTTGTCTCATTTCGTATCTATTCCCTTTCTAGAATTAAAATTTCAGTTACTTTTGAAGCTCTTATTGCATCCCACATGTCTCTAACACTCTGGAAAATGTTTGTATTATTTCTAAATTTTAGTTTAGAACTTTCAGTTCACTGATCTTCTTTGATTTGATCAATCTATCAGGGCTTTGTATTGCTAAAGAGAGTTCTAATATACCTTTTTCCCAGCTTCCCTAAGTTATTAACTAAATAATATAATAGTATTAATGAAACTGCAGAGGTCATTTAGATTTCAACTGATTTCTCACTATATCCATTTTCTTTTCTATGATACAATTCACAGTATTTAGTCTCAAAGTCTCCTTTGTCCTCTCTAATCTGTAATCGTTTCTCAGTCTTACATTGTTTTTCATAAACTTGAGAATTTTGAAGACTACTGGTTGGTTGTTTTGTAGAATGCCCCTCCATTTGGATTTCTCTGATGTGTTCTCATGATTTTAGAGTGGATTTATGAATTTTAGGAAGAATAACACAGATATGAAGAATAACATGTATACAGGGAATACACATCAACATGATTTATTACTGGTAATATTAAAGTTAATCATTTGGTTAAAGTTGCAGAAAAGTTACTATTTTTCCCTTCCATTATTCTATTTGTTAGAAGTAAGCCAATGATTTCACACCTAGGAAAAAAATATTAAATAATTTCAGATTATATGTCAAAACATCACAGTAGTTAGTAAATTTGGAAGGGGATCATGTGAAGTTATGCAAATATCCTATTCCTCTTTACAATTTTTCCACTAATTTTAGCATTTTCTGTGAAATTTGCCTGTATCAATTATCATGTTCCGTTTCACATTATTTAGATTTTGACATGTATTATTTATATTACTTGGATTTTTTGGAAGATTTTTTTCCATATCTCCTCTTTATTTATTTAACATTTTATTTATATCAGTATGAAATCATGAATATTAATTTTTTTCATTATAATCAATGTTGTTATTATTTATTTTAGTGCTCAGATTATTCCATCTTTAGCCATTGGAAACTTTTATATCCTTCTAATGTGTCTTTATAAATATATATTTTTTATCACTTCCTTACTTTATTGCACTACAAGGTGCTCCAGGGTAATTTATATTTTCTCTGCTCCAACTCTAGAATCAGCCATTCCTCCAGGGGACCCTGGTTCCTTTCATCATATAATGGTATTTAGAAACTAATATACATATGCTATATGTGCTAGTTGCTACTGAGATGTCACTGCTTCTAGGATCTCTCAGTCTACAAAGCTAGAAAGTATATATATGTATCTATAATTATTTCTATATCTGTACATTAATCAAGATAAGCATTCTTTTATACTGATATCCCCTACTCTTATCCAACATGACAGGATTTATCCTAACCTATTTACTTTTTTGTAACTTTTTTCTTTGATATTAAGAAATGTGATTCCTATTATCTAGAATTTATTTACTTATTAATTTATTTACTTAATTAATTTACTTATTAATTTAATTACTAGTATACATGTGAATTAAGTTTACAATTGCTAACCTGTGCCCTGTTAAAATACAAATTTATTACCTAGAGTGCAGTGATTATATACAATACAAACTGATTTTTGACAAGGGTGCCAAGGAATACAATGAGGAAATATATAGTATTTTTTAAATGATTCTAAATAATTGGATAATTGAATGAGAAAAAAAATAAATCTTACTACATGTATATAAATTTACATGAAATAGATAATATGCCTAAATGTAAGAGTTAAATGTAAAGGTTGCCTACAAGAAAACATAGGAAAAAATCTTGGTGATCTTGGGAATGTAAAGATTTGTTAGTACACAAATAGCAGGAAATATAAAATAAAACATTGATAAATTAGAATTCCTGAAGATTGTTTTTTTTCTATTTGTAAGACACTATTTAGAAAATAAAAAGAAAAACTCCAGATGAGGAAAGATTACTTTCAGTGTATCATATATCTGCTAAAGACTCATATCCAGAATAGAAAAATAAATGATCTTTCAGTTCTGTATAAGATGGAGCCCAATTTTAAAATAAAGGAAAAATTTTCATACACACTACCAAAGGACATATATGGATGCCAAACAAACACATGAAATATGCTCAACATCCTTTAGGGATATGCATATTGTATCTACACCCATTAGAATACTAAAAGTAAAAAGATTAACATTACCAAGTGTTGATAAAGATATGTAAGAACTAGGACTCTTGGTCTCAATTATCGCTTGTTGGAATGCAAAATAAAACAGACATTTTAAAATACAATTGTCAGGGTTTTTTTTTTTAATAAAGGGATATTTACATTTAACATTTGATCCACTGATCCCACTTCTAAGTATTTATTAAAAGAAATGAAAACATATGGCTACTAAAACTTTACTTGAAGGGTCATAGTTGTTTTACTCAAGATAGCCCCTAAATGGAAATAATCCAAATAAAAATGGTCATTTCATTGGTTTATATTTCTTCAAATGTATAGTTCTAACTTTTCTTTTTATATATGTCCTCAGTATTTTTTTTTCTATTTTTTTAGAATTGAAAAAAAAAATGTTTTACCTTTTTCCAGGCTCTCAACTCTTACTCTAACTTCATGACCACACTGAATGAACACAGCCATGTCTAATTCTTCTATTTTCATTGTTAATAATATGTAATGCTCAGTGGATTTTTTTTTCTCTATTCACATATTATCTAAGATGTGTGTATATTCTTCAGGACATTATGATTTAAGGTTCCAGATATTAAGTTCTACCAGTTTTTCTGTACATCACAGAACAGGGAGGAAAGAATGGGATTGAGAAGGTAAAGTCTTCCACTGTGTCTTCATTGTAATTTTACTATGCAAATTTTAGACACTTGGTTGAGGTAGATTGATTGTATTAATAATTTTACCACTTCGCTTCTCCTTAGGTATCCCTTTTTGCCTTGTAACTTGATAGTATTCTCCCAGTCTGACTTAGTGACCATCTTTAATTAGTGAGATATTGATAAGCCTAACTTAATTTAAGCAAGTAGCTTTGTATGATTGAGCTTATTCCCTTTTAATTTCTGTCATTAAAATGAGAACATGATTGGGCTATCCTGCTGGAAAATGAGAATTACAAGGTTTCTTGTCTCCCTTCCCTGTTGCCCAGGGTATTGCTAGCTTGAATGCCTTGATGTGTGAATGTTTCAGGATCTAGCTATATGCCCAGCCTAAATCATTGAACTGCAGAATCATTATCAAAATAAATGACTATTTGTTCCATGTCTGAGTTTTGTGGTACCTATTTACACAGCGTTATTACAGTAATGGATAACTTGTACAGAAACAAATACACTTTCTTTATGGCCAGATATTTTGCTCTCCTGCTTTAACATGAGTCCCTGGAGAGATTTTTTTTCTGTAGGAAGATATCAGCTTAGACTATGCTCCTACATATTTCACTTGGCTGCATCAAGGCAAGCCTTAAAGATTCTCTTTTGTAAGATGTCACTCTTTTCTTTCGTTAGCTACTGGTTTAATATTGTTGGTGAATTTTGCTCATTTATTTTTTGGTTTTGGAAGTTGTGAACCATGGTCTTACTTTACTATGCTAAATAAGAAGTCCCAAAATTA
Source organism: Macroglossus sobrinus (assembly GCA_004027375.1). Classification (NCBI taxonomy): domain Eukaryota; kingdom Metazoa; phylum Chordata; class Mammalia; order Chiroptera; family Pteropodidae; genus Macroglossus; species Macroglossus sobrinus. Next base: position 59,812 of record PVKZ01002728.1, on the reverse strand, counting down.
TTTTTAAAATAATATCTCTTTATATATGAAAAAATATAGAAAATATTTAAAGACACTTTCAAATTTAAAACAAGATATATTAAAACATTATATACTGTATAAAATTTAAAATCTTTAGTTTTTAAGACAGACAAAGACTTAAATACCAGGCTTATATACCAGGATATATATACATATATATGCATATGTATATCCTTTCAAAAACTACTTAGATGGCAAAGCAGATGAATTCATAATCCATTGACCATTCTCTTAGCATATGTTTGATTTAAACCAAGGAAAAAATGTAAAATTGTGCCAGATTTGAAAAGCAATTTAGCATGTAATGTGTAAGTATTTCTCATAAGATATTTTTAAAATCATAGTTCATTTCAACAGCTATAGTAAATGTTGGTTTAGAAATTTTCTCTTATAAGATTCAATCTTGTTTTTCATGTCATAGTCTAACCATATTGTTAAAGAAACTTATAATCTTTCCCCAACCTTACCACATGCCTGCCATCTTTGAATCACTATCTGAGAAAGCCACAAAGACAATACTCCGTCAAATAACATTTGACTAAATGGAATGACCATCTATCATTGGAGCACAGTGATTAAAATGTCCTCTGTTATCAATACCATCATCCATTATTTAAAGGCAGAATTTATTTCAGCAGATTAAAAAAAAATCAACCAAACAAGGTACTACAAATTTGATTAATCAGCTTCTAATTACTTGAGACTCATAGAACTTTTCAGAAGGGCAGGAATAAACTTACTATAAAAAAAATCTAAAAATGAACCAAGAATGAATGTATAGCATTTGATTTTGTTGGATGTTCACAGTAGCATTTGCAATCTTGAGATTTCAGTAAAGTACTGTCAATCTTTCCTTACTTAGCATTCTGCATTTGGCTTAGACATATGTGTTTCAATGAACAAAACCACCTCAACAAAGGTTTGTCAGCCCCATCTGAATTCTCTTCCCAGCTAAGCTTTTACCTTTTGTACTTCTCTGTTCTTCTTTGCATTGCCCAGTTGTAGCAGGAATCTTGCTAAGTCAGTTTAGCACAGATCCTCACCTTTATTATCTGATCTCCATCAATACCTGATCCAGTCTTACTCCCCACTTTCCCCAAGGTGATATCTGATCACCTTGGCCTGTCTTCAGTAAGAATCCTATCAAGTTAGTTTAACCAGAATCCCCCTTACTCCCTATTATTTCCTCCTAACAATTCTCCATCCACTGACCTCTCCACCCTGCTCCTCAACTATAAATCCCCACTTTTACTTTTATTCAGAATTGAATTCTATTCTGTATTGAGGTCTCTTTTCCTTTATTGTAATATTTCCTGAATAAAATCTATTTTTACCTCTTTAATTCCTGGCCAGCTCTAGTTTTCTTTGACACAACCCAGATTAAACGAGTTCCCTTTTGCTTAGAGAAATAACATTTAGGATAGAAAAAAAAAAGACTAATTTTAGCATTAACTGTTATAAACCTCCTAGGATTGAATAATATGTGATTACAAAGTTCTAAAAAGCTCTGAGAGATCTGAGAAGGCAGGTGGGGCTATTATTCCATGCTGTGGAGGTGGCAGTGAATTGAAGAGATGCTGACATACTTCAATTAAGCTTTCTTCACTTCTCATACTTCCCTTTACTATACTGGTAAGGACAAGATAGAAACTGGTGTATATTTAACCTAAACATAACAGATCAATTTCTTATGAGGATTAGTTTAGGCTTTATAAACATTTTTATAATATCAAGTAAAAATATCTAATTATATATTAAATATCTTAAAAATTCATGTTAACCAACAGATTTTTTTTGATATTTGGATTCAGGGTTATATAAGTTCTAAGGCTATGTACTCTTAATGAACAGCCCTGACTATGTGCCTTTAGATTAAAATTGAATATTTACACATTGTATGATCTAGCAAAAACTTTTATTTGCAACACTGTCTCTCTCATTTTACACTGTCCTATACATAGTGCTCCTGGGTTGGTAAGTTGAAACTAATATTTTTTTTCCAAATGAACTCGGTACTTTTCTAAATCAGTGTCTTATTCATGATAGTTCCTTTGCTTGGAATTTCTTCTTCCACTGTCTGTTTCTCTGAATAACCCATCTTTAATACTCTCATGCCATCTCTTCCAGGCAGCCTTTCTTAATCCATTTGAAATCACATCATCAAGTCACTTCATCCTATCTTTCAAATCCTCTTGTAGCTCCCCCCTTTATTCTTCTACTCTATTTTGTTTGCATTTGTGATAAAACTTATATTTGTCAAATAACCCTCTTAAACATGTTTCACAAGACAGCTAGCACTTACTATATGTGTATATATATTATTTTTTATAAGTACAAACTTAAAAATCTATCATAGTCTAAAAGAAATGAATGTGTTTTGCTTCTATAATATTCTAGCAATTTCCTCTACATGTGATAAAGGAGGAAGTAACTAAAGTATAAGTTTTATGGTAATCTTTGAGTGCAAGAAAATATTCTACGAGGCTGGAGGTGTCTTTGGCCTGGAGAGATAGGTCAAAAGTTTACCTGTGAAAATTCATACAACAGCAGGCCTTAAGCAGAGTATTTAACTTGTCTCAAAGAATTTGAGGCTAAGAGTTATAGGGTCAGATATCACTCTGTGACTTTCTTGTCAGAACAGTTTCTGTGATGTTTACGTAAAAGTGTACACTTAATTCACTGAGACGGATTTTTGGGGTGGTTTTTGAATTGCTAAAATGGTAGAAGGTGTGCAAAGAGCCTAACAAAAAACTCTTTTTGAGCTTAGAGAAGATACCTTTTGCCATATGAGGACACTTTTCACAATTTAACTTATATTAAAGTTAGCTATGTTCAATTTATCTTCCTAAGTAAACTTTAAGCAACTATGTAGCTTCAACCCAGCATAATACTTCATGTATACCATGTGCTTAAGTGTTCGAATTGAATGTCTTCATAGGATTATTTGGTTGCCTTAAATTAATCAATTAATTATTCCATCAGAGTAAATATTCATATAATAATGGTGATTGATTTTGACTGTGGGTTGTACATTTTTTTTTGGTAGTTGTTGCCAAATGACTACATAAGTCAAAATATTGAAATGGTATTGTATAAATGTAGCCAAAGGACAAAAAACAATTGAATTAACTACTATGTACTTCTAAAACTTTATGACTAGAATACAAGAGAAATATACCAGTTCTTCTCACTCATAACACAATCTTCCTCAGCCTTGACACATGTATCTTAGTCTTATATAAGCCTGAATCTTTCATGGTTATGTTAACCTTTTCAAACCCAAATGGACTCTGTACCAGAAACTTTCATTCAGTATTTATCAGCGCACACAATCTTCTCATCTTCCTAATGACTTTTGCTTCAATAGAAGTTTACAAAGACAGAGAAGCCTTAAAGGCAGCAAAATTAATATAGCTAAATGGGTGACATACTCAATGGAAAAGCATAAAAATGAAAGGAAAATTATAATTTAAGAAGGAATATAAATGTGAGGTGCATGATACAGTATCAGCATATTATAGAAAGATTTAAACAAGTTGTAGGGTTTGGAAACTTTAAGAAAGTAAGGTGCAAAGAATGATCTGATTTGCTGACTAAGAAAAGGTTGAAGGAATAAGTTATCCAGTTAGAAGGATAGTTAAATTCTCGTATGCAGAAGATTGACACAGTAAAGAAACTGAATGATTTTGCTTATGTCTAACAACAGAAAGAAAAGGGGCTATCATATGAGCTGAAGAAGTAGGTAGATGCCAAACCATGCAGGGTTTGAAATTTATATTAATGTCACATTAATAAGTGCAATAGAAAACCAGGGATATATTTTAAGCTAGAGATTAGCACAAGATAATTTGTGCTAATTTTTTGAAAAGTTTACTTTAACTGCATTGCAAATAACAGCTTGTAAAAGAAAAATACATGCAGTTGGAGATATTAGGACTAAGGTGGTAGCAATAGAATTGATAAAACAGTGAGTTCAGAACATATTAGAAAGGCAGAATCACAAAGCTAAGCAATGGACTGAACGTGTATGAGTGAAGAAGAGGAAAGTGTCAAGAATAACTCAGATCTTGGTTTATCTGATGGTTATCACTAAAAATTTAGGGAAAAAAATAAGCTTATGCAATGTGATAGTAGGATTCCAAGACGGCCCCCAATAATTCTTACCATTCGAGATTCATAGCTTTGTATATTCCCACTGTGAATCATGAATGACCTGGGTAACTGATAAAATGCTGTGGAAATGATATTATAGAGGCCATTGGTCTCTTGGTTTCCTCATTCTGGGGGATAACATCCATCATATTACAAGAACACTGAAGCAGCCCTAAGCAGAAGCCTGTGTAGATAGTGAGTGAGGCCTTCTAATAATTGCCAGTACTGATTGGTCATCCATGTGAGTAAAGGACTTGAGAAGTACATACTCCATCTTCAGGCAAGCTTTCAAATGACTGCAATCATGGGCAACATCTGGCCAAATTCCAAACCAAAATAACCTAGTCGAGCCACTCCCACATTCCTAACTTAGAGAAACTCTGAGAAATAATAAATGTTTATTTTTTATTAGGCCACCAAATTTTGAAGTAATTTGTTGCACAGAAATAGGTAGCAGACACATGTAGGAAGTCTGTAAATTTAGCTTTGAGGATATTAAGTTCTCTTACCCAAAATGCTCAAGAGGAGATTTTAAATTGGCAACTGGATGTATCCACTGATATCCAATGGTAGTTGAGAGGCAAGGTCTGGATTTGACACCCAAAGAGAGAGTAACATACTAACCTGCATGTAATTGGTAGTTGAAATCACCTACAGGGAGAGTATAGAATAAGAAATTAAGCCTATAAGAGGGCTTGGAGGACTTCTACATAGAATGGCTGGGAAGAAGAGGATAGGAACACAGAGAAATACAGACAAGAATATATGAGAATAGGAAGAACACTAGTAAAGATGTTCAGAAGAATTTGTGATTTAAGAACGATTTGGTCAATAGTATCAAATACTGAAAGGTCACATAATGAAAGATCAAAAAAGTATTTTGGATTTAGAAGCAGATTTCTGATCTCACTGAGAATTGTTTATATGTAATATTGTAGGAAGAAATCTATTGAGAAGAATAAAGAGAGTTGAGAATATGGGTGTAGAATGGCTTATCAGCTCCATTCAGAAGCATCAACTCTGTAGCAATTCAAAGTGTTTTCTAGTTTTCCCATCTAGAAATCATACTGAAACATCTTTATGGCCCATTTGTATAGTCAAGTAGAGATCAAGTCACGTCTATTACTCTTCAATAGTCATATAAAATGGTGATCACTTAAAACCATCAAAATAAACAACCATAACATTACAAAAGGTAATATTAATATTTTATATTCCCCAAAGTAATAATATAAATTCACACTCAACAGATTCACAAAGGTTTGCAATAATGGCAGGAAAAAACGGCAAAAGTAAAAGAATAAAGTAAGAAAAAAAGAATTATTATGATTTTTCACCATAAACATGGTTATAATAAATATATTTTCCTGGAAATGAGTAGTAATAGTGCTAGCAGAAAAAGAACAAAGTATATAGGAAACACAATGTGACCAAAAAAAAAAAAAAAAAAAGGAGCATGAGGTAACACCACAACTAATTAGTCAGATCTAGAAGTTCCACATTAATTTGTTTCTAAATACATTGATGGTAATATTCTATTATAATAAAGTAGTATATTTTTTTCTTCTTTTGTCTGCTGATTGTTTTGCAGCAAACTGCCACTTTGCAGAGCTCCATATTGTCACCTGCCACAATGCATCTGATATTGCACTCCCATAAACATGAAAGTGAATATTTGTTATCTCTTGTAATCACTTTTGCAATCAAAATTCCTTTACATCTATTTATTTCCTTATAAAGAAGGAAATTTCTTCTATATTTATTTTCTTATTAAGAAGAAAGCTCTACATGAGACAACTCTAGATCAAAAATACAACTCTTTTTCTTTTAAGTATAAATCAGAGATTTAATAAATACGATAGTAACTCAAAGGAAAATCAAAATTTATATTTACCTGCACATTGCATTTCCTTATGTATTGATAAGCCTGTCAATGTAAGTCATAGATATTTTCTTGAAATAATTTTTATCAGTTAACAATGCATATTCAAAATGAATACATATGTATTATTGCACTCTTCCCAGCCAGCATTTCTCCTTCAAATTAATCTTGAATGATGGCATATCTATGTTTTGCTCATTCATGTCTATTCATATTATATATTTGAAATGATTTTTAAAATCCATATTATAGGCATTTATGCAGTAAAATTTTGGGTCTTCTAGCTCTAAAATATTAAAGATTTATTCTCTAACATGACTTTTCTAAGTCACAGTTCTGTAAGTCAGAAGTCCAGCTGGGTTTGGCGAGGTTCTATGCTCCGGATCTCAGGAATCTGAAACCAAAGAGTCGGCCAACTGTATTTTTATTGTAGATTGGGGTCCTATTCCTAGCTCACTCCATTTCTTGGCAAAATTTAGTTCTTTGCAGTAGTAGAATTGAAGTCCTCCTTAATTTTCTGACTTATACCTTAGGAGCAACTCTTAGTTTCTTAAGAGTAAATGCTACATTTCTTTTCATGGGTTTGTTTTTATCCTCAATTCAGCAACAGCACATCCAGCCTTTCTCATGTTTTAAATCTCTCAGATCTCTTCTGCCATTAGACAAAGAAAGTTCTGTGATTTTTAAGGACTCATAACTTAACATAATCAGAGAGTCATATCTCACCATATTTACAGAGAATTAAGATGACTCATCTTTGAAAGCCATTTTAGGAATTTGATTTACTACAACAGGAAAAAAAAATTAAAAACTCGATTTCCTGATTTCTTCAAAAAGTCAAAAACAAATATACAATGGTTTCTTCAAACTCGGCATCTCGACACTATTTTTTCTACCTTTGTTCCCAAAAGGCAAGGCCAAGTTATATAGCTGTCCTGTAAGTCATTTCCACCTCAAATATCTATTTTTGGGTAGCATTTAATGTTAATCACATTTTCCTGCTTTCCATTCGAGTAATTGTTTGTCTCTCTCTCTCCTATGGAAGATTATTACATCTACAATCTATCTACATAAGTTTTATGGGTTGTAAATGTGTATCTTCTCCCTGGGTGACTATTATATACATAATCTGTTACCTTTCTCCATTAAGCTAATGAATGGTTGACACTTGTGGTTAGAACAATCTGGCATCTTTAAATGTTGTCTTTAACGTAAAAAAAATTGAAATAGTCCACAGTCAAAACTACTGAATAACATCTGTTTTGCATTCAGCATATGGTAAGAAGTTCTTGCTTCCTACTGAAAACAGAAGATATTTAAATGGATTGTTAAATGGTTTCCTCTCCTACTTTAGTCAAAGCAAACTTGCTGATTACACAGTTTAGACTATGTAATTGGCTCTTTAACAAGAAACATTAAAAAAAACATTTTGGAGAGTGCAAACTTTTATTTACCACTAATTAGTACAAAATACCAAATTTGATCACAAATAATGGCAACAAAGTTATATATATATATATAAAAGTTGGATTCCAATCATTGGAATCACTCCGTAAAAAGATGTTTTCATTCGTTTCACCTGATAATTCAAAGGATTTAATAATAGACCTCACAAAAGGCTGTATTTTAATTGAGCTTTTTTTTTTTTTAATTTAAAGTGCAGAGGTATATTATAATCTCCAGGTTTTGCGTTAAAATGTGTAAGGATATAAGTGATTCTTCTAAAATGTTCCAGATGTGACATCTCATATAAACTTCATCCCTCTACATTGAATTATTGCTGGAATTTATCCACTTTGAAATTCCTATTCTCAAGAAATAACAAACCTAGCAATTAAAAATTAGTATTCATTCCTGGATACTAACTTTTCTCCTTCTCCACTTTGTATCAGTACTACCATGATCTTCTATTATTATACTAAAATCCCAGAAAAATACTGACCTAGATATTTTTCTTCATCTTCTAAATTTAATTTTTCACTAAATGTTGTCCTTGATTGTTTTCTGCTTGTTCCACTACCAATATTTCAGTCCACTGCACTATCACCTCAATCCTAAATTACTGTACAGTCTGCCAATTGGTTTCTTTACCTTTAGCAGTCTCTGTCCACTTCAATCAGAGTAATCCTTGTGAAACACTGGTTTCATCATGTTAGTAAAGAACTCAAGGACTTTTTATGACTCTCAACTTAGAATCAAGTTCAATTTTCTTCTCCTGACTATAAAGCTAATAATTCCTTCAACTTTATTTTCTACTACTTTCACATACACTATCTATTGCAGTCTTGTTTATCTTCTCACTGTCCTCATAAGAACTTTTTTGGAGGTCAATTTTCTGAACCAAATTGCAACATATTATACTGAATCATATTCTTTGTTTTGAATTTTCCTAATCCCTATCTACTCAAATCTGGTTCATTTTTGACCTCACCTATTATATAAACACTCCCCAAAAAATAATTCTGTCTTCCCCATCTGTGTATATACATACACATACACTCATAGACATAAACTTTATTATTTAATAGGTTCTTAAATATTAGACTATACTGGAATATATATATAATACTTCATTCAGCATATTGTATATAGTCTATATAGTAAGGCTTCAGGCACTAACTTATATATTTGAGTATATTATAGCATACGCAAAACACATTTGAAATTTTAGGCGGGCATGTTCTGGTTCTGCTTTAGTTGACCCCACCGCCAACTCTAGGTGTAAGCCCTGATGAGATTAAACCTAAAATTCAAATTTTTCTGCTTACAAGGATTAGGTTAGGGATAATTAAAAGGATCTGGTTTGGGACAATGAAAGAATAAATATAAGAAGTCATATCTATGAGAAGAAAATTGTGGTCTTATTTGCCAGATGGTATTTTAAGAAGATGTGAAGTCTCAAACCATGGCAGTCATTTTCTGAACATGAAACAATTTAGAGTTATAACTGTCTCTTCTAAAGCAATTATTATATCATATACTTAGCTGAGAACTTTACATTTCTTTTTTTAAAATTAAGTTTATTGGGGCAACATTGGTTAATAGAATCATATAATTTTCAGGTGTACTTTATAATTTGACATCTATATATTCTATCATGTGTTTACCACCCAAAGTACAGTTTCCTTCAGCTACTGTATATTTGATCCCCTTTACTCACTTTACTTTCCCTTTCCCCCAATATTTGGCTCTCTTTACCTCTCCCCTCCTCCCCTACATTCTACACTCTGGTACCACTTGTCCATTGTCCATGTCCCCGAGTCTCTGTTTGTCCTGTTCATTTGTTGCTTTTAGGTTTATATCTCACATATAAATGATATCATGTGATTTTTCTACTTTTTCAGTCTGACCTATTTTGTTTAGCATGATTATCTCAAGGTCCATCCATGTTGCCACAAATGTCAGTATTTCATCTCTTCTTATGGCTGAGTTTCTTATTAGTGCATTAAAGTTTTACAGTAATATGACATAGGTGCCATCTTTGTACTCTTTCAGATAAGGATAATGTGGCCCAGATGGGAAACTAAGGCAGAGGCAAGGAAACCAAGGCTACACAGTTATTGAAATGTAGGTAATTGATACTGAGTCTAAGCCACTAAATGTACCCTGCAAAAGAGGTCATCATATGAATTTATAATGTATGAATCATAGAAAACATTGATAAAAAAAGATTCCTTCAAGACATTGGTTTATGCATCAAACCTTGCCTGAATCTCTATATATTTTAGTTATGAAGCCAATAGATATCTGATTGCTTGTAGTTTTTTATTGTTTGTCTAGTTACTTTTGTCTATTTTGTTTATTTATGTGTCAAGTCAGGTAGAACACATTACCCTAATTTAATTACTTTGTGTTCATTGAGAAAATGGAAGTCATTCACCATAATTGACCAAAACGTATGGGTTTTGGAAGCTCATTACAAAATGGCATTCAAAATCTACAGCTATGGCTTAAACAAATACAATTTTTGTGTTTCATTATGGTTCTTATTTTGCCGTTTTGATTCAAAGAAGTGGATAATTGCTCATGATTTCATAAAGCAAAACTCTCAACATGATAAAATAAATTTCACTTTTATTTCCTTTATTTTTCCTGCTCATACAGTATTGAATAATATAATTAGCACACAAATATTGGAAGACAATCACTTAAATACTATTTGATTTACATCATTAGTGATTCAATATAGCACAATTTATCTTCCTTAAACATATGAGTCCCAGAGGATTGGATGGTTCAGAAGAGTGTTATTGGCAGCTGATTTATTTATCTGTTGTTTGGTTTGTTGATTTATTTATTACCTCCAGGTCAATGATCCCCAACCTTTTGGAACCAGGGACTGGTACTCCTAAGAGAACCTAATTTCTGGTGATCTGGAATGGAACTGAGGCATTGATGGCAGTGCTGGAGAGTGGCTTACTGGCCAGCCACTTTCCTCCTACTGTGCAGTCTGGTTCCTAGTAGACCACCAACTGGGTACCAGTCTGAAGCCCAGGGATTGGGGACCTCTGCTCCAGGTCACCAAGCATGATCAAATTGTAGTGGGAATTTTTCTTATAAGATGTGAGTCCTGTAATTTGCATGAATGACCTAGTTATACCAATATTCTTTCACATAAGGTATGAACATTAATATCATTATTGTGAATACTTGCACTGAGACATTACTTCAGGCTTGTTCATTAAATGAAATTTTGACAGTCTTTCCAAGCAAACCATCCTTCTCAAGCTGATGAGGGTATATTGGTGGTTGAAGAAAAGGTGTTCCTGCATTTGGGGTTGGTCTAGGAAGGAATTATTATAAAGTATGAACAGTGTCCCCTTTTAAGCCATCTTTTTCTAAAACATTTTCTACCCTTAAGAGTATATATTATAATTTTCATTACGATTTATTCTGTTTCAAAGCAAAATTATCATATGCATTTTTAATCTGAAGCACTCTCTTCCCGCTTGACTCTTTGAATAAATAAAGATGTATCTGTTTTATTGTGTCTATACAAGTAGAACATGATCACTGTTAAAAAAAAAAGTCTAAAATGAAAAAGCAGTTAAATGCTGTTACTGAAGTCACTGAAATGTGGTGACACATAGTTGGTAGTTGTGCACTGTTAAAGTTTTAGATATGAATCATCTAGCTACCTATTTATTTAGTAATATTGTATTTCATAAAATATGATATCTAATTCCTAGAACAGGGCTTGCATGTTGTGGAAGGTCAATAAATATTTGTTAAAAGAATTCATTATACATGAGTACATATTTGGATGTACATTATTATAAAGTCAATATGGTATTCTGTTATTTTTTATAAATCTGCTTTACTATTTTAAGAGCAATAATATATTGAAGTAATATTAGGTTTTGCACATTTTCATGTTAAAATTGACAACTTTCATCTTTTCCCATGGGGCCAATTTTTCTTACTTCAGAGTTAAAGGAACTTCCACCTTGATTAAATTAATGAAGAAATAACTACATTGTTTTTATTAAAATTTTGGTATAGGGTGATCAGGTAGGTTTTTTTCCCCCTAAACTCTGATATACTTTTACAGCTATGGGTTTCTTCTTTGCTTAAAGTCAGTTTGTATGCCCACTGTTCCAGTGATGTATGGCTGCATAACAGACTAGTTCATAATTGTGTGGCCTAATTAACATGATTTCTTGTATTGAATGTGTCAAGGAATTCAGGTAAGACTTGGTTGGGAAGTTTATTTGCTTACCTGAGATTAACTGGAGTAACTTGGGGAACTATTTTGGGGAATTACCTGGGGAGTCCAAGATAGTTTTATTTACAGGTATGGCATTTTGGAGGGGACAGCTGTGAGGCAGGGCTGAGCTGGACACTTCATTTTACCATGTAATCTCAGGTCGCTCCATGTGGTCTCACCAGCAGGGTAGTCAGAATTTCTTATATATTGTCTGAAGACTTCATAAGACCAAAGCAGAAGCTGTAAGTCCTTTTAAATGCTAATGCCAAAACTGGTGTGATATCATTTCTGCACACTTCATTGATCAGTGGAGTCATAGGTCAGTACATAAGTGTGGGACCATAAACCCTACCTTAGGATGTTCTATCTTCAGTCATCTTTAAGTTGACATACAGAAAATAGCAATCAATATTTGTGTTTTCTAGAAAGGGGTGGGGGGAGTAGAAAAGTTACCTGCAAATGAAGCATATATAATAGTAACTTCCCAATTTTTATTCTTTCTTACCACACAAAATGTATTGAAATAGATTGTATTTTAAAAGAAATAGAAAAAGAAGCAAACTCTAGATTTCTCTTTCTCTATGCACACATTCTTTAGGAGGAAACAAAAAGTACATCTAGAGTAGTTTAATTTATATATGCCATATTGTAAAACAGGGTGCAAGGGCGGCAAGTGTTATTCCTAATTAGGTTATAGCTTGTTTTCTTTTTCTTTTTTCTTGCATTAGCTGAAGGTTCAAAGTATAATCTTGAGAATTCTATTTCTCTAGTCATCTTATTTTCTACCTATTCTGTTTTATACATTTGAGAATACCAATAAAATGAGTAACCATCTATTGATAAAGAGATCTTGTATAAATTTTATCTTGGCTATAATTTAATTTCCTCTGCTGTTGAATTTCTGTAACCTTCTGCAACTTTCATTTTGTGCTTGGAGTATCTAGTTTATTTATTTATTTTTTGAAGCCAATTTAAAGTAGTCTATTTTCCAGCAGCTCCTGAGATTATGTGTAAAGCTATCTCCTTAATCTTACCAGATTTCAACTTTTTTTAGGTATTGTGTATACCTAAAAAAATGGACCACAAAGCCTAGCTTGGAACTGATATTTTATTATTATATCAGTGAAGATGCTTCGCATTTAGGAAATTTCCAGAAAATGTGGTGGTAGTTCTTCATATCTTAAAAAAATTTCATGAATAAATGCTTTAAAGATTCCTGTTTCTGAATTCATTGAGAAGCTTAAAAATGTGTTGCATAGATATGGCACATATTTTCTATTTTGATTTTTTCCCTTCTAATCTTTATAAGCAGCTACATGAATTTCAACCACATATCTTTTTCAGCTCTTTTGGAGGTTCCTATTTATTTCAGATTCTAATCTTTAATTCTTCTACATTAATTTTTAAACTTATGGGCTGTCATATGCCTCTTCTGGCAAGTTAACTGGCAAGTTTTTTTTTTTTAATTTTAATCATGGTGCATTTAGAGTAATTTTTCTATTAAAGATAAGGATCACTAGAGAGAGATATGACCAAAGTTTCTCAAAAAGGAAAGCCATACTTTAGTGACATGAGGGTGACATGTAGTGAAATGATAGTGTAGAAGGAAGAAAACAAAAGCCAACTGGAAAGAAAAAAATGAAAACCAACATATCAAAATTTTCCTCTACAGTTCAGCAGCATTGAAAACAAGAAGACTGGAAAAGATGTAAGAAAAAACAAAACAAAATAAAACAATAATAATATAATTGATAAAAAGAAGAAAAGGAAGAAAGTTAAGGGTCAAGGAAATATAAAGATACAAGCTCATTTTAATTTAATTTTGTCAGTATTTTAATTTGCAAAAACAACATACCAATTTGGGTAGGATTTTATATTATCTGCATTTCAATGCATTTGTTTGATGCTATAAACCAAACCAGTAAATAACATTCTTTCATTATATTCTATTGCAAATAATCTTTTTTCTTTCATTTTAATTTTTTTAAAAACAAGTATTTATGTTTAGAAATCAGCCATAATGAAAGAAAAAAATGAGAAATTAACATATATATGACCACTATAAGAGGTCACAGCTTCTTTTGACTCAGTTTTCAACACATTATGGATTTTCTGCCAAAACTACTCTGGGCACTATAATTTTGTAGCTCCGATTCTCATAAAAAGAGAGATGATATTTCCCCAGCATATTCTGATGTTAAAAAAAATAACTGATTAGGTTTAATTTTTATAAATCTAGAAAAGAATTAGATCTATAAAACATAATTATCAATAACATCATCTGTATTATTTAATAAATAGCAACAGAATATAAAAATAAGCTTTTATGCAAGTATGAGTATATCATAGTATGCAGATATATAAAACAAGACTAAATATTTTCTGTATTTATTTAGAAATCTAGTATAAATTGTTAGTATATATTAGAGTTCTCATTTATTCTGGTTTAAAGGTCTTCTGCATTATGCAAAATAGAAAAAAAAATAAGACAGTGGAGATATTCAATTTCAGGATATACTGAGAATTCAAGGAGCCTATTCTATTTATGGGTTCCACTGGAATCCCATAAACAGGCCTAAATTAAGATGAAGACTCACTTTTAAAGAGTGGAGTAGTTATTTGAAGCATGGGGCATTTGGTCTCGGTTAAGCTGATCAATAATTTAGAGCAGTATTTGGCCTCAACGATTTGGATTTAAATTGTACTAGCTGTGAGTTAGATATGATACCTAAACTCGCTAAGTCTTCACTTCCTGTGGAGTTAATAACAACTGTCCAATAACACTCGTTAAAATGTTTAGCAAGGTGCTGCCTGGGAAATGTTAATTGCCAAATTAAAATCTGTCGTTATCATTGCTGCTATTACTTGGATTGCCCTCAGTAAGAGCCTTAAGTTTACTCCTGCTAACCAAGTCAAAGGTTGAGACTCCAAAGATAGCTACCATATTCTGTAATTTAAAGACATTTGTGCAATTCCCAGTGTGTAGCCCCAATATACTATCATAAGCCTTAAAGAACAGTAAAAGGAAAGACAGAAAAAAGAAATTCAAGAAGCTGATTCTTGATATATAAAGCAACTATATGGATTATGGTTACATTAAAGACATATATAAGGCAGTAATATTAGGCAGTGCCTTCTTCAGGCCAAATAAATAATGTGCATTCTGTCTACTCAATACCATGGTCCTAGTTACTGCCATTGTAAAAAACAGAGGCTTCCTCAGAGAAACATTGCTGTAATCAAGCATAGTTTATTACTCAGTTTAAAAGACCATTTTAAATCATAGGATTGAAGATGCATAATATATAGGCACTGTCCTTGCTTCTCACACAATGACTATGCCTATTTCCTGCCCTTTACTTCATTGGGATGAAAGATCCACAGTTAATGAGTAAAAAATAACATGATTATATTATTTTCCTCAATGTGGGGATTTTTCCAAAGAGGAGTTTGTGAAAGAACCAAGAGCATAACCTTTAGTAATCAAATTACTTAAAAATTTCAAAACTATTCAGACACACTGCACATAATGTTGAATTTACTTAGAAGAGATTATCTGCATAATAACACATGGACATACAAGGATTTCCAAAATTTTATATCAGGATTGAGCATTGTGAAAACGACTTTCTATAGTACTATTTGCCTTGTCAAAGTTTTAAGATTTCACTATAGCAGTAAGAGTGTAAGGTCCAAATATTTGAGCAAAGTAAGAAATATGCTAGTATGTTTGCTCTTGTCAAACAAAGAATCAGATTAATGAGGACGTTTGATACAAGTCAAAGTCCACAACTATTTAATATTCTTTGCATGTTTAATTAGTTGCTTCATCATTAATCATGTTTGGTTGCAACTGATTTTTTTTCATCAGACTTCATATGCCAAATTTATTACAGTGACTGATCTCAGGAGGTTTATAACAGTAATTACAGCTCTGTTAATTATTTCAAATATTTTGGGATTGTTTTAAAGTCAATGTATTATTTTTAAAAGAAAGGTTATCAGCAGAGAAAACTGCTAGATGACTTGTTTAGATAATTTCTATTATGTTAAGAAAACATTGGTGTTAGATTTGGTAATCTTAATAATTATGATATAAGTCATTGTTATTTATCATTTTTCAAGTAGAAAATTCTGATGTAGTAATCTGTTTTATTACTTCCACTTTATCTGAACATGAGAAAAAAAATCTTAATTTATACAATGTTCTCCTTCAGCCTTCCAATGAGTGAGCCTCCTTTAAAGAACTATAAGAGCATCAATAAAACACATTTCAAAATTCCAATATCATGGAAATGCAATTTTGAAGGCACTGAATTATTGTCTACAGAATCATTTATTACAAAATAATCATTTTCAGTTATTTATATACAGATGAGACATCAAATATCAAATATTACATATCCAATGACAAAAGTATTTCTCAAAACATCCATCAACTCTCCAAATTATATTGATCTTCTCATTGGTCATCAAAATTAAGCTACAATATATAAAACTAAAGAATTATGTTTTTACATAGCCAGAGCTCATGTTAAGGCCTGACCAAGGTGTATGTTAAAGAATTGAAGTAGGCAGTGGACAAGGATTGAATCAAATGTTTGGACCGGAAGTACCTGATTGTGGTGGTGGTCTTTGGAACATCATAGGGATCAGTCATGCTATTGAGGGAATCTAGGTTGATTGTCAAGGAGGCAGAATGTTTTATGAAATAAGAGTCAGAATTTCTGGGAAGTTAAGTTATGAAGTCAGGACTTGCAGAGCTTTTTTATATGTCTTCTTCTGATTTATACCTGAATAGTTATTCTGTTGATGAGTTCATTTTAGTCTTAATGATTCTCTATGTACTTATCTTGAGGAACTCTAAGTTATTTTTTTAACAAAAGAAAAACCCTAAGACTTAGAGAAATTAAATACTAGAAAAGCTAGATTAGATCATTATTATATATCTCAGATCAGAAATATGGTTTTGGATCAATTTCCTTTTATATTGATCTCTGATTTTCTTCTGTATGGATGGGATTTTTATGTTTCTTAATGTTTATATCTCTGTATAAATGGTGAGAACAAAGCAAACTCTGTAAATACACCTTCCTCAGTTTCCCAGAAAACGATGAGGTAGGTATGAAGGCTCAAGAGAAATATGGTTTTAAAGAAAATGAAAATTGCTAGTAAGTTTCCAGTTATATCATAGATGAGTCTTTCTGTTCTCTTTGATGATTCTCATTCAGAAAATGAAGTTTGGTGTTCTATAAAGGTAGTGTTTTGTGATGCTTCTGCTTAATGAGAGTATAGATAAGATCCCCTGTAAGCCAATTCAATATATAAAAATGAAGTTTTACAAACTAGTAAATTAAGGTCTGTTTATTCAATACCCAGTGACTCTTTACATGAATGACAAGTATCTGCCATCTGAATGACCAAACTTGTAGTTATACATGTGAAAATATCTAACAAATTTAAAGATTTAATGATGACTCATGCACATTACAAAACAAAAACATTTTTTATTTATTTGTTTTTAAACTGGCATTCACCTTTGTGTGGTTCTGATTCTGGTGATCAAGTCAGAGAGTAGTAGGAAAGGCTGGGTGTTTTAAGAAATTTTTCTTGTATTTGAAAATAAAAGTATATAAAATATTTGCAAACTAGAATTAAGAACAATATATATGAATATCTACAACTAATGAAAAGTATAAATAACGTCTTCTCTAGACTGGTTTTTAAGGTTTGACTGTAGATTCTCAAATTGTAGTCCATATGTATTATAATACAGCCTTTAGGAAATTCTCATTTAAAATACAGACATTTGCCTATATGCATAAAGTTAACTTACGATTCGAGGATAATGCCAGTTTACAGTTAAAAGTCATAAACGTGAACACTAATGCTAACCCTATACTTCACAGACTTCATTTGTGATACGTTACATCGCTCTCTATGAAATGCTTTACATTTACTTTTGAATACTTTTTTAAGATTTCACCACTGTTAAGTCTATGAAAAAGGACAATTGCTATTTTTTCACTTAGATAAAAAGGGGCACTTTCAGCAGCTTATCTACCACTCAAAATCTTTTAAAAAGCTCCCTCCAGAGTTTTACATGTATTTGTGTTCACTAAGATGATTTATATACTCGACTCATTAAAGTATTTTGAAAGGATCCTCAGCAAGGTGAGCATTAGACAAGGAAATTAATTCACTGCTGAGCATATGAATAGAATACTGCAATCATAAAAAATAATAGAAATCACCTCTTTCTTATCCAACATAGACTTCTTTAAAAAATCAACCAGCTTATATAATTACATTTTATTGTGTTTTTCATTTATATTATATTTCTCTGGTAGGTAAGCTTGTAATTACAGACAGCTCTACCTTATGCATTTAAATTAAGGTCAAATGGGCCCAAACTCCCAGGATTTTTTCTTTTGTTCAGTAACTAAACAACAATAAAAAAAATCTTATTCTTAAGAAAAAAATTAAAATTGTTTGATGGGCTACACATATTGTATTTCAACATAGCAAGTAAAGGAAAAGAAAAAAAAAAAAGATCATTTGTCTATGTGCCAGAGACTGTGCTAAATGTTTTCGTAAAAATCATCAAATTTTGTCTTCAAAACAACCTTTTAAAAAATACTTTTAGTCTGTTAATTTTACTAATATTAGACATCTCAACATAAAGAGATCCAGAATGAGAAGGTTTAAATTAGCTGTCAAATGCAGAATGCCCAGAAGTAGAGGCAGCTTCAGTTTGGGGAAGCCCTAATGGCAGAGCAGCATCACTAACAATGTAGTGCTTCCTCATTCCCTCTTCTCTGAACTTCACATCATCAGCGTCATGCTGAAATCAGTCCTCTTTCTATATGGAATAACACTAGTGACAACTCCTAGTGCTACATATTTTTTTATGTCCAGAGAAAGAAATGTTTCCTTTGTCTCAACATTATAAGCATTCTTAAATTATTCTATTTAGATTGGTGTGAATTAAGTAACAGGTTCACTACCACCTCCATCATTTTGGCCAGAGGATGAATTATGACAGTTGAGTTACCAAGAACCCACTGTAGGCTGTTTGGGGAATGGATGCTTACCCCAACCAATTGAATGTTGTTAGTTAAAACTAGTTTGAAAATGTTCACCAGATACTAGGATCTTTTTCATAAATGAGGAAACAAAAGTTCCTAGAAATCAAGCAACTTAACAATATCTACCTAAAGTCAACTCTGTACTTGAAGTTTTCTGTAACTCCAGTCCCATAACTTCCAACTCCATGAAAGATTAGATTTTATACACTGCGGTGAATAGCTCATACCACACTATTGCATAGGTACTTGGTTTGTCCATTTTAACATTACCAGATTTCTTAACTGATTTTGTATGGTTTAGGTAGCTATCCTTAAAAATCAAGGATAGGTAATTTTAGATTTTTAAATAAAAAAAATAACTGGACAGTATTAGAAAATACTATGCTATGGATTATATCCATGTTATTAAATTGTGAAGGAATAAACACATTGAGCAATGTAGTAACTGGTCTCTAAAGACAGTCTCCATCCATTACTCTATCTTTTTATGCCAATAGCACACCACATATCAAGAGGTAGAACTTATTTATTCTCTTCTTGAATCAGGACTAGCCTCTATGACTGGTTTTAACCAACAGAATATGGTAGAAGTGACATTCTAGAAACCCAGGCTTTAAGATGACTGACAGCTTCTACATTCTGCCTCTTTTTTTAAAAAATTAAGTTTATTGGGGTAAAATTGATTAATACAATCATATAATTTTCAGGTGTACATTATTATTTGACATTTGTATATTCTATTGTGTGTTTACCACCCAAAGTCCAGTTTCCTCCAGCTTCCATATATTTGATCCTTTTTACCCACTTCACCCTCCCTCTACCCCCCTATATTTGATCCCTTTTACCTCATCTACCCACCCACTACCCTCTGGTAACCACTAGTCTATAGTTCATGTCCATGAGTCTCTGTTTGTCCTGTTCATTTTTTGCTTTTAGGTTTATATCTCACATATAAGTGATATCATGTGATTTTCAACTTTTCTGTGCTGGTGGGACTGCACATTGGTACAGCCACTATGGAAAACAATATGGCAGTTCCTCAAAAAACTAAGAATTGATCTACCACATGATCAAGCAATCCCTCTACTGGGTATTTACCCCAAAGACTTGAAAAGCCATATCCAAAAAGACATTTCCACGCTGATGTTCGTAGCAGCATTATTCACAGTGGCCAGGACATGGAAGCAACCGAAGTTTCCTATGATAGATGATTGGCTAAAGAAGCTGTGGTACATATATACAATGAAATATTATTCAGCCATAAGAAGAGATGAAATACTGCCATTTGTGACAACATGGATGGACCTCGAGATAATCACGCAAAGTGAAATAAGTCGGATGCATTCTGCCTCTTGAATTCAGAAGCCACAGTGTGAGAAATCCAAACCACCTAGGAAGTCCACGTGAAGAACTAACTCACTCTGACCACTCTCATTTGAACCTTTAGCCAACAGCCAGAAGCAAATGCCAACCATGTTAGTGAGGCATCTTGAACACCGCAGGCCAAGTTGAGTTTGGCCTAATGACTTGACATTTCATGTTCATTTGACCCTGGCCTAACCAGTATCACATGAAGCATAAACACTGTAGCTGAATCACATCAGCTCACAAATTAGAGATAAGAAAAATATGTGTTATTTTAAGTCTTTACATTTCATTACAGCTTATGATGCAACAAAAGAAAAGCAAGACAGTCAATATCTGGGATGTAGTCATTAAATTAATTTACAATCCCTCCTCATTTATACCATTGGTGAAAACCTCAGGCAGTATTTGAATTTTTCTGTCTGGATTCTGTTCTTGTTTCATAGGTATACTTTTCTAATTCCTTCCATGTTAATCCACACCTTAATTTCGTCTGCACTGTCTAGTTTAAGAAGTAGTATATTAAATGTATAAAAATTTCCCAGTCTCTCTTCAATCTGCACAAATTTCAGAATTATAGAAGAAATATTTTTATACTTTTATAACTATATCTCTTAATATCTGGACAAATTCATGTAAAACTGCATTCAAGGAAAGCTCATTCTTCATAATTCACATGGTAAAATCATGTGCTATCGCTTAAAATGTTTTTTAATATTTATTGTAATGTTGAGTTTCTAATTGAAAGTTTACAGACCTCCTTGACTTCTGTTAATTTAAAAGATAAGATTTCGAGGCAAGAATTATTTTAAAGGCACTCCTCTGAACTAGAAAAAAAGTTTGTTATTTTTTAATATAATACAAATATAAACCTTCCCTTCCCACTCTTTAATACTTTATTTGCAGGAATTTTATGATCATGTCATATACATTTTTAGGAGGAATATGATTTTGTAGAGCACATTCCTAAAATTTTTGACTAGTATTATTGTCAGGCAATCATAGGCTATAAGACTCTACTTTCTACATCTTTAATTTTTTTGATCTATACAAAACAAATAGAGGCCAAACTAAATTCAGAGAGAAAACATTAGTCGTGATGATCTTGAAGCCATTAGCAGTGGTTGAAATGGGATTTACCATTTTTAGTATTCAATATTTTTAACATAATGTATAATCTGTAGTGTACCATAAAAATACAAACCTCAAATCATATTTTTCTGAAAGCTTGCTTCTTTAATTGCATGAACAAATATATTTTTAAGAAATTTAATATAGCTAAGTTAGATTAGAGTGAGTGTATATTGTTTCTTGCACAGACTAATTTTTCAATAGATAATATGATACTATGCCATTCTATACAATATTCATTGCAGACATGGCTTTAGTTTTCCATTTCAGAACTTATAATCTAATTAAAAGCAAATTTACTGATCAACATAATAAATTGCCATATTATCAAAAAGCATATGGCAGATAACAGGAGACCCTAAACCAATACTGAGTGTTCTAAATGTCATTGAATTTTGCCTTAAGTTCTCTCTCCTAGAATGTGTCTTTTAAGGAAGCACCAACAACCTCCAAACTCAAGAAGAGTAATAGCTTAATACAGCATTTAAAAAAATGAAAACCAATACAAAAAATATGTGATGAACAAAATATTAAGTATTAAAGAAAGGATTGATGTTACCGATTTTTCCTTTGTCTCAGGTTCCCATATGATTCCACATAACACTGCTCACAGTCTGTGCCCTTAAGGATCTCAGCTTAGGGGGAGACAAAATAAAGCCCAGATAAGTGGAGAGCTGGGACACATGGGTAGCTCTTATTCATCACTAGTGTTGGTAACACAGAAAAACTGAGGCCTTTGCAGAATAAACAAAGCTGCTATTGCTGTTGTTTCTGTTAACTTACTTTTATGAAAAGAAATACCTGACACTCAAGTCTTCCCCAAACAGAGGTCCTAAATAACATTATCCCTTCAGGTAACTTCTCTCTCTTATTACTGTTTGCAAGAAAAAAAGATAATTGTTTCTAATTTAAATTTAATATGCTCCTTCCTAATTAGCAATAAGAGATTTTTACAAATTTAATGAGGCTTCATCCCTGTCATCTGACTATCTCTGTTACATTTTTGCAAATCAGCATATGAACAAAAGTGGTACATTTTCACTGAGTTGTCTGACCTAATAAACACTAAACACTGCAATCTCATTTCTCTAAAAGCTTCAGTGTTGTGGTACTGACATACTGCTAATGTGAAGAAATATGACTTTATTCTGCTGACTACTAATTAATTTTTATAATTACATCATCTCCCAAGCATATTCAAAATCAGATGTGAAAAGCAGTGGCTAAGAAGACATCTTTATCTGCACAAATGCTTTACTATCTGGAAAAGAGTTCAACTAAAGACTCACTTTGAGTTAAATGATTGGCTTGGATTTTCATAATGTTTAAAAGGAAAGAATATAACATGCATGTGCATTTTACATATTGTGTTTTAGTGAGATATTGAAGAGTCCTGAGAAAAATGTGATAAGAAATTTTTATTATATTTTCAATAATACCACAAAATACAAGACAGTAATGCAAGTGTTTTTGTTTTTTATTTTCACCAAAACTCCATGAGGATGATTTATTTCAATTCCAATTTTATGAGCAAATAAAATGAGAGTTGAATGGTTTAAATAATTCATCTACAGTTTTGAGCTAAGGTAAGCCAAGCTAGAATTCAAAGTAAGTTCTTTCTTGATGCCGACTCATTTGACCACTTCATCACACATTGCCACCAACAGGGTGGCTTAAAACAACATGAACTTATTCTCTCATGGTCCTTGCAGCCAGATATCTGAATCGAGATATCAATAACATTGGTTTCTTCTGTAGGCTCTCAGAGAGAATCTGTTCCATGTGTCTCTCTCAGCTGCTGATGGCACTTGACAATCCTTGACACCCTTGGCTTGTTGACACTTAATTGTAATCTCTGCCTCTGACTGCACAAGGCCTTTGCTTTCTTCCTCTGCATCTCAAACCCTCTGCTTTTTATTCACATACGTACCACAGTCATAGGATTAAGGCCCATCATAAGTCCAGGTTCATTTTATCTCAAGGCCCTTAACTTAATTACATCTGCAAAGACCCTCTTTCCAAATAAGATCATATTCACAAATACCAGAGTTAGGACTTGGACTTGTGTTTTTGGGGGCCACTATTTGGCTTACTAGGTATATTTTATTTTTGTGTGTCAATAATGGTAAAAAAAAGTATAAATATATCACCAATTCTAGAAAGGCAAATAGGAATCAAGTAATTTGTAAAGATTCATTATATTATAAATCCACAAAATGACTTTTTCCATACAAGGAGTTGAAAATACTGGAGAGAGATGTATTTAGACTTCATCTAAAGAGGAAAACAAAATCTCGCTTGGGTTTATTATGTGTTTTGCTTCAATGACCTATCACTGTCAGGGGTGAGATCATTAAATGTCAAAAAGCAGACAGAAAACAAAAATCATATTGGATGCTGAGGAAAGAACTTACTTTTGTTTCTTTTACGCATTACCCACAAAATTCAGGGAGGTCCATGCAGGCCAGCAAAACTTGCAAATAATGAATAAAAAGCATAGATTCTACTGGATAGAATGGTCTTCTAATGAGATAAAGAGTGAATATGCTGCCTTATTTTTGAAGCACAATTCACAACCTTTTATACAGTTCTTTCTAATATAGTCACCCCATCTCTGTTCAATCATTTTTGATAGGTAGGTTTAACCATGCAGAACCAACAGTTGTTAAGGGGAGAAGTGTGTGCCAGGCATGCATCTGGTTAAACAGAATATGACTAGTATACCTGAAAAATAAGATAAATATCAGAAAAGAGAAATGTATCACATATTGAAAAATATAAGTCCTTTCCATGGTTCCAAAGTTTTACTAGAATATTTTGATATATATTGTGACTCAGATAATTATTCAATCTATTAGCTTTTAAACCGTAGCTTTCAGAATCTGGTTATAGTCTGCATTATTCAACATCATAACTTGTTAAGAACCTTATTTCTCAGATAATAGAATATGCATTTGCATATAGGAGAAATACAAATAATTATAAGAGTTAAAAAGTGAATCAGTATTTTAAAAAGTTATGAAAGAGATGTTAATTTATTTGAAGAAGTGAAAAAGAGAAATGTTTTGGCATTTTTAAGTAGGAAGATAATTACTATGGGAAGAACTGAGAATAACCTAGTAATTATGAAGGAAGGACACACTAATAACTAATTGTTTACCAAAAAAAGAAAAAAATTATGAAGCAATTTATGAGGAGATTGATTCAGGCTTGTTAGATTTTTGAGTATGACACATGAAGGATTAGAGATTGAAAAGCTGTCAAAGAAGATGAATAACTTTTCAATTTACTTCAGATCTAATTGGTCAGTTCTAGATAAGATATTGTGTCCTGGGCTAATAACCATAATCTAGGCTTGATAACAGGGGTTTAATTTCAACTTTTAAAAATTATTTTAAATTCAACTCCAATGATCTCAGAAGTCATTAAACAAATGCTAATAATGCAGAGAAGTGTAGCTACTATTCATCAGTAACTCCTTTCCTTCTTCCTCAGTTACTTCAAGTCACCTCAATTTCTTAGGCCTACTTTTCATGGCCTTGTAATTTATTTAGCTAATTTTGCGTTAAGTATTAGCTATATGCGGGCAGACTCGATAAGGTGCTACAAGGCTGCAAAGATGAACAAGATAAAGCATTTCTATAGATATTTTTAATTTAGATAGAGAATAGACATATGCAAAATTAATTATAACACAACATAGAGATTATCAAATATCCTAAGAAGGCTCAGAAAACAATAGTTAGATTCAAAATGTTAGAGATTATTTCCTGTTCTTAGAACATGGAATGAGGGACGTTTTCATGAAGATTTTGGCTTCTTAATAGGGTTTGGAATAATAAAATAATTGGATTCAGATATGTGAAGGGGACTGGGGAAAGGTTTTCAAGGCAGAAAGTACAATGAAAACAAATGCACAAAGACAAGAAAATGAACGTTATATAGGAGAAGTAATGAATAGATTGGTTAGAGTGTAGAAATTCTGGGAGGAGGATAACAGTAATCAGTAAGGGTAGATTGGGAGGACCTTAAATATTAGCTTAAGGAATTTTTAAAATAATTTATTTTTTTTTTGCAGTTGACATACAACATTATATTAGTTTCAAGTGTACAACATAGTACTTCAGCTATTTATATAACTTATGAAGTGATAAACCCAATAAACCCAGTACCCATCTGACACTACATATTTCAACTTAAGAAATTTTTACTTTTTCTGTTAATTTTAAAGATCCAGTGACGGGTTCAGAGAAGTGAATTAATATGATCAAAAAGGAATTTTAGAAAGCCCAGTGTTTCTGTGATATCATCAACTTAATGTATACAATTCTTTTCTTCTTTTTGTAATATGTTTTTAACCTGTATTACTCAGCATCATGTATATATGTTGTTCATGTGGTATAATCAATCCTTGCCTAAGAGGTATACAAAAGAACTAGCAACTGACCTCAACAAATATCAATGTATTTTGAGTGGGACTGTCTCTAAAAAGCATGATCAAATATGTTGTTCAGCTGGCTATTTGTTAACAGGGTTGCTTTTGGCTTTAGAGACAAGGAGAGTTTGCAGTTCTTTCATGTGCAAAACTGAAGACTATTTAATATCTGTGTCTTGGAGAACTATATATGCCCTTGTTCATCTCTCTCCACCAGTCATTGTGACAACCCCAAAATACCACTTTTATTTCCAGATACGTCATGTGGAGGTGAGCGGCATAGGGCAGACTATTCTTTGACTGAGAACTATAGGCTCTGGTATAGATTAATTACACGTAATTTTTGTATGTAGTGTCTAGTACACATCTCAGAGTATATTGATTAGTGTTTTCATCATAAGGAACATTACAGTGAAGGAATTCTATTTCGAATAAATTTAGAAACCCACATTCCATATATCTATTTTAAATTTGCACAATGATTTTAGTATAGTTAAGGCCACTGGTAATCATTCTGTAAGGGAATCTTTTTAATGTTACATAATTCTTCTGAAATTTTTGATACAGAACTTCCTTTTTGTTTAATATCTAAATGGGTCGGTATCAATTTTCAAAAGTGCTGATCTAATGCTTATGGGAATCAGCTGAGGGATGTCTCAAGAAGGGAGAAAAGAGCTCTGAGTCTTCTTTTGTCACTCGGATATAAGACAGTGTGCGTCCATATAGTCCATACATCTTTGCTGATCTTTTGTTTCCTCTTTTCATTCTCTCCGTTTTCCATGATTTATCTCTATATGTGCCAATCTGTGGATCCTCAGTTCCTTCCTAACCATTCTCAACAACAGTGCTTTAAAAACACTGACAAGAATATGAAATGTTATGTCCATATGTCCGTTGAAACATGACTACCTTCTCTGTGTTTTATACTCTTTATTTAACAGTAGAATTTTGGACATTCTAGCCACTCATGCTAATATTTTCTTACATTATTAGTAGTAGTACATATCTGGTTCACAGAATGAGAATGCGACATCTGCAAAACATGTAGTTCTGTTTTTCTCCCTCACATATCTTAATTGTTACAATTATATATGCATATAATTCTCACCCTCTCATACATTAAACATATGTATCAAACACTTGGGGACAAAAGGTGTTTGTATAATGTGTGGCTGTATTATTCCAAATGGCTAGCTAGTATTTTGCTAATCATACCTCTCCAGTAAGCACTGACATTAGGAGCAAATAAGTATTTGGATGACACATATGCATATTAGTCAGATGAAGGTGTGATTGCTGTTTTGCCTGCCAAGAGAAAAAAAAAATATTTAAAAGTAAAACTGTAGCTATCCACAGGATCCAAAAGAAACAACTTTACAAAATATTAAGAGGAGCAGAGAAGTGAAAGGAGCAAATATAATTTAAAGACCTACTCTGCCTAATGAACTGTGTAAGGGGATGCAGATGTCTTTCATTCATTTCTCAAACACCCTGAGAGACACTTATCAATAATTCTCATTGACATTGACTCTCCGTTTTAAATGTTAGGAATAGAGGCAGAATGAAGTTGAGTCAATTGCCTGAGAACATTTAACACATTATGGAGTTGAATTCATTTTTGTCTCACTCATAGCCCTGGCTCACACTTCACTACATTTTCTCTTTGAGAAACCACAAGTGATCTTTGACATGTTTCAATCTCAGTCAGCTAATCTACACACTCTGTCTTTATTTGTGGAATCATTGCAATAGATTATTCATTAGTAAAGATACAGATACAACAGTATTAATTTGCATTCTTAGTTTCTTTCTGTATGGGCATCTGTTATAGGTCACATCTTCTACCTGTTTCTATCTTCCTTTAAGATCAAGGTCTGATAGAGCTTGTGTTTGAAGTCACATGAGAAAATATTTAAATCAAGTCTCTAACTCTTATAAATATATAACCTTGGACCAACTGAACATCTTTGAATATGTTTTATTTTACATGTACAGAATGATAGAACAATGATACCTATCTAAAATAATGGTTCTTCAGAAGGTAAGATTTAGTAACATGTAAACATTTCATACTCAATTTCTACACTTAGTTGGCATGCAATTTATTTTACCTTCTTTCTTAGCCCCTCTAAGTTCAATTATTATATTTCAGTGCAAATGTGAAATCCCAAGGTGATAGTATAATTAAGCAGATAGGATTAGAGGATGTTGATGGATTTCTTGGATGGCACAATTAAAGTAATTACTAACTGTTGGTGTCTCAGAAAAGCATGGGCTACTTTTTAGGACACTTTGTTAAAAGTGAAATGCTGACTTTTATTGTCAAAACTGAAATTCTCAGCATTAACACTGACAGCATTTATTTCCACCATTCTGAAATTCATAGGTAGCATGTTTGAAGTAGACAGTTTCAATATACAAAATACATTGTTGTGCATTTGGGTGTACAGTTATTTTTAAGATAATATATATTGATACTTTTCATGTTTACCCACTCTTCCTGAGAGCCTGCATAAATATGTGATGGCACTATTTGTGAACGCAACCAATGGTGTAATCATTTTAATTCTGACATGCTTCAGTACAAATAAATGTAATTCAGAGAAAATATTTCATGAATATTCCCCCAAGGAACTGAGAAAAATATTATGTGAAGCAAGATATGACTTTGAGAGGACTAAATTGTCTGCACTGTGCTTTGCCAAACTTTGGGATACCGTAAACTTGATCAACTGATTCATTAAATTCAAGAGTTTGCAAGGAAGGTTGTCATATTATTCTTACAACACATATTGATCTAATGGAATTTGTTAATGAGTTCTGAAAAGGGTAGTTGGGGGCATTGACAAATCTTACATGATCTCTTTTTAATCCAAGGCTAGTACTCAGTTTTAATATTAATTTTTGAGATTGAAAGGAATATATTTTTTAATGGTTATTTATTTTATTTTGCAAAACAGAATAAACTAAAACAACACATTTATAAACTCTTAACATAAGATCTTGCTTTTTGGAGATCCCTTAAGAAAACAAAGAGGGGATTTGCATTTGTGGAACCTTGTTTATGGATAGGAGATAATGCTAGGAACTGTATAAATAATCATTTAATTCTTCTAGAGCCCTTCAATATAGAGATAATTGGTCCAGTCTAGCCACTGCCCTATTATACATTTAATAAAACTAAAGTTCAGGAGGAACAAAACACATGACCAAGGGTGACACACATTGGCATTGGTGGTATTAAAATTTGTATTCAGATTCCTCTGTTTGAAAAACAAACAAACAAACAAATATATATATATATATATATATATATTTTTTTTCTTTTCCACTGCTACTTTCTCAACAGGTGCATTGCTTTTAAAGTAGAATCACATTGCTCATAAAAAAGAAGATGCAATTAGTAAAATGGTATGTAGAACATTGAAAAGCCAGATATATATATATATATATATATATATATATATATATATATATACATCTAGCACACTTCTTCATTAGCCATCAGATTAACAAACCTTATTCCAAAATGGAAATTATAAATTTAAGTATAGGAATAACCTTCCAAGTTACGTATTTATCAAAATGTGGCCCCTTTTAGATGATATTCAAAATCATTGATAAAGCTTTTTGTCATATCTATATGTAAGGCATACATTTGGAAAAACTACCTACTGAAATGGGAAAAAAAAAGTTTAACAGTGTTTCTCCAACTACATGGATTTATTTTATCTGGAAAAAAACAGCATTTTATCTTACTTATGTTCTTTAGTTACATGGTATAAAAGTGCATTTCAAAGTAGGTCCATACAAACCACTCCTATGATACAAATAGAAAAATAGAGATATGAAAAGGAAACAATGTCAGTATCATCTCAGTCATGTTGCAAAAGCTGGAAAACAAATGGTACCCTCCTTTATGTCACACAAGTCTGTCATTTCTAGTTTTGGAAATTGCAGTTCAGTCCTAGCACTGAATCTTTTACATGTCTGAGAAAGCTGTACCAGGCATATATGAAAGGAACAGAACTGTCTTCTCTTTGCTTTCTTAATATACTTCAGGCAAATGGGATGTTGCCAAATGTCATTTCTATGGAAAAGACACACTCTTCACCCAAGAGTAGAACTGATACTGTAGAATTCCAAGCAATTAGTTGGTGGATGGTGGGCGGTGGGATGGGCATGAATTTGTGTTAGAAAATTATGCTTACATTAATTATATTTAAATATTGTAACAAATCTGCTCAGCATGTATTTCTGGTTGTTGCTTAACAGATACAAACTGTAAGTGCGGAGTAAAAGTAGATGAGCTAAGAAATCCAAGACTCCTAGCAGTGTGATTCTTCCTTGGAAATTTCATGTTGATTTCGAGTTTTCACAAGATATCCGATATTGTTTTATAACAATGAAATAGCACTGACTTTAAGATTTTTTTTTAAGGGGGAAATCCTACAGTACAAGTTAGATCTGGGGAGATTAGGAGAAATAAAAGGTAAGATTTATTGAATGCTTACATAGTTCCAAGAACTGTACCGTGAACTTGATGTTAATTAATTCCTATGGTTCTCATGACAGTCTACTAGGAAAGCGTGGTTGGTTCTGTTTTTGCCTGTGAGAAAACTACATTTCCATTTCTGAGAGGTAATAATAATACAAATAAATAACTAGCTCCAGTTAGCAATAACTCAGGCAATAATCAGAGAGGTAAAATAACTTTCCCAGCTAGTAGAGGGTAGAGATGAAATTAGAAGCTCGGTCTGTGTCACGCTCAAGGTCATGCTCTTTCCATGCAGCACACTTCATATTACTTATCTATACTTCTGGAAATTCATCAGTTCTGTTGGATTTATGTTTCTGGGCTCTAATAGGTTGTATTGAAGTATCTACCATAGAAAATATGATGACAGTTTAAGAATATCTTGAATAGATAGTCCAAAAATCATTCTATGATACTATTTGAGCTTGGGTGACATTTATAATGAAATGGAAAACACAAGAAGAATAAAGACATGTTATCCAGTTTTCAAAAAACATCTACAATGGGTTACTCTTTTAAGGACAATATGATTGTATTGTAACTGTCAAAATTACTCCTTTTTAATGTCAAAGTAGGCAATTTCATAAAGTGAGCAAAAATAATTATTCTTTACATTTGCACTTAATATTTACTGAATGAATCAAGATCTGTATAGATCCCAGGGGAGCTATATTACAAGGAAAGAGCTATTTGCAAATGGATCTGTCAACCCCATCTTAGATGGCTATGGCTAAATGTTTTGAAAAAGTTGTTTATCTAGAAAGAGTTGGTCAAATTACTCAGCTGCATGATCCTTAGTATTTTATTTTATATTTTTCCCCACTAGGTTGACATGCTTTGGAAACATTTTCAACTTTCAAAATAAGATAATTTTATTTGTCCCCCCAAAATAAAGTATTTAGCAGAACGAAGAAGCAGGTTTCATTTCACCATTCCATAAGATTGTTTTAATTAGAAAATAAAAATCAAAATGGGAAAATAAAATACATTTTTTAAAACTATTTTTATTAATTTAGAGTTTTTAGTTTTGATCATTCTGATCATACTATTGATGTACTTTTTATAAATATTTTAATAAAACATTAAAGTAATTTCAAATAATATATCAGCATGTAATATGAATAAAAAAGGAATCTGGATCAAGTACAATTGTGATTTTTAATGAGAAAAAATCCTGCTTAAAAATGGGTAAAGGTGCTAATGCTAACATGACATTCTGTGAGCAGTTAAACAGATGCTCGAGAACTTGAAATGCCCTCAAGAGCCAGCTTCTTGATTACAAGTACCCATAATACCAACCTTATTATGCTCAGAGTATGGCTAAAGGAGAAAACTAGAGCTCTCTATACATGATAATTTTCCAAACCTTCTGATAACCTTAGACCCGTGGTAAGAGGACATAAAAAAAAAAAAGAAATAAACTTCATCTAAGAAGTTACCATGAGACTCTGATTGGTCCAAAATGATTGGCTAGTTATTTCAAGTTACCACTTAAATGACTGGCCCTTGTAAAATTTTTGGATTATGCCTTGGTTCTATTCACAATACAATGTTATATACAGTGGTGACTCTGATTTTGAGAACTTACCATATGACAACAACCTACTACTTGGGCTTGACTGGGTAAGGCATTTTGGTGTGTGGCTAAGATATATATAAATATGTATTTATATATAGGTATAGATATATGTATAAAATTTCCAATAAAGCAAAGCTGTATAGATTTATGTTAAGGATATAGGGCAAATAGGTATAGCACAGGGAAAACAAAATAGCAACAACAAAAACATGTTTCTTCTTCAGAAGTCAGAACAATTAAGAATAGGCAAAGAAGCAGAATGTGAGGCAGATAAGGATGGGTGATTCACAAATGAGTCCTTTTTAGGGAAATAAAATAATTAACTTTATTGGGATAGATGAGTGATAGGAGAGAGATTGATGAAAGCCTAACTAAAATTAGGTGTTTTTTCATTAGGTAATATTGAGCCACTGAAGTTTGTGAACAGGAAATGATAAAATCATAGGTTTTGTTTCTATCTGTTAGAAGAATCAAGTATTAATAAAGATGGATTGGAAGAAACAATATTATCATTTGTTAAATTTTTCCTATGTGCTATACATTGTGTTGAGCATTTTATCAATGGTAACAATTTGAATCTTCTCAGTATTTACTTGTATTTTAGTTCAGTAAGTCTTATCTAGTTGCAAGGAAGACAGTCATTCATAATAACAAATTTGAAATTTAAAAAATGGAGAATTTATTGTAGTGCTATGAAAACATCTTTTAGAAGAGAGTTCAACATTAGATTTTTGGCTTCAGAAACTGGAGTATCAGGATCTAAATCTGATTGCCTATCTTTCAAGAGCTGCATGTTCTAGCCTATGTCCATTTCTCTCATTGACATCTCCTTTCTTATCATGTATATGTTCATATTTTTATTTTACAAACACTTATGTAGCACTTGACATCAATCTCTTTTTAATCCTCATAATAAAACCATGAGGTGGAAACTATTATCTTCATTTTATAAATGTAATTGATGTTCAGAGAAGTTAAGTAGTTTGCCCAAGTTTGCCCAGCTAGAATAGGAAGGAGGTGCTGTGACTTGAATTCACATAGTCTAGCTTTATTCTACTGGTCCTATTGACTATCCGTATGCCACTGGATGGGCCATCATGGCCATTAGGCTGAAATCTATATCAATACATAAGAATTCTAACTGATAGACTTTATTTTCAGTCTTTCATCTTAAATATTTGAAAGAAGAGTATTACTGGACAGTAGCAGTTTGAGGTGGAGGTGGAACATATATAGGTATAGTAGGTGAGGTCAGAGATCTGTAATTTATAATATTCCTTAGCCAGTTCTGAGAAACACCAAACTGATGTCTTCCCCATTAACTCAGCCTAGAGTTTGCTCATAGGTAAAATATTTTACAAATACAGTTAATAACATATATCAAATAAATAAAGAGCATGAATATTGCTGGAGGTGGAAAGCTTTCTGAAATCATGTTTATTCATTACTGGTAGGAACTGAGAGTCTGAAATAACCAAGAAAAACAGGTAAAATAAGACATGTTTACAGAGTTTGCAAACAGGTGACAGAGAAGGAGAGAGAGGGAGAGGGAGCTAGAGAGATAGAGGTGGGAGGAGAGGAAAAGAGAAGAAGAGGAGATAAAGCGATATAGATAAAAGATCCGTCCGTGTTCAATGTGTAGATACCAAACAATATGTCTTAAAGCTTAGGTGAATAGGCTTTGAGACCAGATTGTCTGTGTATGAATTTATCCTTTGTAATTTGACCTTGTAAAGTTATTTAGCCTCTATATACCTCTGTATGCCAGTTTATATATAACTTGAGATCTTGAGATCAATAGTACTATTTCAGAGGGTTGTTGACAGGGTTATTGAGGGGAATCTGCATAAAAATGTGTTGCTTTTAAGTAGACATAGTGAATATTAAGAAAGTTAAGGATATGTGAAATTCTGAATTAAAAGAAGTTATCTGTTGAACCCCCCCACCCACTTTTTTTTTTTTTTTGGTTGCCTGTTGTGGCAAGTTAAAAAGTTAGATCAGTGAGGGAAACTGCAAAGATATACTGTTTGGGGTGTGCAATTGAATTAGGTAACCCAATAAAATATAAGATCTCACTGACTATATTACTTCCTATAATCAAATATTTAACTTACTTCCATTTACTTTTGACAAAGCAAATTCCTTTTGTTATGCACTTCCTCAATTATGCACTAACACAAGATTTAATATAATTGTCTATTGTTTAAAAGTAATTTTTCAATTTACACAAAGAATGTGTTCCAAAATTAGTAATGCAAGTTGACTCAAATTTTCTTTTATAATGTGTTCCAGTTATAATTTATAATAAAATTATATTGGAAAGAACCCCAAGTACTGGAGTTAGTGTTACCACGGTTACAGGCTGTAACACAAGATATTTTTTTCTTTGAATTCAGGCTCTCACATTCCATTTCAGATTTCAATCTTCATCGTTTTTAAAGGCTCTATGTGCTTTCTTCAGGTTAGGCTGCAAAATGGAGACAGTAAAGAAATATCGCATTTGTAAGACACATGCAAAAGATAGTTGAATGTGGTTTGCAGTAGCTGGTGAGGCCACACCAGATATTTCGGATGGCTGAGACTGGACCTGATACATAACCAAGCTGTATGACTACACTTAATTCTAAGATTGTCGGTGTATAGTTCCACTATCAGTAAATTTTTCTGTATTAGTTATTTTTCGCTGCATGACAAATTATCCCAAATTTAGTGGCTTAAGACAATCCTAATATTTATTATCTCTAAGTTTCTGTAATCATAAATCTAGGCACAGTTTATCTGGATCCTTTGCTCCATAGTCTCCCACAAGGTAGTAATCAACATCTCTGTCCAGGGACAGAGGTCTTATTTGAAGTTTCAGCAAGAGAACTAGACTTCCAAGCACATTCAGGTGGCAATTGATAAGGCTGAGTTCTCAAGGTCTATTGGACAGTAGGTCTCAGTTCCCGAAGGTTGTTGGCTGGAAACCACCCTTTGCTTCTTGTCATGTGGACCTCTTCCTAACAGCAACTTGCTTTATTAACATGCATTAGTGAAAATGGCAATGAAAGGTCTGCCATCAAGAAAGAAGTTATAATCTTTTGTGACTTAATCATGAAAGTGATATCTCATCACCTGTGTTGTATTTTATTAGTTAGAAAGAAGTCATTAGGTTCAACCCACACACAAATGAAAGGATTGCACAAGCATATTAATACCACAAGAAGAATATCAGTGAGGCCATCTTAGAAATCTGCCTACCACAATCTCCTATTATATTATAATTGCTGACTTTCATGAATAAAAAATAACTAATCACTTAGTAGTAGCTGACCTACTGCAACCCCTGTTGCCTCAAAAGCAAAATATGAGGTGAATATGTACTCCATTCAAATGTAATGAAGCTTACACATTTAAGCCTCAGAGATAGTGATTTAACAAATCTTATAATTCTGTTTGAATAGTCTACCCTAGTGATGCCCTCAGGTACAGTAAACTTGTTCCCTCTACTCTTCTGCATTGCTTAAGTGGTAGGCTTATCTATGTGAAAGTAAGATTGTTCACTTTTGAGTTATAATATATCCAGCTTGCTGCCTAGGTAGCTAATGAGAATCTGCCTTCTTCTGGAACAAGATACTTTGAAAACACGGAATTTATAAATTATGTAGAACCAGATTTAGCAGCAGAAACACAGTGTTTCCCAGTGAGGTCTGGAGTCCACATATGCCAGATCACATGCCTCAAGGTTGATGGGAATTGCAGTTCTCCTTTTCTAGATGAGTAAACTCTGATCAGACTGGTGAAGTTAGACAAATCTGGATTAGATTTCTGCATCAACCACTTTGTAGCTTTGTGACCATGGCATATATTTTAGTCTCAAAAGTTTCCAGTTTCCTAACAGTCAAATAAAAATGTTTTCTTCTTTTGGAATAGGAATCAAGGCTAGGGATCTTTGATCTAACTGACCTCACTGAAACCTGTAATCCATCTAAAACTATAAATAATGCTACATGTTCTTCCTTCTTTCTTATCGCAGAAGATAATTCAACACAGTTGCAAAATAGATTCAGGATTTTACCCATGAAATCCTAATGATTAAAAAATTATATTTAATGATACTATTCCACAGGATAAATATTGGTTGCTAGATATATAATATAGATATTAAGCTGATTCTAAAAAGTTTGGGTCTAACATAGATTTTTATAGTGACAAGTTGTAAGGAGGACAGTTTGTGCTAATAAGGTACAATGATTTAATAGAAGTTTACCATCTATTAAATTATTGTTAAAAAGAAAAAAATGCTTTTCTCAAGGATTCAACAGCTAGACAATTATGAATCACAGAATTGAGAAATTCTTTTTTGTGAGTCTTTATGAATGGAAAATAATATCTATTTTATTATTTAGAACTTGAACAGAGTTATGTCTATACTCACTGTCTGATGCTGTGCCATGTTGAAATCATGTTATTTACTATCAGTTTCAACACAGAGAGAGGGCAACATTTTGTACATTACATACATACCTCTATTACAGAACCATATTTATCATTTTCCATAGCTGCTTTCTACAGTTAGGTAACTGAGTCATTTAGTTCTGAACTCTTTGCATATTTGCTTCTGCCTGGAACTTAGTATTTATTTAAAAAGTATATTTTTGAAAGGAGGAAAGCAGGATGACAAGAAGTAGTTTTCAGAGTAAGAAGGGAAGAGATGGAATCTAAACATTTCATATTACCACGCTCACTTTTGCCTTAGATACTCTTCATTCTTTGTCTTTTCTTTTCTTTGCCTTGATTTCAATGACTGGTCCTGAATATCATCTAAAATATCAGATTCACAAAATAATCTACAGCTTCCTTTTCCTCCTCTAAAGTAGATGTCCCCAACCCCTGGGCTGCGTCCTGGTTTGGAGTCCTGTTAGGAACCAGGCTGTACTGCAGGGTGTGAGTGGCGGGTAAGCAAGCGAAGCTTCATCTGTATTTGCAGCTGCTCCCTAGCACTAGCATCACTGCCTCAGCTCCACCTCAGATCATCAGGCGTTAGATTTTCATAGGAGCACTGGTCCCTGGTGCCAAAAAGGTTGGGGACCTTTTTGTCACAGTGGATCCTACAGAACTATCATTTGATCTTCCTCTTTTTCACATATTGACCTGCATTTTCTATTGATTCTTTCTGTCTGCAAATAAACCGGTTCTTTTAGAAAAAGGCAGAGAAAGACCTACATCTATTAAGTATGTTAGTTGCCAGGTAGCCTGACCTTCTCTTACCAAGATAATTTACTTTGCTCATGTCATCCTTTATTATTATGTTATTAAATTTTGAAACATATAGCAAAGCATTAAGTATTCTCTAAGTTCTGAAGATACTCTGAAATGATAATTATTTTTCTATTTATGTACATAAGCATTATTAGGATCATGAGGGATGGGAGAAGGATGGGATTGAGAGAAAGCACAATAGTTCTTGAGTCCTTACTATGGACCAGAAAATGTACTTAGTGTAAAATATATTATCACACATATCACACATAATTTTTTTAAATTGCTACTCCACATCATGGAAAGTTTCACCAGTAGAGAAACTGATGTTTAGAGGAGTAAAATTCATGACACAATGTTGTTAACTAAGAACTACAAGGAGTTGAGATTTGAACTCAAGATTGTTAGGCCCTATAATTCATACATTTTTGCTTCTTTTATGTGACTTTCCCACTTCAATTCAAACCTATACAATGTATTTAATTTCCAGGCAACTCTTTATTATTTGACATTTTCTAAAATAAAAATAATACCTATGCCTCATATTTTTCCCCACCATTTATCACAAGGTCCTGGAATAATTGATATCACCAAATAAAAATCCTAATTCTTTTAATGTCAGTGATCTAAACATGTGTATGTGAATATGCAGATTCTTATTTTACGATGCTCTTGTGCATAGGGAGGGTATTAATGCTGGTTGTCATTAGTGTTGGTTACCAAATATATCTAACTCTCTACGTACCAAGCATATCATGAATTCAAATCTTTTTGGGATTAGGTTGTTCTTTGACCAGTAAAATAGGTGATTAGGGGACATGTGTTATTTCCAGGTATAAGCTTTAAAAAATATTGCCCAATTCATGCAATTCCCTTTTCTCTTCTGTGTGGTTATTAATAATCAGGTTGAGTTGAAGCTTTCTTCAGCATGACTTCCTGAGTCATATTAGTGAGCAGAACTCCTTTTTTAGTCAAAATAGGTTATACTTTGCTGTGACAATAAGCCACCTCTGACTCCCATGGGTTAACCCAGTGAAGGGCTATTTCTCACTCGTATGAAATATTCATGGGCTACCTGGGGACTCTGCTTCATGTTTTAATTATTCTTATATTGGCTCCTGGACTGACAGAATACCTACTATGTACTACTTACTTGTACCCATAGAACAGAGAAAATAACATAGAAAAGTACTGAATGGCTTCTTAATTTTCTGTTCATTTTGCTTTACTAAAGCAACTTATATGGCCATGCCAGAAGTCCAGTGAGTGTTCAGAAATACAGTTTTGCTATCAGCCTGGACAAAGTGAGCACCAAATATTTGTGAACAGTCCTAATGACAACCATAGAATCTGGCCCACCTTGTTGTACTAAATATATAACGTAAGTAAGAAATTATCTTACTTAGGGTTAATCTAGGAAAGTGTCATGTCATTTGTAATTTCAGCAAAATCTAACCCAATTGGACCCAACTGTTCATCAGTAGAGAACAGGTTAAGAAACCACGGTTCACATATAGTAGCAGGTACATTAAAATTACTCAAAATGTTTTTGAAAATACCAGTGTTCAGGGCTCACCACCCACTATCATCAGAAATTTAGGGGTAACCTGGATATGTCCTAGGCCTTAGTATTTTTAAACCTTCCCAAAGGGTTCTGATATGCAATCAAATTTGAGAATCAATGACTTATGCAGTTGAATATTAGGTGTATGATATAGGACTATAGGGAATGATTTATAGTCATGCCGACTGTCTCAAAAACTTATTTCAAGTTTAAAGGCACATCCCCAAATGCTTTGATATATACCCTATAATGATGTACCAATAGTTGCTTAATGTACAGAAAATTCAGAATACTAAACTATAAAATGTTACACGTGTTCACCT
This sequence comes from Macroglossus sobrinus, assembly GCA_004027375.1. Taxonomy (NCBI): domain Eukaryota; kingdom Metazoa; phylum Chordata; class Mammalia; order Chiroptera; family Pteropodidae; genus Macroglossus; species Macroglossus sobrinus. The sequence goes on along the minus strand of PVKZ01002728.1, from coordinate 20,787 downwards.
CTGGGGAGAGTGTAGGACTTATCATGACTTATTAAATAGAGGAGGAAATGGTTTTAAGTTATATGTAGTTTTTACTTTCTTTTTGCTAGTTTTTATTATTTTCTATGTTCCATAATTATAATCTTGTTTAGGTAAGTATAAAAATTAATGCTAAAACTTAAATTTAAAGAATAAAATATCATTTAATGCTTTAAAATTAGAAAAGTATGCTATATAAATGTATGCTAAATAGGGAAATATACTGAAAATATCAGTTTTCACCAAAGTAACAAATGTAAAGATCGAAATGACTAGATTTCTTAGGAGTGGTTTGGGGGTACTTAATTACTTAATTACCTTTTATCTGGAAGAATTATCATTTTTAAATAAACCAACTTATTAAATATATTTAAAATATTTTGAAAAACAAAGATAATGATCTTTTCATCATAAGTTAATAAAACATTATACATTTAGGATGTTGAAACATCTTGGTACTGCTGCAGGAATAAACAGATTATCCAAAAGAACACAGATGCCAAAATATATAAGAATCTAGAATGTGGTAAAAATTGTATTTCAAAGAATGGAAAGAGGATAGGTTATTTAATAAGCAGTACTGAGAAAATTTACTATATTGAAAATTAAAATTTTAGTTTCGTACTCTACATTGAAAATTAAAAGTTCATCACTTAAAATTTAAATGTGAAGTAAAACATTTAAAAAATAAAATATAAATAGAAATAGTTATGTCATATTGTAAAAGAAAAAGACAATTTACAAACTAGTATAAATAAAAACCTTTATCTGTCATCATATATCACAAATAATTAAAGACAATCAATATCTCGGATATGTAACACATTTTAGGCAAACTATTAGTGTCATTACTATAAAAGCTCCAGAAAATTATACTAGAAAAAGTGTAACAGATCTTCCTCCCTCCAAAAAAGGGCAAACAGTTGAATTGACATTAATGAAAGAAATACAAGTTAATTGATTCGATATCCATTATATATTTATAGTCTACCTTTCATGATTAGATAGCTGTTGTCTAAACTCAGCAACAGTCTCTTGAAGGTAATAGAACCCATGCCTACTGAGTGTATATTCTAGTAGAAGGAAATAAAATAACCAGGTCTAGTACAACATAAATGTAATGCCGATTAATAAAGCAGAGTATGTGCATTAGGACATATTTTGTGGGGATTAGCAGGCTTAATTTACATAGCAAGGTCAGAGAAAGCTTTGCGGAATGTAATAAGGCAGTGAATCTTATGGGCAAAGTGTTTCCCAGGCATAGGACATAAAAGTTTGAGAAGACAATTACAAATCTGCTAAATTTGCATGTTACAGTGGGACTTAAAATTAAGTAGGTTTGGAAATGTTACTGTGACTCATGTTTTTTCACATAATGGGACAAATAGAAAATAAACCTTGCTCAGTCCATTAGAGTATATATATGGATAAGGTTGCTTCAGCATGAGGCAACAAGGATGCCTTTAGCTAAAAGCCACCTCAAAACTTACCCACCTCCTATGAAGGCTGAAGGGAGCAATATTTTGGCATCTATTACTACCTTCACAACAATGGTTTGGAAAGCTTCCTCACCATAGGTTCCAGAGGGATTTACAGAGAAAAAGAATGCCAAAAGTAAAGGAGAAAAGTCTTGAATTGTAGTTCAAATGTTCTATTATCATAATTCAACATTAGAAATACTTTGGAGCTCATACAGCCTAAGTGAAAGTCTATAAAAGTCACCCATGGACTCACTGACATAATGGTTTTCATTTTTACGTAGGGTCACTTCTTAGAAGATATATTTGGCTTCATGGAATTTGCCTACAATTTATATGTTGAATTTATATATAATTGGAAAAAGGAAAAGTGTTTTTTTTTCTGTCCAGTTTAGACTGAAAAATTTTTATAACAATACTTTTTTGTAAGGTGAGATAGAAAAAAGCTTAATGGATGAGAATCAGGTTAGATCTTTGCAAAAGTACTTTATAGCACGATTTGCTATATAATCTTGTTTTAATTTTTAAAAGAAGGAAAGATAACCTTGGAGAGACATATGAATTACAATTGTTTGTGCATTTATCAGAACAAAGAAGAAAAAGCAGGAAACCAATGTCATTATTAAACTCATATCTAAATTATTGGGGTAAATTTGGATAAGAAGATATCAGATAAGAACATCTCAATTGCTTCTGAAGCAGATCTCCCAAAGTAAGGTCCCAGCAGGAAGCATCAATGGTTCTCCAATTCTGAGGATGGAATTGGAGATCTCAGGTTTGTAGTCTGCTTCCATTGCGAACAAAGGGAGGCTAACAAGACTATTGTGACTTTTCAATTGCCCATTTTCTGGCCCATTAAAAAAAATAGCAGAGTTAGGAGAAATTTCATAATGAAATCTGAACACATGAGAATTTGCAGTAATCTCATTACTATTTCAACTGTGGAAATGATAATTAAGGAGTGACTGGCCTGACGTACCATTTTTCTTCAGTTGCCTTTAGTCGTCGCTGTTGAGTGAGTGTGGATTAAACTCTTATGCTGTCATATTTTCTTCCTTCCTTTTTCAAGTTCCTAACCTTGACTGTGCTCCCAGAATTATTTAAAGGAAATTACCCTCATCACCATGATATAAAGAGAAGAAAAAGAAGAGGGTTTACCACTCTGTGGAGGAATCCATGAGTGAGATAGAGACTGTGTCTCTTGTTTTGTGATCAGATATTTTTGCTAAGAACGTCTCAAGAAAAGAACAAATGAGGAAAAAATGTTTCCCACCCTCCCCTGCCAGGAGGTCCTGTGCACTGCCTGTCTGTGAGGAACAAAGGAAAATCAGAAGTTAGACAGTCATCCTGGAGTAGCCTGGCGCCATCATGACATGGGCGGGGCTACTGAGAGTCAGTTCTTTGGTGCCGCTGTCATATGTCATGGGGTAATAAAGAAAGAGGAAAGTCAGACAGGCTGTACAAGACGCATTTTATTCTAAAAGAATTTCCAGAGCAATCTTGAATTATGGCCGACCTAGAATTGAGAAACATTTTAAAGAAATCTTTATTTTAGTTTGCTGATATATTTTTTACTGCTCTTAAAGAGACAAATAATAAGTGCCTTGTGATAGTTTGTTGTTGTTGTTCCTGGAATGTGGATTTTTGTAATGATTCCATGCCAGAACCAAGCCTACTAAAGCCCTAGGATGTATTCAAGTTATATAAACATCCCTTCGAAAGACATCCAAATACAGACTCAACAAGGAAGGGCTATTAAGGCATTTGGTGAATTTTTCTTCCAAATCAAGCAAGCTATTGCTGGAAATGTTAACTAATTAATCTTATAACCAAATCAAAGCAAATTAATGTTAGTCCTCTATAAATATTAAACTTGGAAAGGAAAATATGTACCATCGTAAATTTCTTTGTTAGAAATGGTCTGTTCCTACACATTTCCTGTGCAAATGTAAAAACACAGGCCCAAAGAAGTAAATAATTTGTACATATTCAAAAGCCATTTTAAAAACACAGGCCCAAAGAAGTAAAAGATTTGTACATATTCAAAAGCCATTTTCCCAACTTAGATACACACTAAAAAAAGATTTCTGGAAGTCTTTTCTCTTTTAATAAAATTTTTACACAAATCTTATCTAGTTTTCTAATGTATTACTTTTCCTATTTCTCCATTCTCCTAGAAAGCTAAACATTCTGAATCTTCCTTAGTGGATAAGTGGACATTTAAAAAGGTCATTCTTGTTGAGTAAATTTTCATTCCTTAACAAAAATTTAAGTTCAAAATATAATCAAATATATTTTTTCATTCTTAATACTTATCTCTGAAGTTATTTTAAAATGAATTGTAATCCTCATTGCTGTGCCTGACTGACAGCATTAGAAATTATAGTCACATTGCCAGTGAAATGATAAATTCAATGAAATTATAAAGGCTATGCTAGAACCTGATATGGGCCCCTAAAGTCTGACTAATATGGGAGCATACTTCAGAAATATTATGGATTCATTTCCAGACCACCACAATAAAACCAATATTGCAATATAACAAGTCATAAAAACTTTTTGTCTTCCCAGTGCATATAAAAGTTATCTTTACACTAAGCTGTAGTTTATTAAATGTAAAATTGCATTATTTCTAAAAATGTATGTAATTAAAAAATACTTTATTGCTAAAAAATGCTAACCATCCTCTGAACCTTCAGCGAATTGTAATCTTTTTGTTGGTGGAGAAGCTTGCCTCAATGTTGAAGGCTACTAACTAATTGGGGTGGTTGTTACTGAAGGTTGTTGTGGCTGTGACAATTTCTTAAAACAACAATATGTAAGTTTGTCACATCCGTGACCTCTTTCTTTCACAAAATATTCCTCCATAGAATGTGATTTGCAGTGCCCCCAAACAATTACAATATCAACATCAAAAATCACTGATCACAGATGATTACCATCAATAATTACCAAAGTGTGACAGAAAGACACAAAGTGAACAAGTGCTGTTGGAAAAATGGTACTATCAGACTTACATGATGTAGGGGTGCCACATTTGTAAAAAAACGAAATGTCTGCAAAGCACAGTAAAATGAAGCAGTCAAATGATGTGTGCTGCCTCGGTGTCTCTACAACTTCTGGCCTGGATGGTTACATGTGGATTATTGTTAAAGTTCCTACTAGCCAGAAGTAGGTAAGTGCCAAAGAAGCACAAGATATAACCATGGTCCCAGGCAACTGTCATTCAGCTTAGGCTACTAAAGTGCTATAATCAATGTGCTGGTCAAATCTGAGTAAATTAGAAAAGACTTCAGAAGAAAACATTGTCTGCTGTATTAACTGATTTATGACCTGGTTTATATATAACTCTCAAGCTTCTGTTCCCACATTCTCTGTGTTTGACATGCCCCAAATGCCAGAGTCCATGCAAGTCCCAGAGCTCATCATACTGTTTCACATCTCCCTGTCTCTTCCTGCTATTCTCTCATCCAAATGATTTAGACTGTTGTAGTGATTCCAAATGATCACTTGTGTCTACTTTTCCTTACCATCAGGGCACAGGAAAAGATTTCACTCCTTTTCATTCTTTTATGACTGGATGAGGTCATGCAACTAGTTCTGGTTGATAAACTACAGGCAGATTCTGGACATTTAACTGACATGGAAGGATTAAACATCTCTGTGTAGCACATGTTCAGTTCTGTCTATCGTGTTTTGGATAGACATGACATTGATTTAGTAGTGATTAAATGGTGCTTTTAATTGATAGGTTCATATCCTTTAGCCCTCCTGTGAAAGCATATTGAAAGGGAGTTTTAATAAGATCAGTGTATCCTGGAATCAGAACATCATATTTACCTCTGTTCTGGAGAATTTACAAGATTCACAATAGATGTTGTTTAGGCAAAAAGCAGAGTGTTTTTGTTTGTTTGTTTGTTTATTTATTTATTTGTTTGCTTAAGTCATTGAGATTTAGGGGTGGCTTGTTCTTACAGAGTAGCTATATCTGAAAAAATTATAACTGTCTTCTCCCATTATAAAATTTTCTAGGCTGAGTTAGGGGACCTATGTCATAATTTCCTCAGAATTTAATGCCAACATCCATATCTTTTGTTCTGGAATACATTACAATGCCTCTTCGAGAGATTTATCTGTGAACCTGTCCTCAGCTCGAGGATAGGAGCATATGATCCACACCAAAGTCAGTCAATGCAACACATTCCCAGTGGTGGATTCAGCTATGGGCACCTGACTAAATAATTTTTAAAAGGATGAATCTCAAGACCCTCATAATGCTGGGATAAAAATAATTTCATTTTATTGAATGATTTGTAGCTAAAAGGAAACAGATCTTAAGCTTCTAGAAGCCATTTTGCTGCCATAAGAGGTGTCCATTTTAAAATCAGAGGTAGCTCAGGTGAAGTTAACTACATTACAGAGAAAATTATATGTCATAATATATCACAAGATCATCTTACAAAGCCATGCCTACCAGCCCTACCGTGGGGCTTTACTTTATGTGATTCAATAAAATCCCCCTTTTTAAACTAATTGGAGCTCAGTTTTCCTATCATTTCAGAACACATTCCTGGTACAGATTTCTTCCATAATCATAACACCATGTACCTTTTGCTATTAGAGGATTTAAGAAACAGTTTATTAAGTGTTTGACTACTTGTGTCTCCTTCTAAACTATAAGTTTCTTGAGACTAGTGTCCCCATCTTATTTGTCTTGTGTAACTGATACCTGGATTATACTCCATGTTTAATGAATACTTATTCAAATTATCTTAACTGAGCAGGGGACATAAATGTCATAAATGTTTAGGGAATGGCAGGGAATCCTGGGTTCTAGTGGCATCAACCGGCAGCCAGAGGAAGGAAAAATTCTACCTAGATGGTGAAACAGAGAGGTAGTCAAAGCAAACATCATAGATTTTCCAACATTTCTTGGAGCCATTCTGATATTCTAACAGAAACTGGGGTTGGCCCACAGTTTTTAGATAGTTTAAAGTTGCCAGGATGGCCTTGCCTCAATTCTGCCACTTCATAGTTTGAAGGGGCCACCTCAGGTCTTAAAGGCCCATGACTTGTCAGCAAGATGTGAGAAGAAAGAAGAATAAGATTATATTTAAAAAAACAAAGACAACATCAGAATTGTTATCTCTTGCAGTTAAAGACATTTTGTATATTTATCAAAACTACATCTTAAAAGACTCTTCATCAGAAAATGCTTCAGTATCTTTTCTCTGTTTGGGCCTTTCTCTTAGATGAAACTAATCTACCTTGAGGGCTTGGTAAAACACTGAATGATGTTCTCTAATTACCTATCACCTCAGAGACAAGGCTCATCGGACCATGACAGAATACATCCTCCCATCCTCAACCTGAGTCACTGTCACTTTTTTTTTTTCTTCACCATTTTCAGGAACTGCAGGGGCATCTTTCTTGACTGACATTGATGCTGCCAGGCTCTTTGCTCTCAAGGACAGTAATCACTGGCACTTTGGCTATGACTAATACTGCAGGCTTTCTTTTATCAAGACAAAAAAGTGCTATAAAGAAAGATGCCAACCACTACTATAGTGGAATACAATGATAGTATTAAATGCCAACAATTAGACTGCTGCTGAATGGCAGTCTTCCCAGTTAGGACTTTCTCTTGCTTCCTTTAATCATTGCATTTTAGTTCATAAAGTTTCTCATTCAGACCTTTTATGCCTTCTTCAAACATAGGAATTATCAAACATTATTATCCATTTATTAAACAATATTATTACAAGCAAGCCCTCATCAATTTATTATACCATTTCTTAAAATGAGGTCCATGGAGTTTGAACATCAAAGTTACCTGTATTATGTGTTTAAAAATGCAAATATGGGGCCTCACAATAATCATTGTATTTCTGGAAATCTCCTTCTTAACCAGTAATGATAGCAATTTTATTAAAGCCTAGCAAATTTTGAGAACTATTGTATAAGGCACTGTGCTGGATATATCAAAGTAAAGTGAGCATTATCTTGAATGAAAATAATTTCTCTGAAAAATAGTCATAAAATAATTGAAAATCAGCAGTATCTTCCTTGAAAAATTCCCCAAAGATTAGAATAATTAGTTTTAGGTATACTAAGCCACTATTTGTAGTAGGGAGAGTAGATATTCAACAAAGTACTTTTTTAATTACTCTAAATTTAGATCTTAGAATATTAGCCTACTGATCACTTATAAATGGTTTAGATTTTGTGTCATATCAAAATTATTGGCATTCTTAATACCTTATAAACATTTTAAATAATTTAAATTAACTAGAATTATTGTACAGAGACAACAGATGGATTTACTTTCCTGACTTTCTCGTTCTGTCATACAAACTTTTCTTGTACCAAGTGTCTAAATTCTGTTAATCATGTAGAATTAGCTGGAATTACTAATTATAATAAGCATATAGGCATGGCTCTTGCTCCCACTCAAGTTTTGAATACATGTTAAATCCATATGGATAATTAGATAACTCACTCATACAAAAAAAAAATCTATGCATAAAACTTTAGAAATTTCATAATTAAATTTTAAGCCTGATAGATATGTGCTGCAGGATTCAACAGAATCATGGGGTATTCATAGAACACTGTGAGAGTAAAGCAAAGGCATTTGGAGTAGATGTACTGAGAGGACCAAAGGGATTATTTGTCAATGAGAACATATTTTAAAAACTTCTGAGATTGACTGGTCTTATTCTATTTTAGGAAGTCAGATTCAGTAATGACCTGTGAAATGGCAGACTGAAAACTATGTAGATATTCACAAGAAAGTGAACTTTGCTGTGAGACATTAAAACAAAACAAAACCAAATATAAATTTGAAAATGATGGAGGCTAGTCAACATAGTTGACTTTAAGGAGAACTGCCAGATAAATAATTAAATTTTTAAATTCATATCTACATTGAGTTTGTAATACCATCAGTTCACATAGGTAAAACAATGTCTAGCTTTGAAATTCTCAAAAAGATAAATTAGAAGTGTAAAAATTTAGATAGTAGATGAAAGTAAGTGAAAATGTTTCCTAGTAACTTTAAATATTTATCATAATTCTGAGTATAGTGTTAAAATCACAGTATTTTATTTTGGAGAAGTTTCAAACTGTGTCACATCATACTGAACAAAAAATCTTGTAACTCTTTTTACTATTGGAATTTAGCAATACTGAAACCTGCATCTGATATAGTTTCAAAATCAGATCATCTAAGTTGCCTTTGTGCAAATGATTGTGTAATTTTTGCACCTGGTAATTAATGTAAAATTTTTAACCATTTAAAAATATACCTTTATTCCTTGAAACACATTTTTTTCAGAGATAGACTTTTAAAAGCCAAGGATTATAATTTAGTGGTGGAAATTTTGATCTTTGTTTCAGACTTGGCTTAAGTTCTGCATTTATTCCTTATTCGCTGTGTGACTGAGTTACCTGACTATTGTAAACATTAATTCATCTGTAGAATGCAAAAAATAAAAAATAACCTTCCTAAAATTGTACAATAAAAGTGAAACTATCAACTTGGAAAAGTTCTTTTTCATATAAGAAGCTCTCAATAAATATTATCAGTTTTTAGAGATACATACAATTAGCCTGGCAGTTTTCAGAAGATATATTTGAAAACTCTGTTAATAGAGTTTTTGTTTCATTAAAATAATTAAAGCTGTCTCAATGATAGCTTAAAAGTATTCTCAAATGCATTAGTTATCTTGATTTAAACATTGGCCTAAGGTTTTTCTTAGAATACTGATTGATTTCAGATTGTAATGTTCTTTGTGGTTTGAAATCTATTAATGCCAAAAGATGCTGATTAAGGATCTACAATTATTTTTTGAGTTTCTCTTTTTATACTGTAGCCTTAATAGATATTGACTGTGTTCCTTTGCATACTGGTTTAGCAGCTAAGAAAAGATTCCTTCTGTTCACTCAGGTTCTCCATGCACTGTTTCAGGTACTAGGAAGAGCTGGAAATTTTACTTTTCAGAAAATGATGTGTAAGATAGAACTAAACAAGGATATATCGTGAAAAAGGAAAGTGACTACAATAGAAGTTAAAACAAAGTGACTTCCATGCCCAACTTTTGTAGCTGTGTCATCAAAAAAAGTCATTCATGCCCGAAGAGTTTTAGTTTTATTATCTAACTTATGCAGATCATAATACTTGCTATAGTGATTTCATAGAATTTATTATGAGGAATAAATAAGGCAGCACATATTTAAAATTGAATAGTTCAAATTAAACATAAATTGTCCTTATTGTAATTGATGGGTTTATTACGATTTATCCTGGAAACTTTAATTTACTTGGCTCATGTTATACTTGTCACAGTAGTCTTTTAAGTTGGTTTTCATTATCCCTGTCGTAGATTTTTAAAAAATAGGCTGAAGAAATTAAGTCATTGGTAATAAGTTATGGAGCAAGGCTTCAATCTCACTCTGAGGATTATATGCAGGGGCTTAGAGCTCTAGATCAATAGTAAATGCAGTATAAGTTAGCTAATATGTTAATATTTATCATAATGTTCTATTAGATTGAAGAGATAGTTTCTTATAAAAGAGGAAAAAGAAGTAGTAGAGATAATGATATGTTTACTATTTCATTAATTTTCTTTGGCTTCTAGAAAGTCTACATTTTCCATCTTCCTTTGCAGACTCTTTGAGGACCATATAACTGAATCTTGGCCATTGGAATGAGAGTGGAAATAAAATAAGCCACCACCAGGCCCAGAATTTAAAAATTCTGTGTGACGCTCTTACGTTTTAAGGTGGACTATATATATAAAGAGATGGAAGCATTTCATTTTGATCATGATATTTTACTTCTACATTCAGTAATTATGCATTTCTACAAATGTGGACATTTCTTATATCATCATTTTACTATTATTGTCTCCAGAAAATTTAATGCAAATTCATTGATATCAAATAATACCCAGTATATAAACATGTTTTCCCAGTGGCATCAAAAAAGTACTTTCACAGTGTGCCTCATATTTCATTCAAACAAAATCAATTTATTTAACCTCATAGTTATATCTCTTAAATCTTTTAAAATCTAGAAAACTCTCTTTCTTTATGCAGTTGACTCATGGCAGGGATGAGTTAAGTTTTCCTGTGGAATTGCCCTACCTTCTGAATTTTTCTTTTGCTTCCTCATGCTTTTAGTTAACTTTTTCTTCTAATCCCAGCATTTCTTTGCAAGTGAAAATTAAATTAAGGAGGTTGATTAGGTCAGGCACCTGATTTTGACAAGACTATTTTAATCTCTGCTTCCTGTTGCTTTCCATGAAGGCCTTCAATATCTGATAGCTCTGATTTAGTGATACTCCTTATGGTTAGTGGGTTCAGGGGTGATAGCTGTCCTCTTGTTGGTTTCACCCATTGATTATTTTTTGGCTGAATTAAAATTCCATATTTCATAGTAGTGATTTTCTAATTGTATTATTTCTTTATATTAACAAGCTGGAATTCTTTCTTTTATCAATTAAAAAATTTACATAGAACAGACAGGATAAATGTAAAATTCTTTTTAATTACTAGTTTTTCAGAGATGCTCTAATTTCCAATTGGATGCCCTAATATCAACCAATGGTATTTAATCAATCATTATTTATTTGTTTGATGCTTCCTCTATTTCCCTCTTATTTATAGAGCATAATTATTACTTACATATTTTATATATTAACTATATTACATATTATTACATATTAGATGCTATGCATTAGCATCTAATGTATCTAATATCTAATGTATCTATATTACATATTATTACATATTAGATACTATACATTTGCATCTAACTGTATGCTACTCAAATCCCTTTGTAAGCAATAAAAGTGTCTATCTGCCTGAGATGACATTTACTTATAAAATCTTTGGTGAATGTCCACAGAAAGGAGTTCAATGCCAATGTTATATATCCCAGGAAAGTCAATCACAAAAGAATGTATATGAAGCCTCAGACCAACATATGGTTGTAATAGGAGAATAATATTTTAGCATCTCCCTCATGCATTCATCAAACTTCTGATTCTTGTAGCATATCTTTTTGAAATCATCACTGAACTGTAGGAAACTTTCATACCCAGTGTTTTCTATGTTCATCTAACAAAAAACACTGATTAAAAAAGAAGATTATAGTTGCCTTGATTGTGCAAATCTAGAGAAGTTACAATATATTCAGCAATGACATTTACCATTAGTAGAGTCCAGCTTAAATTAGAGAGAAAACTGACAAATTTCACATGTTGGTCACAGTGGGAATATCACGTGTCTCAGTGTGTGATGAATTAAATGGGGGGCAGAATTAAAGTTGTGAAGATTATTTTATGCAGGCATTCTAACATCAGACACAAAAAAGATTGGATATGTTTGGTCAAGAATAATAATAAAGCTGACACTGATCTATGGATTGGTTCTGACTTAGTTTGGGTGACTAATGAGCTTGAAACTCTAAACCAGTCTTCAGCGAGAGAACAAAGAGCTGGATTGATCAACACAAGAAATACTATTTTCTGGTATCATTTTGATCAAGATTTAATTTCTATTAATTGCACTTCATGAATCTATATGTGCAAAGCAAAGATAATTAGTGTTCATTATGAGAGACAGAAGATGGTAAGTGGAATAGTTGTAGAGTCTGAAATCTAGCTTGCCCTCATCCTAAATGGATGAGATTTGGTAAAACACCCTACTTACTGCACAAGATTCAATTTTCTTATCAGTAAAACAAGAATGATAATATATCTACTGCCTGCCTCAAAAAATTTTAGTAAGGCTCAAAATCAAAATTACAGTGCAAACTAAAATGACATTAATTAGGAATTAGTTGAATAAATGACAGTATTCTTTATTTTACAATATATTAGAGATATTAAGAATTATGACTTAGAAAACTATATAATGACAAGAAAATTAAGATAACTACTATAAATTAAAAATTATGTAAAATATGTTCACACTATTTTTTATAGAATAAAATTATGAATACATAAGTGGTAGTGAAGAAAAGGTATATATAAAAATATATGTCAGATAGTAGTAGTGGTTGTTGGTGACTAATTTTTCATCCTTCATGTTTTCCTATCCTTTTAAAATTTTAATAAACAACAATTGTATGGAAATCAGAAAAAAAAAATTTAAAATAGATAAATAGCCCAATGATAAAGCATACAGAATCCAGAAGCATATTTACACATATACAGACTGGATTTTTTGATATGTAGCATGGCAGAACAACTGGGCAAAGGACAGATTTTCTATGAAATTGATAGAATTGATACCCACACCAAAAAAAGAAAAAAAGAGAGAGAGAAATAAATAAGACCTGGTTACTCATATCACACATGATAATCAATTTCAGAAGAATAATAGACATAAAAATTTAAAACAATTAAGCTTCTTAAAAGTTAATAGAGAATATTTTCATGTTAACTATGCAAGGAAAGTTTTAAAGTAAAGATTATTACATCTGAATGTCTTAAAATGTATATATTCTATTCTTCAAAGAATATGAGATGTGAAAATCCAAGACATGGTTTAGAGAAATAACATCTGAAACTGCAAAGAGCTTTTAAACAGACCATATAAAGACTTCTCACGCACCACTAAGTGTACATGGAAAACAGGATTAAAAAGAAGAGTAAAGATCATTGAAAGATATTTCACAAAAGAAAAACAAATCACATGGTGGCAAATCATGTAAGTAATCAGAGAACAGTTAGTGACTGTTGAAAACCTGCCTATACCAAGAATTAGTAAGTGAAGAACAATGGAAATTTTAATATTGTTCAAGCAGACATGTAATATATTGACATTATCTAATGAAGTTAAAGATACACATCCATACATCCCCAAGAAATTCACCCAAATATACCCAAGAACATACAGATTAAAATGTTCATAGGAGCAATTTTTCTAATTGCAAAAAGCTAGAAACAGCCCTTTGCCCATTAACTGTAGACAAAATAAGTATATCATGGAAAATTATCCAGCAGTGCAGTATTTTCAGAATTATCAGGGAAAAAATAATATTGTCAGAATAATGTAGTCTATTTTTAATATATCTTCCATAAAAAATAGAGGATAAAAGTATACCATTTAAAACATATTATCCATCAGCCAAATTAATTTTTTGATCATTATGCATAGCAGAAAATTTATTTTAACTATTGATAATAAAAAGTATATTTATAAAACACCAAATGCATATGATAAAATATAATATAAGTAATGTATATATAAATAACATTTTATATAAATGACAAATATCTATTCATAAAGACTGCTTATTCCAGTGAGAATTTTCAACCTTCAAGGATCATAGTAACTCTATAAATTTAACTCTTGCAGTCAACCGTTGTTTATCCTAATGTCACAATTAATTCAAGCTACAGTAAAAGAGAATGAGACTTTATATTTAAAAGTAACTGGCCTTCCTGGCCTCATCATATTATTTCATAGAAGTTGAAACTTAGGCTATGACTGAACAGACTTACAAACATCCCCTTCCCTATTTCTCTCTAGATTTTATAGGAGAAGATGTGCAACATAGGTAAAAAAAAAAAAAAATCAACAATGTTGTTTATAGATAGAATTAAGAGTAAATTAGCAGTCATCTCCTGGTAGAAGCTCCAGGTTATTACAGGTTTTTCTACTGTGAATGCACACCATCCAGAAGGATACAAAGCCTTGTTAGGAGTCTAATAATAGTTGATAGATGTGAATAAACTGAAAGTGTGAAAGGGAAGGAGAAATTCCTTGAATCACAGTTCAGATGCTTGTTTTTAGAGGATATCTGAATCTCAAGAAGGGGTATGGGGACAAGAATGAAAGCAGTTCATGTTCTCTAGAATTTGGAGCCCTATAATCCACCTAGTTTTAAAAAGATTGTATATAACAACCCATTCACATTCTAACATATAGTTTTGTTCAGTTTATGACATCTGAGATGCTGATCAGTGGATTCTAGACTCAATGGAATCAGATTAACATTTCTTCTCAGTCTAACATTTTTCTCTGTTATATACATATGTGTGTGTGTGTGTTTATGGGTATATGCATACATACATGTGTGCATACTTGTACACATATTTATATATATCCAACAAGTGAGAAAGAACAAAAGTGACAATCTTTTTAAATGATAAAATCATTTTCTGTGGTTATAACTCATAAGAGCTTTCATATACTTTCAGGCTGACAAAATGAGGCCACAGCTTAACATTTTATAGGTCGTCTTATTGGTTAATGAAGTTTCGCCAGGAAATCCTTCTATTTCATAGGCCAGGGCTTTCTGAAACCAATGCACTGGTAAAAAGTAAAAAGATCTCTGTAAGCAAATGTTATTTACATTTAGTATCCTTAAGAGTATGATGCACAAGAACACAGATCTGGATAAATGTCTAGCATACTATCAAGATAAGAATGTTCCTTAGTGAATTCACGTACATCCAGAAGTACAGTGCCTTACCTGTTTTGACACTAAGGGTACATTAAGGCAAACATCTGCTATGCAGTGGTTTGTTGTTGTGTGGTTGTTTTTCTATCCCTACTACACTACAGGCAATTAACTCTTCAAAAAGACTTACTTCTCAACATCAGTATCTGTCATTTACTAACTTTCATCCTGGCGTGTTCTTAGGATTTCTCTTTTACAACAGTGACTCCATATTCTCTAGATTCTTACTAATACTATTATAAGCTGTCAATCCTTTGAGTTGTTCTTAAATAAATAAAATATAGCCAACTATTCCTGCAGGTGTTTTGTTTTCCTTGTGGTGCCTTTGGCTGCTTAGTTATCTCAGTCACAGTAACTCTACTCCTATCTTAGAAATATTTGGAAATTTCCAAATTTAAGAGATGTAAGTTTTAATCAGTGCTTAATTTATAATCAATTTTTGTTCTTTTAAAGGAATTCATTAATGAAATTTTGATATTAAAAAATCCCTATTTTTATGATCAAATTGATTTCAAACATTTATCTATTTTTTAAAAATCTTATCTCAAAAGTTTATACAGAAACAAGCAAAAGTCTGGATTTGGCCAGCAGGCCATAGTATACAGATCCCTGTTCTGGTCTCTCAGAAAAAAATATATATATATATATTGTTTTCTGTTCCCTTGATTTTCTCTCTTTTGAGATCATTGCTCTGTAAAAGAGGTACAGGCTTAGGGGAAAGGAATCAAAGCTGGGTTTTAGTCTTTCCCCCAAGACTTTTTCCCTATACAAAAGGATGTCTTCAATCTCCCATGTTCTAAGCCCAGTGGATATTAGGCTGTTTCGGGATTTGAGGTCAAAATTGCAGGGAGAAATAAAATGTTTTGCTTGGCTTGTTCTATTGTGCATATATCTCCCTTGGGGACTTTATAGAGAAGGCTTTATCTGTAACGTGGCTGACAGAAGATAATGAAGATGAATTATTATGCCATCCTTCAAGGTAACATCATATTGTTTTATAATGCCACCAGTGCCAATAGTACTTCTCTCTAAAAATGAATTAATTCAAAGCTAAATATATTCCTCTATTGATATAGCAATTTTATTTCCAAAATTTGACTTTATAGAAATATTAAATATATGAATGTGTGTGTATATGTGTGTGTGTACTTTTGTAAAGATAAATTTGGAAAATAATTAAATTAGTCTTAAAAGAGAAAGTATATATAAACAATGGTACACTAATAGAAAAAAGATAATTAGGAAATCCATTTAGAGAATCACATAGTCCTATATACACTGATATGGAAAGCTTTAAAATGTTTAAGGAAAGAAAGTGTTTCATAATTTATATATGTGTGTGCATATATATTTCAGTTTTGCATATCTACAAAATGTGAGTCTAGATATGTAAAAAAATTTATATGACTAGTAAATCACTGAAAAGGGACTGAAAGGATATATACCAAACTGAAAGCATTGCTTACATTGGGAGGTTTGTGTGACATTATGGCAGCCCAGAGATGGGACATCAAATGAAATTTTCATGTTTTACTCTAAAAAAATCTTATTAATTAATTAATTAATTAATTACTTATAATAATTACATTATTTGGTAATAAAAATTAAAGTGTATTTTTAACCACACATGTTTAATTTAAATTTCCAAATTTAAGCATATATTTTAAATACTATTATGTTTTAGAGATGAAAAAATTGAGGGCATATTTCTTTAAGATATATGTTTTCATGTGGAGTACTTTATGGTAACTGATGTGGGAGTGTATAATTTCTTATTAGAGTCTTTACTTTTTTGCTTTATGTCATCCATCTTGAAATAATTTTACTTTTATATTATTTACCTCTTGTTTTTCTCCTTTAAAATATTTCATCACTAAACTTCATAAACTTTGGCCATTCTCAAAAATTTTAACGTTTTATTGTACATACTCATTATTGTCATTCTAGATTCTAGTGATTTGTTATTGTGTAAAATGTGAATAGTTTTAAACAGAATCCTTCATCTCCCTTTTTCTCCTTTTTTTTAATTCTGAAGAGAACTTTCAAAGTTAATTTTAATTATAATTTGACTTTCAAAATGAGACTTCTTAGATGCTTTGACAATAAGAATTTTACTGTTTTAAAGCACTTATAGTAAAAAAAGAAGAAGAAAGTGGTGTTAAATCAGTATTGAATATTCATAGGAAATATCTCTTTGAACTGGATGTGCATTATGGTAATTTTTTTTTTAATTTAAGAAAGTGTTGCTTTAAATTTTACTTATATTCATTGCCATTTAGGTTCCAGTGAAGTGGGGCTGAAAGCTACCTAGACACAGGTATGATAGAAAACTTTATAACAATGATAGATCAAAATTAGTTACCCCAGAGTTAAATAATCATCAAAAAAGAAGTACAATTAAGTTTGTGATTTATCTAAAATTTAAAAAAAAATTACTTTTGTACATGTTTGACTATTTAATATTAATGTTGATTTTATGTGCCTCATAAAATCTCTCATTTTATCTTCTTAACCTAATGATTTTATGAAAAAGGCAAAGAATTTCAATGTACATGTGAGAAATGAGAAAATTTAGCCTCAGAGAAATCTAACTCAGGTAACAGTTAAAAAATAGAAATGAGGCCTCAAATTAAGTCTCCATACTTCCACATTCAGTGTAAAGAATTAATTGATTATATTTCTCAATTCCTAATAAATAAGTTAAATTATTTGAAATACTGGGTGTGTTAGGGTTCCCCAGAGAAACAGAACCAATAGGATGTATGTTTATATCTATCGATAGAGAAACGTATTATAAGGCATTGGCTCATGTTATTTTGGAGGCTGAGAAGACCCAAGATGTGCACTTGGCAAGATGGAGGTTCAGGAGAACTGTTGGTAGGGTTCCAGTTCGAGTCCAGAGTCCTGAAAATCAGGACAGCCAGTGATGCTAAGCTCCAGTGTGAAAGCTCACAGGTTCAAGACCCAAGAAAAGCTTTTGCTTTAGTCTGGGTCCAAAAGCCAGGAAAGACCAGTTTCTCAATTCCTGAAGGTAGGCAGAAGGAGCTCCTTTTTCTCAGTCTTTTTGTTCTATTTAGGTCTTCAACTGATTGAATGAGGCCGAACCCACATTAGGGAGGACAATTCTTTATTCAATCTATTAATTTAAATGTAACTGTCATTCAAAGAAACACTCAGCATAATTTTTGCTGAAATATCTAAGCACCCTATGAGCCAGTCAAGTTGACATATAGAATTTACCATCACAGTTGGTTTAAACTCATGAAATTATTTGATTATTTCATCTCATCAGTTACAGATAGGTAGAATTCAAAATGTATTCTAACAAATATTTCTAGAAATATTTGTAGAATTATTTTTTTCATAAAGTTAAATATACCATAGTTGGTAATGTATATATTCATTGAATTAACAATGTTTTAATTGTTAAGTGAAATTAACTAAATACTTAAATAACATTTGTAGGAAGAGCAAGTAACCTTCTAGATCTGGGTATATATACTTGAAAAAGTCATGTACTTTCCCTAGTTATTAAATTGATCTATAGAATTAGCATAATTATAATTTCAATAGGGACTGAAATTCTAGTCAGAAAGATCAAAAGTATAAAGCAATAAATACACAGGGCAATTCAGGCTGTGATTAGATTGTGATATGAATAAAACAAATAGGGGGTTAATATAGAGACTTTCTTTTAGAGGATAATGTCTAGTAGAAAAAGGAATGAAAAGAAATATACAATTTTATATTATTAAGAAAATGGATGCCTAAGAACTGAATGACAAATAAAAGATAATATTGAAAGAAAAGGAGCATTTATGTGTATCCCCTGGATTCGGGATTTGGGATTTCCTCAAGAGGGTAAGTGATGGAGCTATTCTTTAAATAACTGAGAAAGAGTATGGGAAAAGTTTGGAGCAGTGAACATAAATTAAGAATTGTGTGTGTTTTTTTTAATTAAGATGTGATTTGATATCGAAGTTGAAATTTTGAGTAAGAGATACGCAAGACTAAACAAAAGAAATCTGTAAGTGTGGAGTTCATATTTAAATAAATGTCATTTAAAAAGTATTTGGGGATGAGATCAACTATAAAGTATAGCTAAATCTATATGTAGACATAGACGTAGAAGCTGTTATACAAAACAATTGTATGTACGTCTGGTTTCAATAAGGAAATTCTGTAGATGCACTTCTAGATTCTCTTCATCCTTTCATCATTTCCCGTCAAGGAAATGTGAAACAATATATCTGCATTATGAATTTAGAAGGACTGGACAAGTTAATCTCAACTTCAATACCTCCGTACTCTTGGGAATATGATTATTAACAGAGATAATAGTCATATTATCTCTGCTTCCCCATTCCATAATTCTTATCTGGACAACAAGCCTCCTCACTTGATAAGTTTGCCAAATTCTGTAGATTAATATGGGCAAGTTCATTTAGCTAACAAACGTAAAGTTATGCCTGCAAAATTGGAATCTCTATCAGCAGTCACCATTACATGTTGGCCTCTACCTTTACTTTCTGTTGTATTTTGCTTACTTGTTTGGCTCCACTTAAAGAAAAAGTGGACTGTTTGTTGAAAGAAGTCTTAGAAAGTTCCAGTATAGTATTTAACTCTAAACAGTTTATGATTGTGTAGGAGAGATGAAGCATGAATTCATGAGAAGAAAAAAGGACATGTCCAAGATTTCTTGTAAAGTACATGTTTTGTTTTGTTTTTTTTTACTAGAAAATGAGTCATGTGATTAGTGCTAAAAAAGTCTTAACTAAGTAAAACCACAATTGACTGGATTAATTAACTCGGAGAAAAGAAGATTGAAGAGAGCATGAAAGAATGGAAAGTATCAGCATTGACAAAACAGAGTGACAGAAATTATGTAAAGATATGTTAGGAAAATGCAAAGTCAGTATTTTGGCTTTTGCGATTTTGACCTTGTACTTTCTCCATCTATTTCTTCATCTTACCACTGAAGGTAACAAAAGATGCTAATCTCTTTTTTCTATTTATTCAATTATCTAGAAACTTTGAAAGAAGAATAAAACAGGATATATTAAACTTATAATGACCTGGTCTTTAAATGCTTTTTCAGGTCTTTTTCCCTCAAATTCTTCTTTTCATTATTTTATTTGTTCATTTTCTTCCTTCTTTTTCTTTTTAGTGAGTTAGCCAGTGTTCGTTCATTTAATAGTTATTAAACATCTGCTATCGTTTGGGCTCTGGTGACACCATAGTGAACAAGACAGATGCCTCTGTGCCCTTGTGAAGTTACAATAAATCAGAAAAGAAAAACATAAAGAAATTATTTTTAAAAATAATGGCTATGTTATCTAGATATCATGAAATGAGAGGATAGGTTTAGAATATAGATTTCTCAGTTCAGTGAAACACAGTATTGTTTATTTAATTTTTCATTTGTAAAATATGATCATTTATAAAATGTATGAAACACTTTTCTAAATATAATTGGTGATAACATCAGATAAAAGAGAAATTATTTAAAGGTAAAGATGGGAAAGAAATTGAATGTCAAGTTTTCTGGATAACAGATTTATACACAAAGATTATTTTATTTAGTTCTGGATGCTAGTTTGCAAAATTACTATTAGTCATATTGAGATTTCTAGATAAAGAGAAGATAAATGTGTTATCTATGGGTTAATGCCCCTATTTTCACAAGAGCATATACTAGCATTGTGTACCTTAAGAAAAAAAAAAGACATCACGGTTATTTAAAAATACCAAATAGCAGGGTGAGCATATTTTCCTTTTATCTTTTCAGCCATTTCCAAAACAAGGTTGTAAAGA